>CM076576.1:204330663-204728163 GCA_034641835.2 Pinus albicaulis
GTCGCAGGAGCGACAGTTAGAGGGTGGGAAAACTGTGGTTTACCATACCGTCACACTTCCGACACAACTAAAAAGTGTCACAGTATCGACACTTTTCCGTTGCTTCCAAACAAGCGTCACTCTTCCAATGTCTCCTAATCCGTCGCACTTCCGACCTCTATAAACTGTCGCACTTCCGACGAAATGTGGTCCGAAGTTTTGAACGTCGCTTTTCCGACGTCTGTAAACTGTCACAATTACGACGAAATGTGGTCCGAAGTTTTTAACGTCGCTCTTCCGACGTCTGTAAACTGTCACAATTACGACGAAATGTGGTTCGACGTTTGTAAACTGTCACAATTCCGACGCTTACAAGACGTCGGAATTGCGACGGAAGGTTCAATTTAAAAAAAAAAATGAAATTTTAAAAGAGGAAAAATGTTGTTTTGAATATATTATATGAAGTAAAACAGTACATGAAGTCATTACATTTTCACATCTGAAGATTTGAACCCAAATATCCATCCAGAAAAGTGGAAGTCCCACCCCAGACAATGATAGAAAAATACCCCATGTCACATACAGGGACATGATATAAAACCCAATAACGGTCCACATGGAGATTATCAACAATCTAAGAAAGCATCCAAATATGCCCGAGGCATCTATAAGAAAGTGAAATAGCAGTATGTAGAATAGTAAAGCAACAGATAGAGTACCGACGTCCATTGTTCCAAATACAAATTAAAGTACCCAAAATCCTTCAACAGAGAAAAACGCTAATCATGTGAGGAGTAAGATATGTCCCAAATATAAAAAGACAATGAGACCATGTCAATAAACCAGCAACATAGACCAGCATCGCTAGTTTTGAAGGCAGAGTGATAAACATTAATCATTTTTTTTCACGAGAAAAAACACTGTTTTGAATATATTATATGAAGTAAAACAGTCCATGAAGTCATTACATTTTCACATCTGAAGATTGGAACCCAAATATCCATCCAAAAATGTGGAAGTCCCACCCCAGACAGTGATAGAAAAATACCTCATGTCACATACAGGGACTTGATATTAAACCCAGTAACAGTCCGCATGGAGATTATCGACAATCCGAGAAGGCATCCAAATATGCCCGAGGCATCTATAAGAAAGTGAAATAGCAGTATGTAGAATAGTAAAGCAACAGATAGAATACCAATGTCCATTGTTCCAAATACTAATTAAAGTACCCAAAATCCATGAACAGAGAAAAACGCTAATCATGTGAGGAATACCATCAGACCATATCAATAAACCAACAACATAGACCAACATCGCTAGTTTTGAAGGCATAGTGATAAACATTAATCATTTTTTTTTCACAAGAGAAAAAATGATTTTTTTAATATATTATATGAAGTAAAATAGTCCATGAAGTCATTACAACAAGATAGAGACAGATTGTCTCGTAGATAAGAAAAATGATAACTGATGTTGTGATGTTTCCTTCTTTTAAGAATGTGTTGGAGGCAGGTCCTATATCTTGGCTTGCTGTTGTCCTCTTTAGTAATTCTATGTTGATTATTCCATTTCACTGATACTCTTTAACTGCTCTGATACTCTTTGACCTTTGTTCATCCTTTTATCCTTTTTATCATGATATACTGTGGTAAATAGGAAAAAATTTATGTAAGGATAATTTTTTACAACAGTTCCATCATTTCTTCCCACCATTGAACTTCTGGCACTCTGGTCCTTTGCAAATTTCTTAGTGTTTCATCAGCCTCAGTATATCTGAAGAAATTAGGCTGATTTTGGAACAAATGATTTACTTCATGCTCAAGATAAAATAAATTCTCCAATATGTCATGAAGGTTTTTCCCTGTAGGCAATGCTGCTGTTGATGAACTGGTTGAAGAACTAGCTTGATTATCAGCATATTTGTCCAATTTTTCAACATAACTATCAAGGTACATTAGCTTATCTTCTACAACTATAGGACTGGGAAATCCTCTATTTAACAAAATATTCAATATTTCGCTGAAGGCAATGATTTCTTCTTGCATATCTGAGCACCTTCGTTCTAAATTATGTACCAGAGTTCTTTTAGTAAAAACTTTCTTTATTTCCAGAATTGTTTCGGTCCTGTCCTGAATACCAATTTCTGCAAGTTGATTCTTAGTCTGAGTATTCAAAAAATGTATAAGTCTATTGGCCTCTTCTGGCATATTTCCCAACTCTTGTCTTGATCTCTCAATCTCATCCAGAGCCAATTTAACTAAGTTATTCTATTCATCCATTATTTGAATTGAGGACCAAACACCCTTTATTGATTGAATGATATTATCCCAAAGAATTTCATTTATTTCTTTT
Organism: Pinus albicaulis; assembly: GCA_034641835.2. NCBI lineage: Eukaryota > Viridiplantae > Streptophyta > Pinopsida > Pinales > Pinaceae > Pinus > Pinus albicaulis. The sequence goes on from CM076576.1 coordinate 204,332,998, forward strand.
AAAGGTTTCTCCAATGTGAGATCCTTTTCCAATGCTTTGACTGTTTTTTCTAATTTGTTCACTTCTCTTGTTTTATCAGCAACACTCATTTTTGAAAGATCATATTTATGTTCTAGAGTGGCTAATTGTTCCTTTGTTTTGTGAAGCTCTATGGCCTGAATGTTCATATCTTCCATTGACTTTGTTAATTCATCAGTGTTCAAATTTGCAGTGTTTCTCTGTGACAATTCTGCTGGCTGACCTGTTGTTGCTGTACCTATCATTACTCCTGCTGTAGATACTAGAATATTTTCCTGCTTATCTTTTAATGCATTCTCAAGCTCCTTTTCAGTTGCAGTAAGTTGCTCATTCAATTTTCAGAGCAAATCCATTAGTTCTTCCTCAGAATTTTGTTTGATGATTTCTGCAGTCTGTGGATGTCTTGAGGCCGGTAACTTTAATTGTTTTCTCAGAGCTGCAATATCATCATCTTTTCTCTTGATCAAAGCTTCAATACTTTTCACATCTTTAGGATTATGACCCAAACCAATGATTATTTCCTCTAAAGTTTTGATTCTATTATCCTTAGCCTGGGAGGAGGCTTTTTCAAGCTGCAACTGTGTATTAGTATTATCCAAAGAATCCTGCAAATTATGGGTTATCATTGATTTATCCGTCGGAGTAGAATAAATCATCTCACATGTTTGCTTGTGTAGCTCAATTTGATCTAAAGGATGGATATCCTTTACTAAGACTTCAAAATTAGTCCTAACGTAATCTACAACTGTCTAAGGCTGCCGCACCTTGGGCTTCAAATGGCTCATTAACATCTTACCATGTTGGATGTCATAAGCTGACATCAATCTTTCTTAATTTTTCGGAGCCATCTTCAAATATTGGTTGTACACTTGAAGTCTAAGTGGATCGTTCCTGGCCTTTATATTGGTGAATTTTCTTTTAATGTCCCAGGCAGCTTTTACTGGAGGTTTGAAAGAAGATATTTCTGCACTTTTTTGCCTCTGTATTCCCTGTTTTTGAAAATTAGTGGATGTCCCACTACCTGTATCTGTTTGCTGACTGTCTTCTCTTCCCTGGCTGTCAGGGATTTCCTGAAATGATTCATCTTCTCGAAGGGGAGTTAATTTCTGCCTTTTAACATCTTGCTGTTCAGAAGAGCCACCAATAGGAGTAGTTGTTTCAGCCTCTCTCTTTTTTCCCTTTTCTATATTCAGAGGAGTTTGTAAAATAGAAATTTCTGGCTCACTGATCTGAGTAGGAGGAATTTTTCCTTGACCTTGTTCTTTAGAAGTCTCTGGTTGCGTTGTCATTATGAATTTTTCAATTATTTGTATATCAGGCTCCTTTTCTTTTCCTTTAGATTCTACTGTTATTGTACTAATCTCCTGCAAATATTTTTGTAAAGTCCTGGCTGAAGAAGATCCCTGCACTTGTCCAAAAGATTCTAGGTTAAGTATCTTTTCAAGATCTTTCATTACATTTTCAACATTGACCTGCTCACTATCATTTTCAACCAATGGCCCTTCTGTCCATTCATCCATATTAGCATATTGTTCTATTTCTGGGATTCTTTGATGGATGTATGGTGACTATTTATTTTTCATTCTTCTATCACAGATAAAGTTGTTTGGATCATAAGGCACCCAGTAGAAACTCTTTTGTAGTCTTATATGGTCTTCTAAAATCCTTTCGGCTTCCTGTCCAGCTTCCCTACAGTTACAAATGAAGGGACCTAATTGGCTCTTGATCCTGAGTTGAGCCTTTTTCTTTGCATTGAAAAAATGAATTATATCTGAATTATTCATCTGCCTGAAATATTCTGATGCAAAGAGTCTCATTGGGACATACTTGGGCAGTTTCAATGGGCATAATTCACATCCATATATCCTGATCTCTATGTAGTTTTTATATAGGTACCAGTCACCTATCTTGTAATTCTTTGAGAGCTGAAGGATTTTCTTGATTTCATTGTTAATTCTAGGAGGAGAGACTCCTGTCAACAAGGTAGTTGTAGGATGAACAAAAAGGTCGACAAACTCATTATAGGAATAAGGAGAATCAGAGGAATTGTGAGTAATGGCAGACCAAAAGATGACTGACCTAGGATTCCCTTTGGCATCAAGTTTCTTAACATAAAAAGGGAAATTTTCTGACTAAATGTAAATAATGAGATGATATATGACAGAAGAATACTTAAATACTCTCTCATTCTCAAATCTCATGAACTGATCATGGATTTTGTCAGCAATATAAGATGCAAAATCGTACTTGACAGCAGGAGGCTGTCCAGGGGTAAAAATGGATAACAATACTAGGGTTAAGTGATCAACATACTCACTAGTATTGAAGCCCATTATGGAAGATACCATGTCTAAAATAACTCTACCGTCATCAGTAAAGAAAGCATAACCATAAGGGGGAGGGTTTTTAGGTTGATGCTCTGGTAACATGAAGGTTTGGCATAGGCGGTTTAACTCTTCATGGGATAACTTAGTATATTTCTCAAGTAATTCAACCATGGACAGGGGAGTGAGAGCTTGACCAGGTTGGAATTGTAGCATTTCATTTATGGACTGAGAAATTATTGGGAAAAGGACATTTTGACTTGGGGATAAAACTGTTCGTTGGTTAGGATCATACTTTGCGTAGCAATAATGGATTAACTCAGGAAAAATATGGACTGAGGGGAGAAGGTACATAGGAATATTTGATTCCCAAAGTCCAAAGATGTCAGAACCATTCAAATAATTGTATTTTCAGTGGAAAAATATTCGAAAAGGATTCTCACTGAGACGCAAGTCCTTAATTTGAAAATCCATATCAGCTAAAGGCAAATAATCCAAGTCCTTGTGAGGGGCATTGATGGGCAAGACATTCAGAGCTACAGGAACTTTCATTTCTGGTTCTTGTGGATTCAGAAATGGAATTTCGGGGTTTTTGTGGAAAAGGGGCACAATTACCAGTTTTGGGAATATAATTGCAGTTCTGGGAACGAAAAAGACCAAACTGAACTTCTTTTCAGACCTTAGTGCAAAATTAAAACTAAAACCAGGATTTTTTACAGAGTTTAGCGGGGAATTGGAATAAATACCTGTTTACGGGAAATGAAACGTGTTTAAACAGGTGCTGGTTATGACAGAAGAACCCTGAAATACTCGGCTTCAATTCTCTTCAGCAAGGTAACGGTCAGCAAGCGTTAACAGTTGGTTTTTGAATTTTGTTGCATGGAAGACTGGCTAGTGCACGGAACAATGAAAATGACACAGACGCAATTTGTTTTATTTACAAACTCAAAAGGGTGGCGGGGAATAATGAAAATGACCCGAAAAATATTAGGGCGAATTTGATAAGAAATTCGCGTCACAACTCTCCCTCCATACGCTAGCCAACTTCGGACCCGAAAAATATTAGGGCGGAATTCATTTGGTTTTCGCGTCACAAAATTGGCCGACATCAGCAGGCTATTTTGGAACGCGAATTTGGTTTGAATTATGGTTTATCGCCGTTTGAAGTCCGGCGGGCTCGACTCAAGAGAACCGGGGTTGTGAACACTGTTCAAATATAAAAATCCCACTTAATAAAGAGACAAGATTGTTGTGCTTTCGGAACCTGACCTGAGGATTGGACATGAGTTAACAAAAAAAAGGAAAGCGGAACCAGACTTGCACCCGTGGTCAAGCCCTGTACCAAAACCATGAGAGGAATCACAAAAGCGGGTTTCTCATATCGCACCGCTTTTGCGGAGTAGGCGGTATTTCCTATTCGCGAGCGATTCCATAGGGAAAGCGACACGTAGTGAAGTGACCCCCGGAAAACCACCGTTTAACCCGTGCCATCGCACATTAAAGCCCGACATTGGAAGACGAGCGAAATTGCCAAGAGTTGTTGATTTGGAGAAGGGCCATCGGACGATGGTCGCACGTTGAACTTGCCCGGAGGTTAACTAAGGTGTGCGGAGGATAGCCAGGTATGATACGAGTGTTTGATTGGTTATTGATATATATAGGTGGGGCTGTAGTATAATGAAATTGTTTAATTAAACGATTGGCAGATAATTAGCATAAGTCTGGAGCGTGATTGTTGTAAGGCTGGGTGGTGAAATATAGAGCCGAAAGATCATTACAAGTTATTTATTTAAAAAGAAACGTGGAGTATAAATAAAAAGTGTTGAAAGTTAAACATTGGTTATAAGGCTTGGAGACAATATAAAGTCAGGAATATAAATTAAAGTCCAACCATTGTGGATGATATTTATTTATCAAATTCTACGAATTTGATAAATAAACCCGAAGAAAGAAGAAGTCAATGAAGACCCAGGCTAGAGGAAAAGAACAAGGTAGACCAGGGGAAAATGCTGGCAGAGCGATTGTAGACACACCAGCTCTCCTTAGGGGTCCAATTTCAGTTTTGTTGCGTCACACGATGATCTCTCTTCTCTGGCATTTACTTGTATTGAAGATCACTATTCTAGGAATAAGGAGTTATTTTCTCCAAAAAATAACCCTAGCCAAACATTGACAATGCATCAAGGATATCTTTCTATGCTACATAAGTACATATGTTCTACTTCTAAATCATGTCTTGGAAGTGGTTGTTTTGCTGGAAATTATTCACCAGTTGGTTTCATACCAAAGTCTTTTTCACATTTTCAGCATCCAATACATGAAGAAGATAATGGTTTAAAACAACATAAATATTTGAAATTTTGCAAGAATTGTCTGGCACACTTTGAATATGAATTTTGAAGTCAAGTGCATGATGTTATATAGGATCAAGTGTCATTTTGAATACCAAATGTTTCACAAGAAACTTCTCAACATGCTACCCTGCAGTAAGGATTAAATGACAATATTGCATCAACTATTTCCATAATAAAAGTGTACCTCGGCCATAAGACTAAACAACTACAAATGTTGTAGATCTAACAAGACCACACAATCAAATGTATTCCACAAGGCCAATACTGTATGAAAAATGAAAAGGATTTTGCAACCAAAAATACCTTGGGCAACTAATTCAATTAGATACACCAAACCATCAGCAAAAAGGAAAACCAGCCTACTTGGCCCCAATATTTTCAACTGGGTCCTCTAATTCAACCAATAAAAAGGCCAAAACCATAGCTTTGAGATACATTTCATTACACTGTCAATAACAATAAAATTTGACTCAGCCATAACCCTTTCCTTTTAGACCACTGGGTAACAAATATGTTTCCTTTCACCTTTGAGTTTTCAAATTATGCCTACCAAATCTAAGACATTTAAGAGGGGGAACTAATACAACGTTAAAAAGAAAACCAGAGCACACATCTAAAATAACAACCCTGAATGAAAAATTAAAATAACACATTAAAATCGAATATAAGTGGACAAGGAAAGATCCACCGCAGTGAAGTTTCACGTGCAGGGGACCTTCCTTTAAACATAATTTTTTCTCTTACCTACAACTTTTTTGTCACTTAGCCATCCTTGTTGAAGTACAACTCCTTTTCCATAGCTCTTGTATTAACTACCTTATCTCTGTCGTGTAATCTTAGAGTCCCTCTTCTGCTTGAGCGATTAAAGGAAATGGGTGAAAAAACTGAAAGAGAAGACAATTGTCTGCCATAATTATCAAACATTGCACCCAACTTCTTCCCCTTTCCATTGTTACCCAATGAGGTAGATGTGGAAATTGTTGTCATACTGCCCAAAGCAGAGGCCATCTTCTCTTATGATGAATATAGAATTACAAGATCTTCATATTAGTATGAACCTTAAAAAACATGACTCCCATTGCTAAAAACCACCTTTAAGTTGTAACAGACAAAATAAACAACTATCGCAACTTTTGGCAACTTCTGGAGCATTAAGAGAGAAACAACCAAAGAGAAATACAACCAAAATCCTCATTTTAATGAGACCGGACTATATATTTGCATTAAAATAATAGAAAGAAATCACGACTATATTAAGGCCACCACAAAACAATCTTTAACCAGTGTCTCTCGCAGCCTTCAGGTTGCCATGCTAGAGGTTGCATATTTTTAATTTAAATTCTAGACCTCTCGTGCCCATCTATGAATGCATCCAATGGGATATCTACATCAAATGCTCCTTTATATCCCCAAAAACAAATTCCCTACTACAAGAGCACCGGTATTGATGGATCACCCCACACCATCCCACCCACTAGAAACGGTGAAAAAGGAAACCCGAGAAAACTTCTGAAATATCTCAAGATGACTATATGGGTGGTTCTTGTGAATCAACCAACCATTCAGAACATGCTCATCAATCCAAACCATGAGTATTATGTGACAATATTCAAGCAGGCACTGAATCGGATTTCTAAAGCTATGTTAGAGAAACCCTAAACTCTCACTGAAAATAGGTGAAATGTGGCACCACTCAGAGATTGACATGTGCCAATTGGTACAAGTGGTAGACAATTGGCATGCTCAAACAACGGGGTGATGCAGGAATGACATGAGGGAGAAAATATCAGAAAAGCCCCAAATCTGGAGAACTAAAGCTCATCACCAACCTGAGATTGACAACTTTACATGATGTAACCTATGAAATCGTAAATGGAGAAATCATAGTAACAATAAAGTAACATATGTAACAATAAAGTCAGATTCATCCTGGGAGTGGTAATGGGAGAAATCATAGTGAACAATAGGAAACATGCAGAGTTGCTTATAATCAAATAGATGAAAAAACACATACAAAAAACCTAGATAATAATCATGAACAAGCTTAATATTGAATTATGAACTGTAAAGGAACTTAAAAAATGTGACATTACGAACCTGGTCAAGCGCACAAGCAAAAATATCCTGGACATGACCCTGGTTGACAAGTTGTATTACTCATGATGCAAGAGGATTTGTACCTGCACTGCCAAGTCAATCAAAATCCATCATTATCTATACAATAAATAGAAGTAATTGATGTAGTATTTTTTACTCTAAGATGCATTCTTATGATAATGTTAGAAAATATGTTGAAAATGTCAAAACATACCTGAATAAGCTCCTCTTCGTTTCAAGAACAATTTATTGGAGTCGCATGAACTTGGAACAAGCCTCCCACGATCTGAAAGAGTAGCAACTAAGTCAAGAGTGACTTTTTTGTTGCTACGCTGGATCGAGGGAGGTTTGCTCCAAGATTAAATCGCTCCAATAAATTATTCTCTACTAAACAGGGCCAACCACGTGAAGGTGGAAGCTCTTATGGCCCCTCCCCCCCGCCCCCTCACATCACTCTCAATTCCCCAATACCCAATCTATATTTCATTTTTTACTTTCATGAGCATAAAAAAAAATATTCAATAACTAATTAAAAAACAATTCAACAAAAAGTACACAAGGAAACATTGCAATTAATGCTTGACATAAAAATAGTATGATAAATGAGTTTTTTATATAACGCAAAAAATGTTCCAAGTATGGTCATTGGTAACGTTTGTCTTATAATAATACAATATTTTACATTATCGAATTTTCTTTTTCTTCTTCCTATTTTTAAAGCTCCTAATTACATCATCAATATCATCATGCTCTGCTCCTGTTTCGTGCCTTTCAACCCGCACTGCTAACCTAGTTACATAGTCACGATGTCTGGTCTCATCCAGTGATGGGGCATCGCCTACAAAAACAGATAATATTAAATTTTAATTGTCAGTTTTTAAATATCATTGAACTAGTTTGGTAATATTAATTAAAAAAAAAAATGCAATGAGATTATTTACCTGGTGCACCAGTTGTCGGTGCTGACCTAGTTTTGTAGTCACGATGTCTAGTCTCATCCAGTGACGGGGCATCGCCTACAAAAACAGATAATATTAAATTTTAATTGTTAGTTTTTAAATATCAATGAACTAGTTCGGTAATATTAATAAAAAAAATTGCAATGAGATTATTTACCTGGTGCACCAGTTGTCGGCGTTGACCTAGTTGCGTAGTCACAATTTCTGGTCTCATCCAGTGACGGGGCATCGCCTACAAAAATAGATAATATTAAATTTTAATTGTCAGTTTTTAAATATCATTGAACTAGTTTGGTAATATTAATAAAAAAAATTGCAATGAGATTATTTACCTGGTGCACCAGTTGTCGGTGTTTGGTCAATTTAGTGTCTCCTAAATTGCTGCATTTAATTTGTCAATCCGGGATTCATAAGCTGATGAAGTGCGGCGCACTATATGTTCAAGATAACCTATTTCTTAACTTTTTGTCGTTTTTGGTTTTCTAAGATGAAATGGAAATTCTATAATGAAAACAAGTATGGTTATGTTTGTTCAAGGAAATGACATCCTCTATAATGATTTACCAACTTGAAACTTAAAAAGGAATTTGAAAAGTGAAATGACAAAACTTGAAAGGAAATGAAAAGATGCTGCTGAAATGAAAAGATGCTGCAAATATAATGAATCAAAACAGTGAACTAGTGAGCATGAAAACAAACTATTCTTGCTGCTGTCTAAACACAAAATAAATTATGCTGAAAGAAATCCAAAAGTTGCAATAAAGTAAATTTAAATCAATTTACATCAAATTGTCTTCTGATCCCTCATCATTAGTCCAGCTATGATTTTCGGAAGTAACCATAAACAACTTGAGTAACTGATATCTAATTTGTAGAAAGTAAACTAATATCAAACCATACATTCATAATTCAATCCCTCACCATCAGTCCAGCTGTGGCTTTCGGAGGTAACTGAAGATGTCATGCACAATTTAATATATCTAAATTTGTAGAAAAGAAACTAATACTAAACTACACATTTCATAATACAATCCCTCACCATCAGTCCAGCTGTGGCTTTCAGAGGCAACTGAAGATGCTATGAGCAGCTTAATATATCTAAATTTGCAGAAAAGAAACTAATACTAAACTACACATTTCATAATACAATCCCTCACCATCAGTCCAGCTGTGGCTTTCGGAGGCAACTGAAGATGCTATGAGCAGTTTAATATATCTAAATTTAACTACTGAAGCAAATAAACAAAACTGAATTAAACAAAGCAAAACTGAAATTAAACAGAAACTAAGAAAAACAAATTAACAGCAGAACAATGTTAATTCCATGTCATTAGTCAAAAAGCTATGAAAATGCCCGGGCTGCCTATCTATAACCTGAAACAAGAACACTGATCAGTGATTAATAACATAAAACATGAAAGACAGAAGTGAAATGGAGAGCATGCAAGATTATAAACAGAAATGAAGCATATATACCATGAAAGATGCAATGTATAAACATGTGAATGGATTATGGCACAATGAGCTTTAAAGAAATAAAACAAGAACTATACACTAATGCACAAAACCTTAGCTGAGCAGGGGCCCTCTACAGTAGCCTTGGCAACAATCTTCAAGTACGAATTAAGTCTAAAAACAGAGTCTTCTTATATCAAAATGCAGTCATAACAGTAAGGTGGTATTACGGCACTAAGGCAGCATAATTAAACTACAGAGCAGACTAATAAAATATAACAGAGACTAACATCGAATAAATCTATATGCGTATGCAAACGCATTATATATAACAAAAGAAATATAACTGTCTCCTAAAGTTTATGCTGGTGGAGAACACATAGACCATTACGTCCACGGATCTAGGATCATGGTCGTATTGCAAAGTAAATCTATGAGGAGTGGATGCTTGAATTCGGCTATGGAGCCATGTACAGATGTCAACTTGTCCTCCGCAAGCTCAGAAACGGCTATATGAACCTTCATGTGACACGAAACATAGTCCTGTCACCGTGAGACTCCATGGTTGACTTCCATGTGGACGCCTTTGACCGCGGCTTCTTTAGATGAGTTTGCTCAAACCAATAGGACACGAACCATGTCCACATCATTTCTAACTTTCCCATGTGGCTCATTTTTCCTGTAGACACCTGTAACATAGAGTTTCACAAAATGGCTGCGGAAAGTTGCAGCAGCTGCGTAAAGTGGCAAGATTCCGCAGCTAAATGAACAAAATCTAAATCAAACAGCAGACACAAAAATATAGTTAAAAACCATGTTAGATACTCTTTTGCAATTAACATACAATGATATTGAAAACTTGGGAGGTTCAGGTGAGTGAAAAAGGTATAGAAAAGTGTATGGAAAAGATGCAGAATTGAGACTCAACATACCCCCACTGTGAAGGTGTTTCATGTCCTCATGCAACCAAAATTTTGATATTCCTCCCTCAGTTCATATGCCTTGACACTTCAGCCAGCACGTCTAATCCTCTCCTCCTCTTCCTTCGTGCTGCCAACATTTTGGGTTTCTGCATTAAGCTTCTAAATTTGATATTAACCAGTGCTCTGTTCAACTTCTGGCATTTCCTTTTCAATTTCTTGTTCTTCTTCTGCCATATTCCAAGATGTAGCATGGTATTATCATGGATGATTTTGTCCAATTTACCTTGTTCTTTCAATGTCTCATTTTCATTTTTGATGTGCCTATTTAAAAGCTCTAGCTCAAAGATTTCCTATTTTAGTGATTGGACTAAATCATCTTGTACTGTATGAGGCTGAATGGACGAAGTACTGGGACCTGTAGCTGCCTTTTCCAAAGATTCTATATAGTCATATACTTCTTGCTGCTTGGGGTCTATATCAGGTGTCATTTTTATTGGGCTATCCCCAAAATTCCGTGAAGGAGAGTTATCTTCAAAATCTGGCTGAGAAGGGCTCACATCAACATCTTGCTGAGAATGGGATGGAGTATGTTCAATGTCTGACTGAGAATGAAATGAACCAGGTTCACTAACTGACTGAGATGGACTATGGTCAGTTGGGGACTGTTCAGATGTCTCCTCTCCCAAATCAATGAAATGAGGACCCTTCATTTGCGTTTTCCTCAATTTCCCCTTAAGTCTGCTGCTTCTTCTCACATGCTGTGGTACACTGTCCTTTTGTTTTTGTTTTCTTTTCTCTATCTTCTTGGCCAAAGATGACTGTTTTTTAAGATAAACTAATCTTTCAGATAACACTTGATGATCCTCTTCTTCAGAAGAAGGGGTTTTATGTATAGCCTCAATAGTTTTTCTCTTTTTTGGTGTTATTGGCTTCTTACCCTTGATTTCTTTCTTCTTCCTCTTTGAGAGTCTCTCTTCCCTATCAGTTCTTTCAATTGTAGTAGTAGGAGTATTTTGGATTTCATCATTTATTCCTTTTCTTCTACTCCTTCTTGTTGTACTACCTTCAGGAATTTCCTGAGGTTGCTCAAAGAAATTTCTAACCAGAAATTGTTCCCATGTGTCTTTCTTTTCCTTTAACTCCTGTTCAATCAAAATTTTTACAAGGCCGTGGGGATATAGATGGGGTTCTACATCTCCTAAATGCTTCTGAACAGTCATGGACATTTTCTTCAAACTATTGAATAGAAAATATGGGAGATTGAGATTTTGATTATCTAGAAAATTCATCAATAACCTGGTATGGTACATATACATGGACCCAAAACGGCCTTCACATGTAATGAATTTCTGAACAACTAGCAGCAAAGTAGCCAATTCCTCTTTCAATGCATGCACATGATTTCCTCTTTAAAAAAAAGTTATGTCCATACCTTGGTTTCGTAAGATTGTTCTCCATGCTTCATCACTGATGCTTTTATTCTTAAACCAACGCTCACCCTCCTGAAGAAGTTCTGTGGCTGTTGCTATAGATGCTTTATTGATCGCAAACTTAAGGTCTCCAATCTCTGCTTCCAAGCCATTAAACGACCTTGTGAATGCCTTCGTCACTTCTTTATGATAACCTCTCTATTTCTGGATAAACCACAGCCAATTTGCTTTCTTCAATATATCCCTTACTTGCGGATATCCCTCCATAAACTTAGGTCCTTCCGGTTTTGCTCTTAGCAATTTTTCCATTCTTCTTTTCTGCTCTTCACAAATTTGCCTGTGTGAGGGTTTAATGGAAACAAAACGGTTGAATGCACAGAGATGAGCACAATGACTGTGGGTAAATGTCAGAGAGTGGGTATACAGATTATAATGTAATAGAGAGCGGAATGGAGTTGTTGGGCCGTTAATATGCCATTATTATTATCACTTGTGATCGTTTATTCCACCCATTTCTACCATTCTTCATCACGTCATTTATTATAATTTATTATTTAAATCCATTTTATAATGATTTATGCTCTTATGAACGAATATTATTTATTTTCCTTTATTTCTAATAAATTGATGATTATGCATGATTTTATCAATGATAGTTTTAATAAACCAGCTGTAACATTATTCACCATTTTTAGCCTCCAAGATAATTTCTAGATTGAAGATTTGATCATTAAAAGTGCCAACTCAGAAATTCGCTGGAATAAGAAGTGACGGTTTTGTGGTTGAGATTTGGAGCAAATGAAGCAGAATCTGGAAAATCCGGAACATGGATTTTATCCAGAACAAACGCAATTAACTTTATTGAAGAACGATTTGCCCAAATTCGGCTTTTACTGAGAGAAACACAGGGTTCTTTGAGCACGATTTTCTGATATTTGTTGTTGCGGCCGTCCTCCAAATCTCAGCTGCAAAGCCAAATTCGCCTTGTTCTTGTTGATCAAATGGTTAGAAGCAAACCAATTTTGTAATAGAAATCATGTTATACTTATCTTTATTGTAACTTCTCTCTGATCTCTCTCTATTTAAAATGAAAACAGAGATCAGAGATGGGGATGATTTGAGGATGATTTGGGGATGACAAATGATGGAAAAATGATGAAGAATGATGGTGGATTATTCATGATAGGATAGGGATTGTTGCATGCTGTAATTCTCAAGCCTTTGTTGTTGTAATGATTCCACAATTTGCTGATTAATACATGATTTGGGAGTTGCTGTTCATTCTTTTCATTCTGAAGTAACCCAGCAGCGTCCGCTGGCGGCTAAGGGCCCAGCCTCTGGTGGAGTACGCTGCTGCTGTGTATCATATCTTTACAATTGCTGCCGTGTGATGGTTTGATTTTCTTTTCATTTCTTTAAATTGTTTTGTTCAGTAATCTTTTGTTTATGAACATTTCGCAGAATTGCTTTGTTATATTGAAATCATAATTGGATTGCGTGAGTGATAGAATTATTAATTATAACTTGAAATGTCCTGCTGATAATTCTGATCTAATGCTGTGCTATCTAATTAAGACTATGGTTCATTTAATTACTGCTCCGTTATAATTGCAATGGTTGTTCAATTAAATTACTATTCAATTATAACTACGATTGCTATTGCTTCAATAACTGTGATTAATGTTCATGCTGATAGGTTGCTGATTCAATTACATTTATAGTTGCTGTGTCTTTCTAATGACTTAGTTTTGTTGTTCGGTTCCATTTAAGATTGTTGTTTAATTCTAGTATTTTATCATTGCTATTCTTTCCATTAATAAATCATGATCATCAGATGAGAAGCTGCTTTGTTCATTTACATTGATTAATTGCAAGAGTTTGCTTTTAAAGAGTTTTCCTAGTTTAATTTCAATGGCAGCTTTAGTTTAATTTCTGTTTCCTTTTAATTTCTTTAAAGCAGGACTCTCAACTGTAGAGAACATTGGTTATTGCTTCCTCGTTCCTAGATTGATTGTCTTGTTTCGGTTTGATTTCAATTGCATCAATATCCAGAGGAATGAGTTATTGCTACTGTATCCTCGATTGATGGTTGTTTGAGTGAATGATTTAGTTTAGAACATTTCAATTTCTTGCTGTTCCAATTAGATTTTGTTTCCAACTTTCATTTACTTTTGGATTTTAAGCACTATACTGCAAAACATTACTCTTGAGTAAATAGCCGCCTCAGACTGAGTACACTCTTGAAATAAAAATTCATCCCTGGGTTGACGATTAATGTGAAGGTAATTAGGAGTTAAAAGGACACCTTTTTATCGCTCCACATTTTGGCGTCGTTGCCGGGGAGAGTGTAGCAATTTCTAAAGAGTAGTGTGAATCTGATGAGTGCCTGCTAGGGAAGAGTTGGATCTTAAAAACGGAAGGAAAGAACCAGCGTGGGGAGCATGTAAAAGCCCTGCTCCACTGTCCACTTTCCTAACAGATTTGCTATTGCTTTGTTAGGTAGAAATAGATGTTTGAATTTTTGTGTGAATGACTAGAAAAAAAATAGAAATTTTGGAAAATGAATCACAAGGTTTCACTCAAGTGGTGATGTAAGCACCACCCATTTCACTAACTAATTGACAGGAACATTTGAAGAAGGAGCCTCGAAGAAACACATGAAAAACATCTTATATTATGGTAAGAAACGGCTCACATTTCTACTTTTGAATTTCCTATCAAAGATCTAGGAGGAGTGACACAAATGCACATAATTCCCCCATCTTTACCAAATTTTCATGGTTTAGCAAATGAAGATCCAGATACATTCTTATTTGAGTTCGAAATACTTTGTAGAGGATATGATTATTGTACTAATGATCAAAGATTGAAAGTGTTTCCTCTTACTCTAAAAGGAGCAGCTCTCCGATGGTTCATGAGCCTAGGTGGAAATTGCATCCAATCATGGGAGGACATGAAGAACATATTCTTGAAGAAGTACCAAGACTATTGCAAATCCAATGAAGATATTTTCGGTATGATACAAGGGGAAGATGAAAGTTTGGAGGACTATGTAGATTGATTTCATTATAACCTTCAAAAATCAAAGCATAAGCATTTGGAAAAACAGATCTTAAAAACACTCATTCTTAAAGGAATCAAAGATGAATTTTTAGAACTCTTAAATCTGATAGGAAAAGGTGATGTTTTTCAATTATCATATGATGATGTTTGTGAGTTGTGCATAAGGTATTCAAGAGGAATGTCCAAGGCTGGTAAGAATTCTAGAGATGTTGGTTCTTTCTTTTCCAAATCTGCTACAAGAATAGGAGACATAAGAGCTGAAATCAATGATTTATTTGAAAATTTTAAAGTTGATTTTATTAGCTCTCTAAGCTCAAAATTGGACGTTTTGCAGGTTCATAAAAATGAAGAATTTGATGAAGTGTTTTTCCCTCATGACCGAAAGGAGCAACCCATAGATAGTTACTCTTCCTTATCTAGGATGGAAGTATCATATCAAAGAGGTGAGGAAGCTGCAACAAGGTCAAAACCATGGAAATCATGGCCTACAGGTATGGTTCAAAACACTTCTTCTCCATTCTCTTACTTGCATAATCCATTATGGAATCCTCATGTTCTAGGGCAGCCATGTCAATTTCAATATAACCACCAATCTTATCTACAATTTTGGCATGGTTCACCTTATGATTGCATGACTACTCTCCCTCATCTTGTAGCACAAGCACATTCTCCATATTCTCCACCAGCTCTTTCACAACATCCTGCTTGCATATCAAATTTATCCACTCAACCCAACCAACTACATCATCACAATGCTCCATTCCATACACAATTTCCTGCTCAACTAATTCCACACCCTCACCACAATAAACCAGTACAACATGCTTACAATGTTGAACTGCAAAATTTACCCATCCTTCCCACCCATTCTATCTCACATGCACAAATGGAGAAAACTTACAATGAGATTCAGAATGTTTCAAATTCAAAAATTGTAGAAGTTATGGAAGAAAATGAGGTTTCTTTTAGTATGCCTCAACAAGTCATTTTAAAAGCTCAAGAACTTCATGGTATGATGGCTATGGGAAATCAAGAAAGTAAAGGATATATTGACAATTGGTTTCATTCCATCACTTGTTTGCAGCATCACTCTATACTTCAACAATTTTTGACAACATCTTTTCAAGGGAAGTTGGCTTCTCATACCCTAATTTTTATCAACATGCATTTTTCAAATTTGGGTATGTACATATTTGAAGTCTTATTTCGAAAATGGTTCCATTGAAAGTACTCCTATACATAGTCATATTCATATTTCAATCAAAGTAGGTTAGTGAAAAAATAAAATAAAATAAAATAAGAACATAAATAAATGCATTTTGTTTTTTTTGTTGCAACACGCTATCGAAATCAACATCGGTGATAAATATTTAAATTTATTTGTGTATGTAGATGAATCATAATAGAAATAATAAGTTATACAAACACTCATTTTTCATTTTTATCACCAATTTAAAAAAATGCTTGAATATCATTTTTTTGGCTTGCGGGCTTGATGAACTTTCTGGAAAAACAGTCGGGACAGTCATGTTTTGAGGGACCAAAAGTGAATATTTTTAAAACCTATTTCTACCCTAGGTATCCCTTGATGTCTAATTTCTAACCCAATTTGAATCAGTCAATTTGGATTTGAAACGAAAAAGTTAGAACCAAAACATTGACCGGATGTCTAGTGGGCAGCTCAAGAACAGAGTTGGGACAGTCAGTTTTTCGAGGCCTAAATGTTTGAATTTTTAAAACCTGTTACTATGGTAGATTCCCCTATGAATCTAGTTTATACTTCAATTTGAATCACTCATTTTTGATATCGTATGGGGAATTTATGATCAAAATACTGACTGTCTATCGTAAATCAGCACCCTTAAAACTATGTCTTTCCGGCTGTTCCTTACAGTATTTGACCTATCAATTCTTCTTGTCTTCAAAACCTGTTTCTATTGGAAATAAATAAATGAATATAATTTCATTTTCAATTCGAATCATTTGAATCCGACATCAAACGAAAAAGTTACGCTTAAAACATTAACTGTTGATCTGAGCTGGGTAATTGAAAATGACTATGTTATGCAGGTTGTTCTAACTAAAATTGACATATCATATCATTGAATTTATAAAACCTATTGATACTGGAGATAAATATTTGAATTAGCTCTCATTTGGCTTTGGAATCACTCAATTTTGATGAAAAACAAAGAGGTTGTGATTAAAACACTGCTGGATAGTATGGTCGACAACTGCTCTCCCGCATGTGACAAATAAATTTTACTTTGTTATTTTCTCAATGGATTTGTTATATAGAGTAACTACTTGTTGTTTTTTGCATCATTATTGGATTAGGGGAGCCCGATCACCTCTCTTTCTCCATGATTTAATGTTTTATTGCAGGTAGACACTCGCTTTTTTGCAGGTCCTGGGAAAATAAAGAAGGTCAATTTATGGACGAGTGATTCTTGAAAAAAATTTTAACGAAACAAAGGAATTTCATCTAAGTCATTACCCAACGGATTCATAATAGAAGAAATGAAGAATTGATTTCGATTTGAAGATTCATGTCTTGTCACTGCTGCCAAAACATTCTTCAAAAAAATCATTTTTTTTTTTTTACATAATATCATAGCTGTTGTAACTTAATTTACATATTGTTTTTAAATAAAATGTTGTTTCTTTTGTAATTTCTCTTATATTTTGTGTTTCAGGTGTTGCTTCATTCAAAGTGTAACTCATCCTCAGCATCAATGCTGTGAACATCGAATTTGTTTTTTTTGCATGTTTGCATTTTATGATTGTCCATTTTGCTGTTCCTTTCCGAATGGAACAACACTTCTGCACTTTCACGTTTTGCTGTTCCTTTTCGAATGGAACAGCACTTCTGCACTTTTCATTTTTGCTGTTCCTTTTCCAAAGGAACGACACTTGCGTTTCTGCTGTTCCTTTTCCAAAGGAACGACACTTTTAGTTTTTGTTGTTCCTTTTTCCAAAGGAACGACATTTGCATTTTCACATTTTTTTATGTGTATTTTTGCTTTTTGGTGTGCATTTCCTTTGCTGTTCCCTACACGGAACACCACTTTTTGAGTGTTTTTGCTGTTCCTTCAAAAGAGCAACCCTTTGGGAGTATTTTTGAAAGCAACTTTTTCTTCCTCTTGTGGGACTATTCCTAGTTCATCTCAACCACATTTTACTGATTCCCCTTCATGGCATGAAGTACACTATTTTTATAAGGACAAGAATTATGGATTCTATTGAAGCGCGTTAATATCATTCACGTTATGATCTTTAACATGACAACTCCTTGATGATAGATTATTTTCAAAAGGGACACAATTATTTATATACTACTTTACTGCATTGTTTTCTGTTGAACATGATATTGATTGATCATCTTAATACCATGCTGGTTCCACCCTTCTAGATTATAATCTTCTCTGTCTGTAATAAATGAGATTATGGGTATATTTTTCTATTGACATGTTCAACTTCTTCCACCATCCCTGCTCTTAAGGAGTACTGAGCCTCCCTCTTTTTATCATAAAATTGTGTAATAACAACAAATTTTTGTTCACACATGGAGGATAGGGGGTCTCATTACGAGCTAGCCTACCATGTTCATAAGGTTGTAAGAAAGTGACATTCCCATTATGGCCACCACACCAGGGTTATGATCCATTGGATAGTCAAATTATCCTTGGAACATGAGGTCTCATCACGAGCCGGCCTGATCACTTTTGCTACATCCCAGTGAATGGCAGTGTGGTTATCTGGTTACCACGCCAGCACACTGGTCTCTTCTGTAAGAACAGCACTGAAACTCTCTAGTTATAAATTGAGGATTCTGGCTCATATGGGTTGAAAAGCAACCCTGCCGAGGCTATGGACGCCTGCTGGCAGCAGCGGCTCTGCTTATGGTATTGAAGTTATATCTTATCGTCAATTATTATTATAATACCCTTTTCTTATATTTTCTTTTTATCAGAGAAGTTATTTCCTTAACTTTTTCCCTGTTTTGAACCTTTATGCATGAGAAATTGTTTTATGATCAATCGCATCATTTTCAGCTAGCATACTATCAGTAAAGCATCTTTTTGGCATATTGTTGTTCTTTTTCTCTTTTTTCATAACTTATCATCAATCCAAAGCGTCCTATCTTTTATTCATAACTATCTTTACACACTCTGCTCTCATTATAACCATAACTCCCGCTATCCTATCATTGATATGTGT
This sequence comes from Pinus albicaulis, assembly GCA_034641835.2. Classification (NCBI taxonomy): domain Eukaryota; kingdom Viridiplantae; phylum Streptophyta; class Pinopsida; order Pinales; family Pinaceae; genus Pinus; species Pinus albicaulis. The sequence goes on from CM076576.1 coordinate 204,351,842, forward strand.
ACTCTGCTTCATTCACTGCTATATTGTTCATTCCTTTGCCTTGCCATCAGCACAACCCCTCTCATATGCTTTATGGTCATGGAATTCCTTTTCCAATTGGAGGGGGGAATGTATGCATTATGGGATTGCATGCGATATGATTACTGCACTCTGCCATCACTTGTTGATTTGCCAAAATATTAGTATTGCATGTATACATAAGTTTTTCTGACTGAAAGTTTTGCATGCATCTTATCTATTTCTATTCAAAACTAACACTATGGATTCAAGAACATTGTATGCAAAATAGTGCTTTGTTTACAGGAAAACAACAAGTATGGGCAGAATTCTATTCACAGCATGACCACACTATTGCAACTAACAGAAGAGGCTCGAGCAACTCGCGAACGTGCACAATTCTTCCGACATGATGTGCTTGCCTGGATTCTACCTTTTGCATCACTTTCAACACCAACTCTGCCTACATCAGCTTCAACACCTGCCAGTACATATATGTCATTCCACATTTTTGGAGGTAAAACTTGAGGTAAAATCGCATAATTTTCTGATTTATTACAAATTTAGGAGAATTTCAAAAATGTCCATTTTGAGCATTATTTATCATCCTTCAGTCCACATCTGTACCACTTCCCATTTTTTTTTTCAGCGGCATATCATCTTTCAGTTTGGGGGAGTGTCGCTTTCATTCATTTCTTACTTATAACCATGTCATTCATATTCTTTATCATCCATTGCTATTCTTATTCATTCTCAACACCTCCCTTATTCCATGTTGTTTTACACCAAGCATCGAATTCAACAGCTGGTAGCAACCACCTCTATTTGTTTTCTAGCATCGCATGAGGGCATGCTAATTTTTCAGAGAGGGGAAGGAATTGCTACGCATGATGGATGTTTTCTATTTTCTTTCTCATTTAAGGCATATTTCAGTGTAGAAATTGATTTCCATAATATTTTTAAAACTATGAACTCAATTCTTGTGATTTTTGGAAAACACAGACATATCATTAATACAAACCCAGACAATTTCAAGATAAATTGGTTCATAAAATTTCGGAAATCATGCACTCTCAACTACAGTAATTTTGTTTATATCTCATGATCCATGCATCAAAACAATCTGATTTTTGGATCATAAAGGCATTCATATATTATAAATTTACTTGCCAAATTTCAACAAAAGCTGGCTTGTAGTTTTTGAGAAAATGGTTAATGAAGTTTGCTGTTACTTATATCATATTTTGTTGCAACTTCATATATACATATAGTTGTATGTCAATATAAAAATTGTTATGCCTTCATCAAGATTACTAAAAGTGAATATTCATTAATTAAGGAAGAATTCATTTGTTCTATCCATTTCATGAGCTGAGATGAACATATTTTTTATTGCTTGGTTAACACATGGGTTTTTGTCTTTGGGTTGCATGAGGACATGCAATATATTCAGTTTTCGTTGCATGAGGACATGCAACATATTGAGTGTGGGGTATGTTGGGCCGTTAATATGTCATTATTATTATCACTTGTGAATGCTTATTCCACCCATTTCTACCATTCTTCATCACGTCATTTATTATAATTTATTATTTAAATCCATTTTATAATGATTTATGCTCTTATGAATGAATATTATTTATTCTCCTTTATTTCTAATAAATTGATGACTATACATGATTTTATCAATGATAGTTTTAATAAATCAGTTGTAACTTTATTCACCATTTTTAGCCTCCAAGATAATTTCCAGATTGAAGATTTGATCATTAAAAGTGCCAACTCAGAAATTCGCTGGAATAAGAAGTGACGGTTTTGCGGTTGAGATTTCGAGCAAATGAAGCAGAATCTGGAAAATCCGGAACATGGGTTTTGTCCAAAACGGACCCAATTAACATAAAAAAGAACGGTTTGCCCAAATTCGGCTTTTACTAAGAGAAACGCAGGGTTCTTTGAGAACAATTGTCTGAGATTTGTTGTTGCGGCCGTCCTCCAAATCTCAGTTGCAAAGCCAAATTCGCCTTGTTCTTGTTGATCAAATGGTTAGAAGCAAACCAATTTTGTAATAGAAATCATGTTATACTTATCTTTATTGTAACTTCTCTCTGATCTCTCTCTATTTAAATGAAAACGGAGATCAGAGATGGGGAGGATTTGGGGATGAAAAATGATGGAAAAATGATGAAGAATGATGGTGGATTATTCATGATAGGATAGGGATTGTTGCATGCTATAATTCTCAAGCCTTTGCTGTTGTAATGATTCCACAATTTGCTGATTAATACATGATTTGGGAGTTGCTGTTCATTCTTTCCATTCTGAAGTAACCCAGCAGCGTCCGCTGGCGGCTAAGGGCCCAGCCTCTGGTGGAGTACGCTGCTACTGCTGTGTATCATGTCTTTACTATTGCTACCGTGTGATGGTTTGATTTCCTTTTCATTTCTTTAAATTGTTTTGTTCAGTAATCTTTTGTTTATGAACATTTCGCAGAATTGCTTTGTTATATTGAAATCATAATTGGATTGCGTGAGTGATAGAATTATTAATTATAACTTGAAATGTCCTGCTGATAATTCTGATCTAATGTTGCGCTATCTAATTAAGACTATGGTTCATTTAATTACTGCTCCGTTATAATTGCAATGGTTGTTCAATTAAGTTACTATTCAATTATAACTACGATTGTTGTTGCTTCAATAACTGTGATTAATATTCATGCTGATAGGTTGCTGATTCAATTACATTTATAGTTGTTGTGTCTTTCTAATGACTTAGTTTTGTTGTTCGGTTCCATTTAAGATTGTTGTTTAATTCTAGTATTTTAGCATTGCTATTCCTTTCCATTAATAAATCATTTTTGTTAGATGAAGCTTTGCTGTTCATTTCTGTTGATTCATTGCAAGAGTGCTTTTAAAGAGTTTTCCTAGTTTACTTTCAATAGTAGCTTTAGTTCAATTTCGATTTCCTTTTAATTGCTTTAAAGCAGGACTCTCAACTGTAGAGAACATTGGTTATTGCTTCCTCGTTCCCAGATTGATTGTCTTGTTCCGGTTGGATTTCAATTGCATCAATATCCAGAGGAATGAGTTATTGCTACTGTATCCTCGATTGATGGTTGTTTGAGTGAATGATTTAGTTTAGAACATTTCAATTTCTTGTTGTTCCAATTAGATTTTGTTTCCAGCTTTCATTTACTTTAGGATTTTAAGCACTATACTGCAAAACATTACTCTTGAGTAAATAGCCGCCTCAGACTGAGTACACTATTGAAATAAAAAGTCGTCCCTGGGTTGACAATTAATGTGAAGGTAATTAGGAGTTAAAAAGACACCTTTTTATCGCTCCACACGAGTGAACAGAACAGAGATGGGTTTTCGTGAGCACAACAGAGAGCACGACAGAGAGATTAACAGGGTATAACACATCCGGCAGCGTTTTGAATTTTGGTGGCTACACAATAAATATGAGCACGTTTCAACAACGGTTATGGATTTATGCGGCTGTAAGAGTCCATGGTCAAATCGAATACGTCTCATTGTCACCGGTGGAATATTGGAACATGAGTGAAGATCGGGGGTTTTAATGATGGAACCATTTAAGAATGAATGCGAGAGGATAATATGGAGATCGTGAAAGGTTATGGAATTGTCAATATAATCATTGCACATAATGGATAGAGCTCATGGTTCAGAACTATATAAAAATGTGTTTTTCAATGCTATTTGAAATAAATCTTATACATACCTTTGGAATCTTTGCCTTTTCCCTTGGTCTTCAACTAATTGCTCTTCATTTGTGTCTTGAATGCTCTCATTTTTGATCCTCTCACCTGCATTTTATTTCATGATTATGGAAATAACATTTGGCTGTACATTCTTTTGAAAACAGAGTTGTAGCTGCGGAATCTGTTTCTGGCTGCGGAAACTGGAGTCAGCTGCAGAAACAGATGTCAGCTGCGGAAACTGACACAACTATTATTTTGGTGAATGAACATGAACGGATGATAAATGACCAGATGGAAATGGTCATGAAAAAGAATTTTATTGATGGAATGGAATGAAATGGATGAAATGAAGTGAAATGGAGTGAAATGAAATGGAAATGAAGTGGAATGGAATGGAGTGGGTGGTCACAAAACTTGTGAAATGAAAGAGAGATTTTTTTTTTTGGAAAATATAGAGTGTCAGGTGTCCCTGATTTTCACCCTATATTTTCTGTATAAGACTGCCAATCAGTGATTGGTTTTCAGGCTTATACAAAATTTTCTTTCTTTCATTTTTTTTTTCTTTTTCTTAAACTAAAAAGAACAAAAGCTAGGCTGCTGGAGAAGAAGAATTCTTCTGTACCAGCTTGATTGCAGAACTTTCTTGAAACATTTTGACAAAATCCTCTTTTGAGAGTGGCTTATGATAAAATTTCAATTTATGGCCATTCACAATAAGAGGAGTTTGAAACTCATCAATGGTCTTGATTCTTACCACTCCATTGCTAAAGATCTTGTCAATCTCATATGGCCCAAGCCAATGAGTCTGAAATTTTCCTTGGAAATCTTTAAACTTGGAATCAAATAACAATTCCCAATCTCCTTCTTGAAACTTCTTCTCTTTGATGTACTTGTCATGCCATTTAGTTCTTTGATATTGAACTAGATCAGTTCTTAAAATTGCTTCTTGTCTGATCTCATCTAGCTCATTCAACTACTCCATTCTATGCTTTTGGGCTTCTGATAAGTCCATCCCCAACTGAAATGCTATCTTGAAGGTCTTGACTTGGAACTCAATGGGGAGCAAGACTTCTTTCCCATAAACAAGTTCATAGGGAGAATGTCCTGTTGTATTTCTCCATGTAGTTTTGTAGGCCCACAAGGCTTCAGGAAGCCTTTCTACCCAATCTCTTCTATGTAGATGAACAGTTTTGGTGATGATACTTTCAAGAAATTTATTTGTGGACTCCACTTGACCATTTTCTTGCGGATGGTAAGGAGTAGATCTTCTGTGCTTGATTTTGTATTCTTCCATCAACTTTTCCACCAAATTGGATGTAAATTGGCTCCCCTGATCTGTCACAATTTCTCTTGGAACACCAAAGCGAGTAAAAATATCCTCATAAAGAAAATGAACAACTGAATTTTCAGTAGCAGATACTAATGCTTTGGCTTCTACCCATTTAGTAACATAATCAGTACAAACCAATATATAATTCTTTTGCTTAGATGGTGGATTAATCGGTCCAATGAAATCTAAAGCCCATTTTTCAAAGGGTTCAATGAGTACCTGTGGTTGCAATGGAATTTCACTTAAAAGGGTAGGTTTCCCTACTCTTTGGCAGCTGTCGCACCTTTTGACATATTGTTTTGCATCTTTGAAAAGAGAAGGCCAATAATATCCTAAAGAGAGGATTTTATAGGCCGTCCTTTTGTCTGTAAAGTGTCCGCCACATGGTTCATCATGACATGCCTTAAGAATATCAGGCATTTCATCTTCCCTGACACATATTCTGATCACAAGATTTGGCCCTGTTTTAAACAATTCGTTAGAAATCCATGAATATTTTGAAATCTCCTCAATAATTTTTCGTTTTTCTCTTGGAAATAAATGTGAAGGTAGTTTCCCTGTAACCAAATAGTTAGCAATATCTGCATACCAAGGGGTCTTAATAGTTACTGCAAACAAGTATTCATCAGGAAACTTATCCTCTACAGGAGAATCTTCTTTAGTATTCTGAATTCTAGACAAGAAATCAGCTACTGTATTTTGTTTTCCTGGTCTATCCAACACAGTAATATTGAATTCTTGCAAAAGTAAAAGCCATCTTGTCACTTTGCCATTAGTAACAGGTTTGTTCATCAAATATCTAATTGCAGAATGGTCAGTATGAATAAAAGTTTCATAGCCTGTTATGTAATGTCTAAACTTATTAATTGCATGAACAACAGCTAAAAACTCTTTTTCAGTCACAGTATAGTTCAACTCTATGGGAGTCAAATTTTTACTGGTGTAATAAATGGCATAAGGAACTAAATATTTTTGACCCAACACAGCTCCTAGAGCTGTATCTGAAGCATCCGTAGAAATATGGAAAGGGAGTTTCCAATTTGGTCCTCTCAAGATAGGTGCTTCGGATATTATTGTTTTCAAAGTTTCAAAAGCTGATTTACAATCAGGATCCCATTTAAATTCACAGTCTTTTGTAAGCAATTTGAAGAGTGGAGATGCAATTTTAGTGAAGTTTTCTATAAATCTTCTATAGTAACCAGTAAATCCTAGAAAACTTCTAACATCTCTTTGACAATTTGGAATAGGCAACTTGGAGATGAATTCAACTTTTGATCTATCAACCTTAATCCCATCTCCTGAAATATGATGTCCTAAAACAATCCCTTCAGTAAACATCATAAAGCATTTTTCATGGCTTAATGAAAGGTTTGTTTCTTTACATCTTATGAGAACTTTTTCCAAATTTTCTAATGCCTCTTCAAATGAGTTACCATAAACTGTAAAATCATCCATATAAACCTCTACACAATCATGGATTAGATCAGAAAAAATTCCTAGTACTGCTCTTTGGAATGTTGCTGGTGCATTACATAACCCAAAAGGAAGCACTCGGTAAGCAAAAGTTCCCCATGGACAAGTAAATGTGGTCTTATCTTGATCTTCAGGTGCTACCTGAATTTGATTATAGCCACTAAAACCATCCAAAAATGAAAAGTACTTTTTACCTGCTAATGTGTCTAATACCTGATCGATAAAAGGAAAAGGAAAGTGATCCTTCAAAGTTTCTTTGTTTAATTCCCTGTAATCAATGCATACCCTCCATTTACCATTCTTTTTAGGTACTATAACCAAAGGAGAAACCCATCGGCTATCTGAAATTGGATAAATGAAGTTTACATTGAGAAGGTTTTGGAGCTCTTCTTTCACTATCTCCCTAAGATTTGGATTCATCCTTCTTTGAGGTTGTCTGATTGGTCTACTGTTTTCCTCAATGTAGATATGATGGATGCAAGTCTTAGGATCAATACCCTTCATGTCAGTATACTCCCATGCAAATGCAGTAGAATGTTTTTGTAAGATTTTGGTTAGTTCTTCTTGTTGTGATTCTTCCAAAAGTTTGTTGATATTCAGTGTTTTTCCTGGAAAAATCTCAATAGTAGAACTACCAAACTCTTCCATAGAGTAAAGAGAAATTTGTCTTGATGATAAATATTCTATGTCAGATTCCAACTGAAATTGTGTGGGGTCATATTCTAAAGATGTCTCAAAATTTTCTAATGTGTTCAGAATTTGACTATCCTCACTGATTTCAGAAATGGTAAAGACAGGTTGTATAGTGTCCTCATCATCAACCCATTCATTGTCTCATACTTCTGTGATTTCTCTTGCTGGAGGATATAAATTGAATTTCTTTGTCAAATTACCATTAGAAATGTACATGTCCCCATATCTACAACTAATAAAAGCATCAGCTGTGGCTAGCCAAGGTCTTCCTAAAATAAGTGGGTGCCCTCCTAGATTACTCTTGGGAGTCAAAATCATAAAATCTACTGGATATTCCCAAGAATCTAAGGAGACTGAAATATCTTCTAATACACCATCTGGTTTAATAATTGATCGATCTGCAATTTGCAGTAGAGTAGGTGTAAAAAGAAGGTTAGGAAGTTTTAGCTGGTCCATAGTTTGTCTACTCATAATGTTGATAGCAGCCCCTAAGTCAATCAATGTGTTTGGAATTTCTATCCCATTTATATGTGTCTTGACAATTGGACTTCTTGGATCTACATACTTCTGCATGGTAATTTTTCCCATCATAATATCTGCAATCTTTCCTACCAAGTGGATTCTTCTTGTGTCTTTTAGTTTCCTTCCTGGTCTTTTGAAACTCAACTCCTTTATGGTTTTTGCTAGAATAGGAATCTCTCGAATGGCTTGTAGCAAGGGAATCTTGATACAAACATTCTTCAATTCATCTAGAAAGTCATAGTTAGGCAGCAAGATTTGTTTTTCCACCCCCTTGTCAATTTGTAGTCTTTCAGGAAAAGGAGGTGTAGATGAAGATGCAGGTTGCTCAACTATAGGAGTTGTGGGTGTTGGCTTTTCTTTTTCTTTTTGAATGTTTGAATTTTGAAGAGATTCTTCCTCAGAACCCTTATTGACTTGAAGAGAGTCCTCCTCAGAGGTATCTTGCTCTTGAATATCTATAGAAGGTTTTTCTAAAACTCTACTAGATCTGAGTTGTACATCGTTGAGAGGAACAATCATATAGGTAGGAAATTGTTGTCCTTCTACCATGTAAGTATTCTGAGGATTCTTATTGTTAGGATTTGGCAATGGCTGAGCTGGAAGTTGATTTGTCTTTTGTTGGTATGGGAGCCTGAGTTGAGGATTTGGATTTTTTTGAGAAGGTTGTTGTTGTGGAAATGGCTATGAAAGTTGTGAATTTGGGTTTGGAAGTTGTGGAGCTTGTTGATTTTGAAAAGATGGAGGATATTGATAAAATTGAGTAAATCTCCCATAAGGATTTTTCATCCCTTGTACCCATGGTTGATATGAATTTTGATGTTGAGGCCAAGGTTGTTGCCAAGGATTCCAATTTGGTGGGGTTTGAAAATTCATAGGGTTGTTAAACCCTTGAGTTTGTTGTCCCTGCCAAGGTCTCCTTGCAACAAAACAGAGAGATTCTACTGAATTTGGGTCTTCTTGAAAAACAGCTTTGAGTCCAGGAATTGAAGGACAATCCTTGATCTCATGATTCTCTGAGAAAATCATACATGTTTCTACAACTTCTGCATCCAAGGGACATTCCCTCAAAGCATGTTTCTTCCTACATTTTGGACAAAAGATGGCTAAAGCGTCTGTTTCTGCTTTCTGCTTGTTTTGGATTTTAAGGGTGTCTAGTTGTTCACTAAGGCTCCCTGAGATATCAATTTTGAACTCATCAAGCATATTACCAATCTCTGCCCTACTTACTGATCCAGTTGCAGATTTTTTAGCCCTAATAAGAGAAAGATCCCTAGGCCCTTTTCCTGTTTTATATTTTCCTCTTGAGAGATGGACACATAGTTCTGTTATATCACGAAGTGGGAGTTGAGAAATGTCTCCTTTCCCCATCACGTTTAAAATATCTATCCATTCATCTCTAATGGCTTTTAATATGAGGGATTTCAAGGTTTCATCATCTAAGTTGATCATCTTTGCTCTTTTCAAGTTGTATTGAAATATTTCAAGTAAGTCTTCCAAATTTTCATCTTCTTTTTGCATCATTTTGAATACCTCATCCTTGTGATTGGTGGGCATACAATAGTCCAAGTATCTATCCAAAATTTTTTGTTTCATATCATTCCAAGTCCTAATAGATTGAGTGGCTAATCCCATGAACCATTTCAAAGCAAATCCCTTCAAAGTTGAAGGAAACAATTTGAGTTTTTGAGAGTCTTCCATATAGTCATAGGTTCGGCACACAACTTCAAACTCAAATAGAAATGTTTCAGGATCCTCACTTCACAATCCATAAAAGTTAGGGAGAACAAATGGTGAGATATTTTTCATCGTTGCATGAGTTTCCTCATCAACTATAGGGAATCAAAACAAGTTGTCTCCTTCCCTATTTCCTCCATTATTTCTTTCACCATTGTTGTCTCCATTGTTTCCTCCTCTTCTACCTCTACCTCTACCTCCATCTATTACTTCCTCTGCCATGATAGTTCCTTTAGAGTCGTTAAATTTCTCTATTTCTTCTACCAAGGGAGGATGAGAGAGAGTCTCTTTGTTTTCTAAATGGGATTGAGTAGATGGTATAGGAGAATCCTCTAATTCAGCTGCTCCTTGAGTTCCAAAAATATTAAGGTTAGGGTTAGATGGTGGTGAATCTGGTCTATGCCTTGAAGAAGATGGAGTTGTGAAAATCGAACTCTTGGCTTTAGCTATAAACCTTCCCCTAGAATCTCTTGCTCTATGCATGTCATTTTTTTATTTTTTATTTTAAAAAAAAAAAGTTTGGCTAATAATTCTCTTTCTGATCTTCCAAGTCACACTAGGTGCAAGAAGAGAGCATACTTAAGAAATTACTGAACCAATAACTCTCTTTTCTAATCCTCCAGATCACACTAGGTGCAAGAGGAGAGCATACTTCAAGAAGTTATCAAGTTTTCTCTTCTTTTATGATTTTGTGTTTTTTTTTTAAGAAATTGGCTACCTAGTTACACTTCCCCAGCAACGGCGCCAAAATGTTTGGTCAATTTAGTGTGTCCTAAATTGCTGCATTTAATTTGTCAATCCGGGATTCGTAAGCCGATGAAGTGCGGCGCACTATATGTGCAAGATAACCTATTTCTTAACTTTTTGTCGTTTTTGGTTTTCTAAGATGAAATGGAAATTCTAAAATGAAAACAAGTATGGTTATGTTTTTTCAAGGAAATGATATCCTCTATAATGATTTACCAACTTGAAACTTAAAAAGGAATTTGAAAATTACAATGACAAAACTTGAAAGGAAATGAAAATGTGCTGCTGAAATGAAAAGATGCTGCTAGTCTAATGAATCAAAACAGTGAGCTAGTGAGCATGAAACCAAACTATTCTTGCTGCTGTCTAAACACAAAATAAATTATGATGAAAGAAATCCAAAAGTTGCAATAAAGTAAATCTAAATCAATTTACATCAACTTGTCTTCTGATCCCTCATCATTAGTCCAGCTATGATTTTCGGAAGTAACCATAAACAACTTGAGTAACTGATATCTAATTTTGTCTTCTGATCCCTCATCATTAGTCCAACTATGATTTTCGGAAGTAACCATAAACAACTTGAGTAACTGATATCTAACTTGCAGAAAGTAAACTAATATCAAACCACACATTCATAATTCAATCCCTCACCATCAGTCCAGCTGTGGCTTTCGGAGGTAACCGAAGATGTCATGCACAATTTAATATTTCTAACTTGCAGAAAGGAAACTAATATCAAACTACACATCCATAATTCAATCCCTCACCATCAGTCCAGCTGTGGCTTTCGGAGGCAACTGAAGATGTTATGAGCAATTTAATATATCTAACTTGCAGAAAGGAAAGTAATATCAAACTACACATTTCATAATACAATCCCTCACCATCAGTCCAGCTGTGGCTTTCGGAGGCAACTGAAGATGTTATGAGAAGTTTAATATATCTAAATTTAACTACTGAAGCAAATGAGCAAAACTGAATTAAACAAAGCAGTACTGAAATTAAACAGAAACTAAGAAAAACAAATTAGTAGCAGAACAATGTTAATCCCATGTCATTAGTCAAAAAGCTATGAAAATGCCCGGGCTGCCTATCTATAACCTGAAACAAGAACACTGATCAGTGATTAACAACATAAAACATGAAAGACAAAAGTGAAATGGAAAGCATGAAAGTTTATAAACAGAAATGAAGCATATGTATCATGAAAAATGCAATGTATAAACATGTGAATGGATTATGGCACAATGAGCTTTAAAGAAATAAAACAAGAACTATACACTAATGCACAAAACCTTAGCTGAGCAGGGGCCCTCTACACCAGCCTTGGCAACAATCTTCAAGTACGAATTAAGTCTGAAAACAAAGTCTTCTTATATTAAAATGCAATCATAACAGTAAGGTGGTATTACGGCACTAAGGCAGCGTAATTACATTACAGAGCAGACTAATAAAAGATAACAGAGACTAACATCGACTAACTCTATATGCGTATGCAAACGCATTATATATAACAAAAGGTAATGTAACTGATTTCCTAAAGTTTATGCTAATACAAAACACGTAGACCATTACGTCCACGGATCTAGGATCATGGCCGCGTTGGAAAGTAAATCTATGAGGAGTGGATCCTTGAATTCAGCTATGGAGCCATGTACAGATGTCGACTTGTCCTCCGCAATCTTAGAAACGGCCATATGAACCTTCACGTGACACGAAACAGAGTCCTGTCACCGTGAGACTCCATGGTTGACTTCCATGTGGACGCCTTTGACTGCGGCTTCTTTAGATGAGTTTGCTCGAACCAAAAGGACACGAACCATGTCCACATCATTTCTGACTTGCCCATGTGGCTCGTTTTTCCTATAGACACCTGTAACATAGAGTTTCACAAAATAGCTGCGGAAAGTTGCAGCAGCTGCGGAAAGTGGCAAGATTCCGCAGCTAAATGAACAAAATATAAATCAAACAGCAGACACAAAAATATAGTTAAAAAACATGTTAGATACTCTTTTGCAATTAACATACAATGATATTGACAACTTGGGAGGTTCAGGTGAGTGAAAAGGGTATAGAATAGTGTATGGAAAAGATGCAGAATTGAGACTCAACAGGCATCAACTAGGATCAATCCTTACCAGAAATCAGTGAGCCACTCGCATTCCAAAACATGATACAAGAAATATGAGTGAAATGAAATTTTCTATTAATCTAACACAATTAAGAGAGTTACAGACTGTGAAATACCAAAGACCGGAATCCTCTTTAACAGATGGAACTCCTCCTCACTGAGACCCTATGGGCTTTGAGCCTTCATACAAAAGTTCTACAAAAATGTATACAAAAAGCCTTTCACTGCATGATTTTCTGATAAAAATCTAGAACCCTTACAATGCGTTTCTTCATGGTTTTTATAGGGGAAACTAGAAACCTAGTAAAAGAGGTAGGTGATGAAAATTTAATTTTCATAATTAAGTCAAAATGGCGGAAACATTTGCGCCCATACTGTTGAATGACTGTGCTCTGCTGTTCGTACTCTGTGGCCTGCAAACTGAAGTAAATGCAGTGGGTGGAAGTCTCTTCAGGAACACTAGAAAGAAGTAATATCACGTAAACATCCTGTCCTTTCCTGAAGGAAAATTCGGCTGAAAGAGGACCTGGAGGGTATTTTTTTTTGTGCATCGTACCCTTTGTAGGATGGACCCTGAATTAAGATTGAAAATCTTCAATATTTGACACTGAATTCCTGGATCTTCCACTGATACTCTTTGTCGCAACATTAATGTCTTAATCTGCAAAAATCTGCACTATGAATAACTCCGGAGGGTTTGATAGATTTTAACCCTACTTATTTTAATGAAAGTCGTGTCATAACAGCTTCCCAAATCCTTTTTCCATAAATTTTTCCTCTTAAAAATTGTCCTTTGACGTGGCCTCGGCTCCTGTAATGGAGGCTATGAGTAATGACAGATTACCTCCATTCGCACCCTGTAAAATCTGCAAACATGTTAGGAAAACCAATGCGCGGGAATGTAGGCATAGTAAGGGTAATGGTGTGATGGTCTCCGAGAGGTTGACTGGTGGAGAAATGTGGGATGATGGTAGGAAATGCAGCGTAATAGTGTGGAGAGGTCGTGGAGAAAAATGTGAACATATTCGTGAAAATACGTAATAAACAGAGAAATGAACCAAATGTAGATCTGGGGTGGCAGAATGCATGTGGAGAAAAACTAGGAGACAGGTGGCATGATATCAGGATAGCGGGAAATGGATGACGTGGAGTGCTGACTGAGGGAACCGGTCAAAGACGGAGATAATCAAATCTTGACCGTCTGATCTCAGGAGGATATCGACAGTTGGAAGAGTGCTGGAGGCAATAGACAGTGGGCTAGGGGTGCTATTGGCTTGGTTTAATGTTCGTGCAGCTTCGGGGTATGACGATCGTCAGATGGAGACCTTCAGATAGGACGGATGACAGCAATATCACTGTGAGTCCTGGGTCGAACAATAATGCGCGATGGAGAGCGGTTTCGAGGCCGTACGCTGGGACGTGTGGCGAGCACTAAGTGGAATCGCTGGCCGAATGGGAATTACCGCCTACCGTTGAAAGGTGGTGCGATGAATACCGGGCAGTTTTGAAACAGTGGACGCGGGGCGGGGATCACAAGGCAGGAGAGATGCAGTACGTTGATCTATGGTTTGATCGGACGGCCCAGAATGTGCTCGATATGCATTCGGTAAGCGCCTTTTGGCCTAGTGCGTGGTTACAGCCTTTGATCGCGCGGAGTAAGAAAACAGAGGGGCCAGGGCCGATAGGGCTAAACCTTAAATATTTCAAATATGAAATTTTCAGCCATTTATAATGGACTTTAAAGGTGGGAAATGGCAGCGATAGATAAAAAAATGATTTTCCAAGTCTGAAAGGGGGAATTTGAGAACTCTATGCCAGATTGTTTGTGAAATTCTATGGGAAACGGATTATGATCAACACCCGACTTCCTTGAAACATACCCATGTACAGATCTCAAAACAATGAACCCTAAAACTAAATCATTGTCATTTAGAAATTCACTCAGAGTCACACACATTGCTATTAAATCATTCTGAACTAACTGCAAAACAATCACTGATCTTCATTTGCACACATCCATTAACATCATCATTCTTTAAAAAATCAATACTCAATCAATTTCAAACATCCCTATTAGGCCTATATCAATATGAAGACTTCGTTGAAAGACATCAAGAATACAACAATAATTATTAGACTGATCATACATATTCTATATCAGAAACCCCAACTTTCATACACGCTTATCATAAAGCATTTACACGTGTATACACGCCTTACATGAAGTAAACCCATGTACAAATCTCAACATACCAAATTCTGAACTACTGTAAATTTGAACCAATCAATGAATTTCATATAGATACGCTGAATCATTATGTCATATCACAGTTCTTTGAACCCCAGACAATTAGTTGAATCATTATCAAATTAAAAGCGATTTAACTTCAACTATCACCGGGATCTTCATGGGAGACATCATAGGCATACAAAAAAAAAACTTCAGTAAAACAGATTAAACTAATCAAACATCATGATATGCAAAAACCATGAATTACATATGTGCTTATCATGAAAGAAACCTACGTGTATACATGCTTTTCAAGAGCGAAACCCCCGTACAAGTCTACTCATACTGCAAAAAATATGTGCTACTACTTAGAAGGGAATATGCATGTGTATGTGCCTTACCAGTGACAAACTCGCGTACAAATATGAAATTTTCAAATCATAGCTACGTTGTACATCATAACTTCATACATACCCATATCACAACATTTAAAGTAATAAACACACGTCAAATCACATATCTAAACAACCCATAATTAGATCATACAATTCCTAGTCATTTCAGGTGTATTGAGTGTGATCCATCATTATATTACCAATTGCATACTTATTTTAGATCATCCACTCGTTAATAACCTATACCATACAATCATACATCATATTGAAATGATTCATCAATCAACCTCACACATGCACATAATTATCACTTTGATCTTCTTCTCCTTATATAGCTTGGGCCTTAGTCAATACCATGGGTCAAAACCACACTAATTCCGATAGTATTCTTTGACGGGATCAAATATCTGTTGAAATTCTCATTACTATGGGTTAATACCATAGTAAGGACCCTTGGTATTTAGTAAACCATAGTGCGAAAAATGTACGTGTCATTTCTTATTCATACCTGAGTGTGTAAGCGACTTTGCTTTACTGAACCTACGCATACACGACTTCTCTTCATCATACTTGTGTATGTACAAGTTTGTTTTTCATAACTTGTGTATACGTGACTTCTCTTCATCATACCTGCGTATGTACACAGTTTTTATTCACAAAACCTGCGTACACTTCCTCAAACTTGTTAGAAAATTATATATTACAGAGCAATGGAACACATAAAAACATGCAGAAATACAAACACAGAAAATGTGTAAAACAAGAGAGACACATATATATATGTGGTTCACCTAGCTTGGGCTACGTCCACGGAGAAACAACTAGTCCTTCCTTTATATTATCCAACCAAATGAAGAGACACAACCTATAGCAGATCCGTTGTAATATCCTATACTCTCTCACATAGTCCCCCTTTCTCTTTCTCGCTCAGAATACACATACCATATACATCCATAATAAAAATCCCTCACATGAACTGAGGGGTTTCCTTTTAGGTAAAAAAACCCTAAATTAAACATAAATTCTACCGTTAGATCATCCGCCCAATGAACAACCCATATTGACTATGAAATTACAATATTTTACAAGGAAATTTTACATCTGTTTTTAGCTTCAGGGACGTTGCCCCAAAAACCCCTCGCCACGGGGGGGCTCCAAAAGGTCATCGTCGCCCCCCCTAGACCCCCCTGAAGATGATAAAACGACGGCCAGTGTTGTATCCCTATCAAGGATAGGGGTCCAACGCGAAAATACAGCTATATAAAGAAGTTAATCAAGCTTCACACCCAATAAAAATTTATCATCATCATTCCTTTGTCAATGACTGGTATTTCTTTCTCTGTCACATCTAAAATGAATTATAGATACATCTGTATCAATTATATTCCTCAAGTAGGTTGATATCAAAATATAACTCATCGAGTAGGTTTCCATCAAGGACAACACATTGGTCATAATGCCAACAATTATTAAAAATTCATGGAAGATATAAACAGAGAAAATATTGAATGAGAAACTGAATTTAATACAGAACAAGAATACAAAAAATTTACGTGCTAAAACCTTGAAAGCGTGTCAAGGAAACCTCCACAGGGAAAGGGATTGGAAGTATTATTGATCAAAGATGATTCTCCATATTAGAACCCTCTCAGGAAATCACCAATAAATGTGGGTTACTTCATTACTGTTAGCGTAAATTATTAACACAAGTGTACGAAAAGAGCCTACTTTAGCTGTGTGTGACAAACAATCCTAACAAAATAAATGGTTGCTTAACTCTTTAGATATGCAATAAATAGTTAGAAACAATGCGACAAAAGACCAAATATATGCAGTAAAAGCAATTAAGAGTGAAAAGAAATAGTAATTTATTCCATGCATCCAATAGACTAGACAAAATTTAAAGAATTTTCTATATATTATTACACTCAATGAACAGAACAAATAAGTGTTACTAGTCCCCCTCAATGGGATGGGTCCTTATTTTTCCTTAACGCCTCAGTTCTAGAAGTTTCTCTCTCTCAATGGTGCATAAAACACAGAATGTATTGAACTCTATGGGAGCTCAAGAAGCAAAAGAAAATCGTAGGAGCAATGAGAATAATCAAAGCATGACAATGAAAGTGAGAAAAGTGAAGAGTGAATGGAAATCCCTCCTGTTTATAACAAAATATTGAGTTATCCTCAATAACGGAAAATAATAAAATATTAATAACCAAGATCTAGATATAACTGCTTGGAATATTTTATTATATTTTGTTGGAGGGAAAAGATATTTAAATTGGTTAAATACCTTTAAATTTAGAAATAATAAGTAAATAAATTATTTATTTATCATTTCAAGAATGTGGTTAAAGAATACTAAATAAATAATTATTTGTTTAATTATTTCTAGGTGATTTAGTCAGATTTAACAAGGAATAAATAACTAAATAATGATTTAATTAATTATTCCTAGAGAAAAATAAGAAAAATAGTGATTTTATCTAATTATTTCTCATAATTGGGTTAAATATGATCAGGAATATTATTTAAACAATGGTTTAATTAATTATTCCTAGAGGAAAATCAAATAAATAAGGATTTATTTAGTTACTCCTCATGGGGTTTCTTGTTTAAACCATAAATAACTTGATAAAATATGGTTTATTAAATTATTTCGTATATTGAAAGCAATTTTACTATGGTGAAACTGGTCTTACATGGTGCACTTCTATCCATATAATTGTAAAGGGTTAGATGACCAAATTTTGGTGATAACAATTCCCCCCCAACGTGCGAGTGTTAGGAGCTAATCATATGACCGAAGTACGTTGTAAGAACAAAATCAATAGACACCAAAGGAGAGCTAGAGAGAGAGAGAGATACATAGATGAAGTGAAGCGAGAGAGGACAATTATTTAGGTGGTGAGAAATACAAATGATATAAGTCTCCTTTAATGTTGGGGTACTTGTTTTCAATGGGGTGGGGGAGACATACCTATGCCTGTCGAGATGACAAAGAACAAAGAATGATAATGGGATCAGAAATATGAGACTGAGTAATAAATTACATGATAAATGGTACATGACATGCTAGCATAAAATGGGCCAGACAAAAATATAATGGATCCCACATACATGCTGCGCTTGGCGAAACAAGAGCTAGGACTGAATACAATAATATCTGAGTACATGAGATATAATAACAACCAAATAAGCCATGCTAAATAGGAAGGGGCTTTGAAAATATGAATGGATCTTCTGAATGATACATGCATGTTATGGGCGCTCTAAGCAGCTAAAATGAAACCCATCAAATCTGTGGAGCTTCATCTAAGGCTGTAGCATAATCTGAGGTCATTCAGGCATGTAGGGAGGTACCTGAAGGGCCACCTTTCATGAGGTCTGAAACATCTCACCAGGGAAAATTTTAAGGATGGAATTTTGTCTTAAAGTTTAGAAGCATTGGCGAATATTACTAGTCCCTAATATGAAAAGTTCAAAATATTTGGGGATATTTTTTGTAAAAATACTTACATCTATAATAATTTTATAATATTATATATATATTATTTGCAATTTTTTAGGTAAAATAATTTTATACTATAAATTTTGGGCAAATAAATTTTAGAAAAAACTGGGAATTGGCGAATATTTTTTTGGAAAAGGATGGAAAATTAGCCCACTTGCTAATATGAGCCCATAAAATTTTCCCTGCATCTTAGACACACCCAGGAATCACTAGTACAATCTGCTAGATCACCGGACCATCAAGTATACGAATCTCAATCATGCACTACTGAACTAAGGTCGAGTGGATGAGAAACAACTAAGTCAAAGGAAAACAATGACTCCCTTTGTGTAATCCGAGGAACCGAACAAGAATGGAAGCTAGTGCCAAGGTACACCGCTCTCTAGACCTGTCTTCTAGAATGAATGTGTTGATGTTGACAGAAGGAACTATGCCATAGGTGAGCCAATGATGAACCCTCAACTAAGGAACGAGGGATCATAGTAAAGTGACTGATTGATTGAAACCATGGATGCTGATGGAATAGGGCATACTGAGTAGTGGACAAACAAATTCCTTTGTCAAAGCATAAAAAGCATAGATGACCTGGAAGCAACTAATTCGACTCCGAAGGGGATGGGGGACAGTATGACTGGAGGCCAAAATGGGCGACATGAGAGGAATGCAAGGCAAAAATGGATGGAGTACTATAACAGGAGGCAAAGGGACCCAGGACAGACTCCGTGAACATGATGATGACTCAACTAGGATGCTCTAAACAAGGGTTACTCAATGATGTTGCCACACAGGATAGGCCCAAGGGGGACCATGAAAACATGAGAAAAATATGGTTACTCGTGAAGAAAATAAACACACGCATTGAAAAATATGAAGGCAAAGTGGTGCCCCAAGTACGAGTAGCACATGTGAAGAAATTCGATTTTAAGAGGCAGAAAAGTGACCCTTCTTGGAAAAATGGATTCCTCGTGAAGTGTCAAATTACCAAAAATAAAAAAAAGACCCATTATAGTGCTCAGTGAAATCTTTCCAATGGTGCTAATGGTTTTTCAAACCAAGCTACGGTTTGGTCGCAATGGGCAAAGGAAAATTTAGGGTTTTTCCTTCAAAAGGGTGATTTCCCTCCAATTTAATTCATTTTCTAATTGAGATGTGGTGAATTTTGAGAGGAGGAGAAGGCCATAAATCTTGCAGCATTCGTAGTGGAGAAACCGACCATTAGAATCAGGATCCGTCAGTGGCATGTAATTCAGAATCAAGATTTGTTGGTTTAGCTTTTCAGATTAGATCCCGAGGTATCTGTGGGAGACCCTTGCCCATCGTCATGGTTGGATCACACTTTCCAGGCCCCGAAATGCAACCTGGCTCATAGGTTTTCAGTGGGAAAAACTGTGAGCTCACAGTTCCATGTCAGGAAAATGGGAGTTGGAGGTGGGGGTGGGTTTTTTTGTCTGGTGATAGGCCAGGGGCCATGGTTAGCAGGTTTCTGATGCAGTTGTCTTCTTTATGAGCTGGTAAATATGATGGTGTTATGCAGGTATGGCAGAATTGAGGATCAACTAGCGTCAGAGAGATTTGAATGCTCTTCGAGCCGAGATCTAGGGGGATCAAGTGGTACGAGGAGTGCTTGCTAGATATGGGGTTCTCATGTTGGTTGAGAACCCACTAATGAGGGTAGATGATCCCTTACTATCGAGGATAGTGAGTTATTGGGATCCAGACTAGGAGACCTTTATGGTGCAGGGGCATAAGATCGAGCTTACTATCCAGGACATTTATTTTTTGACCGGACTCCCACCAACCGCGTTGGCGGAATATATCAGAGTTCATGGAGCGCCATTATAGACTAGATGCTTGTGATAAGGAAACAACCATTCTGATAAGTGACCTAGAGCAGCTAGAGACATGGGTTGTCGCCGCAACAGTACTGCATATCCTAGGTAACCAGGCGTTCTATCAAATCACTAAGGGGTAGATGATGTCGGTAGCGAGTGTTTTTAGTGGGACCTACTATGGGTGGGATGAGATGATGTTGTTGTCAGTGAAACGACAGTTCTCAACATGAAAATGAGAGGTGAAACACGATTGTGCTTTTGGTACGGTATTGTGCTCATTCTTCTTTGAGAATATCCCGACGATCCGACCTCATGTGCAGATCCAGTATGGGGGCCCACAGGAGCCCAGGATGTATCGCTAGAGAAAGCTACTGTTGAGGAGGGGGGGGGGATGCCGACCTAAGTTTTTCACTCACTGGGATCATATGTCGTTGTACATAGACAATTATCCATATAGTGGTATGAACTTTCAAGGGCCACTTTCGCCTGGTCGAGCATGGGGACTGGATGGTAAATGAAATTTGTTATATGTTATGGTGCATTTAAATATTTTAGAATATGTATGTGGTACTAATTTGTAACTTTTGGTATGTAGATATAGCACTGGTGAAGCTATCAAGTAGGTGGGACGATCCATAGCACCAGGGGCTGCGAGATCTAGTGGAGCGAGAGAAGACCAAAGACCTAATTATGAGGCTCTACTGGAGGATGTCCATCACATGTGCGATCTGTTGCTAACTGGTGTATCAGATCGCAAGTGGCATGATCTTGAGGAACATTACATCAAGGGATGCATAGGGCTACCCTCGGAGTGGCAAGGGGTCATGTGATGCATGGTGATGGCCGGGAAGGTAGTTTGGGATCTGTGAGCTAGTGGAGCAGAGCCACTGGCTCAGGACCCTCCAGATAGTGATTAGATATAGGGGCATGTGGTTCCCCCAATTTTTATTTTTGTAACATGTTGTGGGCATGTCCGATGTATTTAGAGTAGTGGACTCCAATCAATTATGATTTTTTCAATACATAATATGGATATACATCTTTTTATATATGGAAAGTATATGGTTCGCCATTTTTATTATTATTGTCTCGTGTTAAATGCATGTGATAAGTGCCAATCTAGAATATTGTTTACAATGCTATCTACATAGTGATTCTGGGCTCCAAGTACATGACTGAATGTAATGGATTCAAATTCACGCACTAAGAGATTCACTCATAAATACTTTCTAAAAATCACATGGTTATTCACACGATACATGCCATTCAATTGCATGACAAGTAGCAAGGAATATAAATGAACATGAAGATGAATGATGTGATAATCAAGGGCATCGACTAACAAACCTATCACTACATCACATTCGGTTCGGTTATTGGTGGGGGATCCAATGCATACATTGTTGGAAAGGAAAAATGAATGGAAGGGGGTAAAAATGACCAATGCTGCCGAGGCTATATTCTGGGAGAAGCGACTTACACCATTGGCATGGCTGATATACGGTGTGGATGATGGATCCATATGAAAGGCACCACAATACAAAAAATGAGATGATGGTAGACAATGCAAGCTACCTAAATGCATGACATAAGTAAATACACGCACATCAATGGGAGATGTTATGGGTAAAATTTCTTGAGTTAAAGTGCATTATGAGGGTTAGGAAGGAGTTGGCCTTCGAAATCCTATAGAAGGTATGCCCCCTTGCCCAAATCCATACTAATGATGTAATTTTATAACCATAATGAGTCAAAATTCTCATGAGAAAGGACATCATGAGTCTGGTCATACACTAGAACATGATCATCTTCATGGAAGGTACGAGGGTGTACTTTTCGTTCATACTAGGCTTTGGTGTGTGTTAGTGTTTGTCAGTCCTGTCAGACACCAGTGATCAAATTATGCCTAGGTCTAAATTTTATAGTTTCAATAGGTTTTCAAATCAAAATGTAATCATTGGTTAGTAATCTAGGTCATTACTACTCCCTTCATTCTCATGGTAAATACATCTTATCATGGTCAGGTCATTATTTCTTGGAAGAGTATCTTGGTCATCTTGGTAATATTGGTCATCATTCTTCTTATCATTCCATATAGTGTCATCATTAGGCCATATTATCAAATGTCATGTAAATAGGTCATGTCATCATCTAAGGTCACCATTAAAGGGATTAGTAATAGGTAAAAGTGCTCTATAATGACCTATAAAATGCATTTTGATCTTTATTAAGATGTAATTATGTATCATAAGGTTTGAAGTTGTAGTACACAAGTTTATCAAATCATTTTGTGAAAAGACAAGTGGGGCCACATCACAACCTAAGAGAAAATATATCCTCCAGCCTATAAGAAGACCAACCAAGCACATATTTTTCTCATTTCTCTCTCATAATACATCTCTCTACCAACGAATTTCATTCCAACCCTCAGAGCAACCAAATTTCACCTTGAAAAGCCAAATATCTCAACTGCACTGCGCTTTTCTCTAAGGTGTTGTGTTTTTTCTCAAAGGAGCACAATCCTTCTTCTCTAGCGGTTTCTTCATCATCTACAGGTTCCAACTCATAAAAAACAGTTAAGTGGGTTACATAAGTCCCTCATATATGTTTCTTTAGCTTCAGTTCATGCTTGAAAGCTCAAAAAATCATCCTCTCGTAGGGTTTGCTGTGCTTTTGGTATCATAGTGTTTTTGGGTCATTTTTTGTAAAAAAACAATAAAATTCATGCTCAAATACCCTCCCTAATATTCCATACACCTTCCTTGACACTTCCCCTCATCCCTTTCCCTCATTTCCTTTATTTCCCTACAAACCCCAGCCTACACCACACTTTCCTAGGCTAAGACCGTGTTCTTCACTTTTATACCCCTTCTCCTCACTCATTTCCTATATTTTGACCTCCCTACACTCCCTAACATCTATCCCTACCCCCCAAAATTCTCCCAAGAATTTAGACACTCCCAAACCCCTTCATATCCCTCCATTCCTAAAACTGCCCCAAATCCCCTGTTTTCCTAAAACTAAACCCTAATTCCCCTTCCTAGCGAGCTAGGGTTTCACATGGATTCAGAAAAAAAGGAGGCCAGATCATCAGATATTAACCCACCAGAGTACAGTATATCATGGCTTCACCATTTCTCAAGAATTCATTCCAAGATGCAGGTTGCCTTGTTTTCTACCAAAATATTGAAGAATTAGGTTTTAGTGATAAATTGAGAAGCACCTTTGCTACCAGTTTAAGGAGGGATAAGGAAATTGTTGTAGGGGTTGTTTCTACTATTTAAACAGAGGCCATTTCCATAGCCACTAGGATCCCTAGCCATGGAGAAAAATGGTTCAAAAGGAGAGACCTAGATATTGAAAATTATAAGATGTTTTTGAAGCCTCCATACAAAGCTACTCCAAAGTATATTTTTCCTTTTAGACACTTGCTTGATAAGTATTCCCCTCTCACGAAGATTATCAAGAAATATTTCACATGTAATGGTATTTTTTGAAGGATATATCAGTACCATGTTAGATTACTGATGCATTTCACACATTTTAAAGCTCTTAATCTACCTCACTACCTTTATAGAAGCTTGGTCAAAATGGTAGAAAAAGTACATAGAAAAGGTAAAGATCATCAAGAAAGCTTGTTCCATCATGTCTTGGTGAAAATCATTGTTTCCCATTAGCTTACATAGGTCAACTTTTCTTGGGAGGGTTTCATGCAGTTAGCCTCTCTTTTGCCTACTCAAATTCAATCAAGCATTCAGTATACGCCTTTGACTTCACCCAGACAACAAGAAGTGGGTTCCACAAGAAAACCTGTAACAAGAGCACCTAGGGGTGAGGTGAATAAAACATATACCAGAGGAAAAGGGCTGATTTTTTCTCCTGGTAGTGTGGAAAGGGCTCAACCTACATCAGTGGAAAAAGAGACGTCAACACATCAGCATGAGGCACCATTGCAAGAGGAAGAATAGGTACATTTTGACACTGACATGGTAGACCTAGAGATGCATGAGGAGGAAAAGTCACCTGAGAAAGTTATCAAGGAGAAAGAAGCTAAATCAGAAACCTCAAAGACAAACTATCAACTTAGGAAAAATTTATGATTACATTTCTTCAGCAAGAGAACAGGTAGCTCCAAGTAAAAAAGCTCTTGCTTAATAAACCCAAGGAAGATTTGGAGAAGGAGGATGGCAAAGGTAAATCAGTGATTGATGTTGAGAATTTTGAGGATAAAGAAGTGCAAATTAAACCAAGGAGGCCAAGAACAAGAGGTCTCAAGAGGCAGGAAGAGCAAGAAACTGAACCATCTCATCACTAGGTCAAGAGGATTTTGATGAGTTGATTGTAGCAGAAATTGAGAAAGATAACGAATTTTGGCTTGAAAAGGTAATTTTTCACGTGGAAAAGCTTATTGAGGAGGCTAATAGGAACAAAAAGCTTCAGAGGCATATGGAAATTCATTATTGCACAAGGAATAATATTTCTTAGATTAAGGTCAAGAGCTTGAAAAGGAAATTGAGGAAAACCCTAATTAAGAAAAAGAAGAAGGATGCGCTTGATTTTTTGGCTCTGGCATCTTTCATTTCCTAACACATAATTTTAAAACTTAAAGGGGAAATTATGGACCATTTTTGAAGACATTTTTGAAAATTTTGAAATTTTTGTGACTTTTGGCTAAAACATGAAAACACAATCAGCCAAAAGCGCAGCGCCTTGCCGCTGTGATTTTCCGTGAGGGCTCCAAATCACAAAATTTTATATTGGCGGATATCTTGTGACCTGCGTATGTCATATCTATAGTTTTTGTGCTATTTCAACTTTCTGGGAGGAATAAAAATGCAAAAAACATGCTAAAAAACCACTTTTTTCCATTGTTTTCAGCTCGGCACTGTGCTTCTGGAGCAACCTTGGGAGAATCAATTTTTCTCAATCGTGGACAGGCCATTTTTCTTGTTTAAGGACTCTATGGAAAACTGGACATCCTAAGCTTTTGAATGGTACACTAAGATTAGTATTGGAGAAAATGAAGTCACTCAAAATGGCCCTTCAAGTTGGCGCTACGCTTTTCCCAAATGGCACTACGCTTTTCTCAAAATGTGTTGCACTTTTCCCTAGAGGTAAAATTTTCGAGTTGTATCAATTAAAATTGGTTTCTCATGATGCAATACATATTTTTTTAGTTGAAATGATTTAAATGAATGTAATTAATCTTTTTAATGTAAATTTGATGTAATTATTGAGGTCATTAATGATAGAAAAAACAGTCTAAGGCTAAAAGGAGAGCTTGTTTTAACCTCCCTAGTCTTAGGTTTGGATAGAGAAATTTGTGTAAATTGTTCCTATCAAGAGGGATTCGACCTCTGAGAGAGGGGAATATGGTTTTTCATCTATATGCATCTAGTTTTCAGTCAGATTCAAGGTTGGACATCAGAGAGTAGAAGGCTTAGAGATTTGTGTACAATTTATTTGTAGAAATACAAGGCCAGTTGCAGCTATTATATAGGGATTCATGTGGTATGGTTTTGTGGCAGTATTTTTCTTCTGTAATTCTCTTTTATGAATGATTATTTCATCTTCTTTCCATATATGTTCTTTCATTGATCTTCCTATAACATGTTAAACATAATTCTTTAAGTTTATGCTCTATTTTGGTAGGAATTTCATGTTTATGTTATTCATCTTATGATAAATAAACTCATGCTTGTCATGCTCATTTTTAACCTTTTCCTTTCCACCCTACACTATAATTGAAAACCTAAAAGTTCCATAGAACATACCTTCCATGCCCCTTTGTATCCCTGCAACTGAAATCTTTTAGATCTGACCTAGTTTCCTTGACCTCTCCTCCAAATCTAGCTAAAACCATAATTTTCAAAACCCTAGAGCTCAATACCTAGCCTAATATCTTTTACCCTCTTCAGACATATTTTCACTGTAATATCAAAGAGAGATAGCTCTCTGAATGGTAGGGCTAGCTACCAAATTCTAAGTGGTTTGAGGTTACCTCCTTTGGTTTCCATTCTCATCCTTAGGACACTGTGGAGGATAAAAATGTGTTTCTTGTTCGCTTCAATGGTTTTCAATGCAATACGATGGCCTTCGAAAGCGTGCTAAAGCATGATAAGTCATTTTTCTAAAGGTTATGTGCCAAGGAGAATTTTGACAGCTAGGTTACAAGAGGGGATTTCACACTCGATCGGTAAGACTGTCTTGCCAAAAACAAGGTGGAAAGGAATAAACTTGGTGGCGGTTTTAATAGAAGTTCTATACGCCCATAAATTAGGGAAGATCATAATGTGCCAGTTGGTTTTGTGCTTGTTGACCGTCTGTTAAAGAATCGTTTTAAGGATTTTATTGATTGCTTCAACTTATCCATTACCTTGAGGATAATAAGATGATGAATATTGGTGCTCAAAGCCCAACAGATAGGATAGCTCATGCCATATCTCATCTTCGAAATGTCAACCATGGTTAGAGACCAATTGTTTCGGAACCCTGAATCGAGCGATAACATGTTCGAAGAAAAAGAGAGTTGTGGTAGTCCTCGTGTTATTGAATGTTGGTATGGCCTCAACCCATTTGGTGAAATAGTCAACGACCACGATAATACACTTGTGGTTACCAACTGATGGACGTCAACACACCATAAATTCAATGGCCCACTTACAGAAGGGACCGACTGATATGATAGGATGGACGGGAGCAGATGGAACTTGCGTCTTTGGGGAAAATAGCTGAAAATTGGAACAATGTTTGGCTGCTTCAATACAATCCCCAAAGAGAGAAGGCCAAAAATACCCAGCACGCATGATTTTCTGTGCAGTGGAAAATGGGAGAGGTGGCCAACACAAGTGCCACTATGGCAGGCATTAGGGACTTTCTCATCTTCAACATGAGTGAGACAACGACGGAGGAAAAAATCAACACTGCAACGATAAAGATCATCACGAATGAGAAGGTAGCAGGGAGCTTGGTATCATACACGTCATCGAGCATCAAAATCAATATGGGAAGCAAAATTCTAGGTTCACAAGTAGGTAAGGATGTCACCATACCAAGGATCGTCCGAAGTAATGGCGAACAAGTTCTCATCAGGTAAATCATCATTAACTGGCGGATCACACATACCAGTAGGCAATTCAGAAATGAGTTGAGAAAGGGATAAACATTTCTTACTCTTGGGTGTGACAAATTCAAGATCGAATTCCTAGAGGATAATAGTCCAACGGGCGCATTTACCATTAATGATCTATCGACTTAAGTGAAATACCATGGGGTTGGAATTGGTCACAACCTTGGTGGAACACGTAAGGATATAATGACAAAGTTTTTGGACCAAGAACACAATGACCAGTGCCAACTTCTCTTCATGTGAGTAGGTCACAAGGGGTCCCACAAGGTTCTTACTGACATAATAGATAGCATGTTCATTTCGAGTGCCATTTTTCTAAATGAGGACCCCAATGACCGAGTGGGTGGAGGCTGAGATATATAGAATGAAGTCCCTCTTAAAGTTAGGAGGACTAATCAAGGGAGTGGAAGTGAGAGAATTTTTCAGGGCATCAAAATACTATTGAGCATAGTCATCCTACACAAATGGAATGTTAGATCGAAATATTCTTAGAAACCCATGCGCCGTGGTGGCATAGTCAAGGATTAACCGACAAAGGAAGTTGGCTTTGCCTTGAAGGCTTTGTAACTTGCGCAAGGTATGAGGAATGCGAAGTTCAAGAATGGCTTGAACTTTGAGGGGATCCAGATTTATACCATATTTGGACACAATGAAGCCCAAGAGATGGCCGATGGGAACTCAAAAGACATAGCTGCATGCATGTCAGTTCTGATGAAGACCCAGTTGAGACAGAGGTTAAAGGGAAGTTAACTATCATTTGTGATATTAGCAAACTACCCAGATGTAGTTAAAGAACCATAAGATGCCCATGATATTTAGCATAGTTGAGGAAGGCTGGAATTCCTTGAGAATAGGGTTTTCATTCCACATAAAATGCATGAGGAAGGTAGGCTAATAATTGGCTAAGTGTTGGTCCAATTTTGCCTGGATCAGTGTGAGACAGTTTTGAGAGTGCAAGAGACTCTTGTGAGAAGAGTGCATTGTAATTGTTTCATGATTCCTTAGTGAATATACAACATAATATAGAGGGGTTTTGAGCAGCAAGCTTTCCTCGGGAAAATTATCTGTGTTTTTTATTTCTTTGCTTCTTTCTTTTACTTGGTGTGATTGTGTGATCGTGTTTAATTTCCACAAATGAATTGTTAGAAGGATTTAGTATCTTTCTTTACAAAATTTCATGATCGGATTGAATCCATTGATATACATATTGTTTGTATAATTTTTACATGGTATCAGAGTGTATGAAATCACTATAATGAATAATAAATTGAGTTTGTGTTGAACAAAATTCAAACTTGCAAATACTTTCATTGGTGCGATAGGCGGATCAAGATGGCTTTCAATGGCTTAAGATTGGAATATGCACTCGAGGGCAGTTATAATTATATTGCATGGAAAGACATAATGGAGGCAGTGTTCGAGGACAATAGGTTTAAAGAATTCATTGAGAATGATATTCCCAAGCCCACAACAGTAAATGTCGCTCTTATTGATGCATGGAAAAAGAAGGTAGAAAGGACGAGGAGGATCTTATTAGAGGGAGTTCGAGATCACATTGTCTCAAGTCTCCATGGAAAAGCGACTTCCTATGTAATGTGGAAGGCTTTGACATATATGTTTAAGAGTAGTAGTGACCATATAAAATTGGCACTAAAGGAAAAGCTTAGAAAAATCAAAGTGGAGAAAAGAGACAATATTCCAGAATACTTGATGAAGTTCATCCAATGTTGTGATGAGATTGGAAATGTTGGGATTATTGTAGTGGATGATGACTTGGTGAGCCTAGCACTTCTAAGCCTTCCCAGGAGATAGCATAGTTATCAGGACTCTGTCAATGGGAGGGAGAAGTTACCAGATTGGGAGTGACTTTGGTCGGATTTGGTACAAGAATAATTCAGGCAAAATACCAGGGATGGATCCTCATCTAAATCATATGATGAGGAAAATTGTGCCTTGGATGGTAAGGAAAATAAGGGGAAGGGAAAGAAATCCTATTCCAACTCTGAGATGAGTGAAGAAGGTAAGAAGTGTGACATGTCCAAATTGAAATGTTTTCACTGTCACGAGCATGAACATCATGCCACTAATTGTCTGCAGAAGAATAAGAGTGACTAGAAGGCTTCAGGATCTGCAACGGGTGATGCTTTGGCTTCACAATTCGAGTTGGACTTCTTAGTCATCGCATGCATGGTGTCTAGTGCGATGGGATCAATGTGGTACTTGGATAGTGGTTCATATTTCCACATGATGGGAGACAAAGCTATTTTCAATAGCTTGGAGGAGAAGGACCTCCAAATGCATATCGAAATGGGCGATGACAAGAGGTACAACGTTACCAGGATTGGTGCAGTTACTTTCCAGAGAAAGTTAGGTAAACCTTTCTTATTAAAAGATTTCATGGATGTACCGGGCCTGAAGAAGAATTTAGTTTCAGTTGCAATGTTGGAGGATGGAGGTTATGATGTGGTTTTCAGTGAAGGGAAAGAATTCCTTCGGCACAAAGCCATAGGACAAGCCAAGAATATTTGGATTCATGTGAATAATCTCTACAAACTTGATGTAGATGACTGTGCAACATTGATGGGTAAGGCAGATAAAGTGGTGAGCCAGGATGAGGTTGAGTTATGGCACAGGAGATTGGGCCATCTACACCACAGTTCTATGATGGTCATGCAACATATTTCTATGGAGATTTCAAGCAGTACTCTTGTGAAGATAGACACATGCAAGGGATGTACCATCAGGAAGTATGAGAAATCCATGTGATTGTCCCTTGAGAGGGAGCTTGATTTGCATGTAGATAAGGAACTCTTGGTTCCAAAGGATGAACCTCAAGATGTGGAGCAATCACATGAGGAGGATCATGTAGTGGCAGAAACCACTCATGCAGGGGAAGTTTCGAGCTAGATGGGCAGAGGGAGTACATGCAGCTATACCTCTAGGTGAGAGGTGGGGCCATGTGCATAATTAATCCCAAGAAGAAATTTGGGTAGGATTCATTGAGATGGTGTGTCTCATGGATTGAACCTGGCTACGAGGAGCCTAGAGTATAACAATAGCTGGAAGGATCGGTTAGATTGATGCAGTCAGATGTCAGGGAGACAGAAATCAGACTGACATGTGTTGGATACTGGAGCAAAGATCAAAGTTGGCAGGAGTGCAGAGTGCATGGATGTAGATGTCAATAGTGCAGAGAGTCCAGTAGACATGTGCAGTAGCTAGCAGCAGTCAAAAGACTCCGATGACATATGCATTATACTGATTCAGTTGTTTGGAGGCTATTCAGTTTCAGAAGTGTTGCATGCAAGAGTTTCATGTGCGAACAACACTAGAGAAGTGTTGCATGCAAGAGTTTCATGTACACATGTAGAACATCCCAAAGGTACCAGATCAGGACAAATTGATTCCTTTCTTGTTGAGAGGGAGAGTTGAAATTTGCAACAAGAAATAGTGAAATTTTCATCCAGAAACAACATGACAACACATACGCTAGTGTGGGATCACAGGTCCTAGTGATAGTCAAATAGTGATGGGTCCAAGCGATAGTCACATAACGATGGGTCCTAGCGATACATTAGTGCATCTAATTTAATTTTCCCTTAATTAAATTGGACAATAATTTGTAATCTTATCTCATAATCACTTGTAATATTTAACTGAGTGTGATAAACTCAGTTAGCTCCTGAAATTCGAGTTGAGGGTGGTTGGTGATGCATGTAGAGTGATTTTATTTGTTTTAGAGTCCAAGTTGCAGTTAGTTTATTAGTTAATGCATGAGAAATCAATTAAATTAATTAAGTGAGCTAAAGTTAGTCTAACTAGTTGTAACTGATTGTTGTACTAGTGAGACGTCAAGTGAATTAAATCAGATTTAATTCACATGCAGTGACTTGTCAAGTGACTGATGATTTACTATTAATAGCTACATGCATGTCAGTTTTGATGAAGACCTAGATTTAATTCATATGCAGTGATCTATCAAGTGACTGATGATTTACTATTAATAGTTGCATGCATGTCAGTTCTGATGAAGACCTAGTTGAGACAAAGGTTAAAGGGAAGTTATCTATCAGTTGTGATATTATAAAACTGCCCAGATGGAGTTAAAGAACCGTAGGATGCCCATGATACTCAGGGCAGTTAAAGAAGGAAAGCTGAATACAGGCTCGGAATTGGCTAAGTGTTGGTCCAATTTTTCCTGGATCAGTGTGAGACAGTTGTGAGAGTGCAGGAGACTCTTGTGAGAAGAGTGCATTGTAATTGTTTCATGATTCCTTGGTGAATATACAATAGAAGACAGAGGGGTTTTGAGCAGCAAGCTTTCCCCGGAAAAATTATTTGTGTTGTGTATTGATTTGATTCTTTCTTTTACTTGGCGTGATTGTGCGATCGTGTTTAATTTCTAGAAATGAATTGTTAGAAGGATTCAGTATCTTGCTTTAGAACATTGCATGATCAGATTGAATCCATTGATATATGTATTGTTTCTATAATTTCTACAGAATGTGTCTTTTTCTTTCATTGGTCTCCTGCATGTAGGGTGGTATGCAAGTGACAGAAAATCAATCCTTAACAATAGTAACTCAATGGAGTTATAGCTATATGGTAATTTTGGGTAAATATTTTTTTTTTCTATTTTAATTTTGTAGATAGGTTACAACTTTTTATATGTTTATAGGCATCAATTATGAATCTTATTTATTTTAAAAGTTTAAAGGTGGAAAAAAAAACAATTAGACAATTATTTATTTACTTTGATTTCCACCTTTCACACTTTATATTTCAATATTTCAATTAAGGTCATTTTCAAATTTTTATATACTTATATTATAGGTGTCAATTCCCAACTCTTTTAAAGGGTGAAAAGTGGAAAACAAATTAAAAAGTGAAAGGTGGAAAAAGTATTTTATTTTCCACTTGTATAAATTTCTATTATCTCATGTCATGATTTTCTGGTTGAGCATTATTAGTTTAACATTGACTAATGCAACATATAGTGTTTAAATAAATATTTTTTTTTTCAATATTACTAAAAAAAATATTTTCAAACATTTGATTGGACCATAACTTGAAGGTAACTTGAAGGTCTTATTGCAACTTTTGTACAAGATAATGTCACGTGGATAATTTTCTCACATATTTTATGCCATAATTTATGGATATGTGACAGTTGCATTTAATGATAACTAGTTGTTAAAAAAGTTAAATGACATTTTATTATTGATTAAGGAAAATAATGAGACAATTAATGTTTTGTTGGAAAAGTTATTTTCTTTATTATTAATTGTGAATAATAAAATTAGTTATGGAAAATTAATTCCATAAAAAAAATAAAAAGGGTTGATGGTAAATGTTTTCCTTGAACTGAAAGGTGGTTGGACAGTTGGGAACAATTACCATTCCTCTAGGGATAAGAGACTCATCCTAGTGAGGAATGGGGGTTCTATACATGGAATAAGGATGAGAGAGTAGGTTTTCCTAAGCTGGTAGAGACCAATGGAAAACACTCAGCAATCCTGATTTTATTTTTGGTACTGACTGGACTAGGAGTCCTGAGGTCATAGCAAAAATTTTCACTGTCAATCCATACCTTTCAGGAGTGGAGCACGGGGGCAAGAGGAGGACGTAATCGCCTCTCTTGAAGGTTGGGAGGACCACAGCTACAGAGTTGCAAAACCAAATAAGTATATGTGCAAGTACAGTGGTTTAGGAACGTGATTAGATTGTCTAAGTTGCAGACAGGTGTTTATCCACTAATGACATAAACAACAAATCTATGTTAGATGGGTGTTGGAAATGATGAGACTTTTTATTAAGATGATTTAAATATATACCTCACAGGTTATAACTTGTATAATGTATGTTGTGTGTGGAAATTATATTGAATTTCAAGCTCAATTTATATTGTAAATATATTGTATTACAGGTTAACTACGACTGAAAATATCAGTAGAGATTGTGAGCTGTAGAAATAATGGAAACCGAGATTTGGGTGATGAATGTTATATACAGTGAATATTTTCTTATGGTAAACCGTAGAAGTTCGTTGAAGAACTGTAAAATATTAGTGTAGTAAACTGTACCATCAGGAAAGACAGTAAAATGATATTCAAGAAAAGAATAAACTGTAAGGCTGCTTAGATACAAATTTATTTAAAATAAATTCCCTTAAGGTTGAAACACTACAGAGCAAACTATCGGTCGAGGGTGCAGGTGAAAAAACCCAACCCTCGACACATCGTCCCTTAGGCATGGTTATCTCGGACAACAAGCAAGGTGGTCCGGTCACCTGTATAATTCATCAGTCACAAAAAAATTAATTAACGAAATGTGGTAATGATATTGCCGAGAAGAGTAAAACAACCAAGTACAGTAATTGAATAGTTCCATTTTCTTCTCTAAAGAAACGTTAAGCAATTTAAGAAGGAAAGATAACACTTGTTATATTTTCTTTTTACAAACTGGAAATTACACAGAGACCTTAAAAATATATGGTTGGCTCGAGGCCCAAACCCTATAGAATAAAGAAGATTGTACACCCTTTTTGTTATTGAAGATAGGAAACAATTTAAAACTATATTATTTATTTGGAAAATATTTCGAGAAATGCATAAGGTCGAATTCAACAAAGAACTGGCGAGAGGTAAGACAGACAATGAGATAAATACTCTATAGTTCATTTTAAAGAGCCTTCTCTGAAAAATTCGAGAGGCATAATATTACAAAATTCAAAGGTCACAGAGAAATAAACACGAACGGAAAATCAGATTGAACAATACAACAACCAAAGCTTCAAATCAAATAATCTTATACAGTTTAACTGAGCTCCAAATGAATTCAAAACTTGGTGGAATAACCTCGTGACTTGAACTTTTAGCTCAACCAAATATTAATACAGAGTCTCCAGTAAAACACGAATACTTCTCTTCGGAGCTAAACGAGAACAAAACTCATTAAAGCTGAATAAAGTCTAGAAGTTTTTTGAAATTCATGGTTTCACAATCAATGTGCTAACCCTGATGATAAATATGCAGACCCAAGATATTCGACTTGAAATACCTGGAGGGAACTGTTGTGGATCATCTGCATATCCTTTTTTATTTTTTCTTGAAAATTAGAAAACAAAAAGAAAAATTGAAATTCCGAAAATGCATATGATATAGTATAATATTTTATGTTGTATTATAAAAAAAAGAAGAGAGAAGCATCCTTACAACCTCAATGCAAATCAAGTTTATCATTAAACTTTATTTGAATGTATATTTCGGTTTCATGCTTAAGTTACGAGCAACTTCCCGAGTGGAAGTCGTGATCGTGGAAGAATGTGGTCGGGAGATCAAATGCGGGGGTATAAAGCGCTTGTGCATTATCCGATTCGGCACCCCCGCAGTTGACTGGTCAGATCACGGGTGAGCCATGATCGACGGCTAGGATTCACTGCGGGGGGTGCCGATCGAGGTTCACCGCCGTACTCCAAGAACCCCTGCGGTGACGTCATCAGGTGAGGTGGAAGACAGCTGTCATACTCTTTCAACGACTTTTCCACGTCATGTCGGCATTTATTACCAGTCTTCGTAGCTGTTAAAGAGTTATTTTGTCCCATGCTCGTCCATTTGTATTTATTTTTCCATTCGAACCGTGTTCTTGCCACCTTTGCATTATCCGCTATTCCACGAATTGTTTCCATTGCCTGTCAGCCATGGCAAAGAGAGTCTCCCTACCTGGTATTACAAACCTCAATCCTCTCCTGGATAGTGAAAAAGACATCCATGATACTTTGTCTTCTATCAACCATTCCTTGTTGTATCACCAAGTGACCCTAAATGCTGAGAAATCCCCAGTGTTTTCAGCCATGAAGAGTTCCAGTATCTTGTCCGCCTGTATCCCAAAAGCCCACTTTTTCCCCGAATTCATATCATGGCTGGTCTCTTCAATGTACCCTGGTAAGTGTTTCATCATGAACTCGCAAGGAGAAAATGTTCTGCAGGTATCGACACAATTAATTCGACAAGCATTGTGCTTTCTCGAAAATGAGTCACCATTGCAGTTTTCTGAAGATTCATTGGCTCGTTATTTTGAAGATATTTCAAAAGAAGAATTTAGTCTGTGTATGTCACACTTGAGATCAAATTCAGAGAAAGCCCAGCTCGAAGGAGAAGAATTTAGTTTGGAAGCGTTCGGTGCTGAGTATAGACCAATTTTAAGTTGCATTGCGGAGATTTTGGGCAAATACAATGACCAGACAGTTGATAAATCAGTCTTGGGAATGTACGCGCTCATGATGAAGCCAGGGGTTGTTCTCGACATTCCATATTTCTGGCAGGAAATTGTAAATTCTCAGTTGATGGCCTTTCCTCTTACAGGTTTCTTTAGATTCCCATCTTTGATTGTTTATTTATTTCTATATCAGAATGTCGAAGAATTTATGAGTTTGGGATTGAATATAGTTGATGTCAATAAGTAAAAGCAATCTGTGTTATTTTGGACTGATATCACCAGAAAAGAAGGAAATGAAGCAGGGAAGATAGCAGGCACGAAAAAACACAAGTTCTAAAGGGAGAAGCAGTGTTTAACTTTTTACAGAGGCATTTCAACTTGCTATGGATGGTAAAAACACTCTTCACAGAAAGACTTACTCACAGTCGGGATGTTGCATTTAGATTGGAATATCTTAGTTACAAGAATGCTTCCACAACTCAAGGTGAACTTTGGAAAAAGTGCAAAACCTTCTCCATGGATACAGCAAAAGAGATCCCAACGGCTCAATCAAAAGTAGTCGTTGATTCAACAACCGCTTCAGGACCAGATGTTCTCATAGATTAGAAATTCTCATTATGTTATTTTCAAAATTATGTAAATGTAATAGGATTTTCCGAGGCATGTGCCTCCATAACAGTTAGTAGTTTAAGCAGTTAGAGTTAGTTGGAGCAGTTAGAATTAGTTTCATTACTGGAAACTGTCTTGTGATTCTGTATAAAAAGACAATTTCAAGAAAGATGAAGGTTCCGAGTTTTGAACCATGAAGCCAAATTTTGTACTGGAGAATACTGAATCAATGAAAAGTTTTGCAAGTTTCTATCATTCTGCCTATGCTGAATAGTTTCCCAGTTTTCATTATGTTTTCATGTCTTTGAATAAAATAGAGTAATTTGAGCTGCAGGTCTCTAGATACATGTGTATTTAAGAGTTAAATAAACCTTAATGGGCGCTCCTCTATTTTAACCTTATCATTGCTTACTTCTTCAGGATTTTATAATGATAGATTATGTTTCGGACAGCATATCAAATTAGAATCCTTTCCTTTCTTGTTTCTTCCGTTCATTCACTTCGGCATAAAAAGAATATGGCATTGCAGAACATGCATGGGTTTAATATTTGAAGATTATAATTAATGTTTAAAGGTTTATAAAACAGAGACAATTATTACATTTGTTTGTGACATAATTTAATAATGTCTTGAGCACAAATTCCTTTACACAGCAAGGAATTGTTTCTTGAGGTACAACATTAATTGGCGCCGTTGCCGGGGACGAAGATTCGAAGATTTTCCCTGGGTTTTGTTTGATATTTCCTCTGGTTGTTCAGAGAGGAGGAAATAATAAGTTTTGTTTGTTTTAAAATAGCTCTGGCTCCCAAGAAACCTCACACAAGGTTGGATACCTCTCAGCAAAAAGTTCCCGTTTTGTCTGATCTTGAGAAGCTTGTTTCAAAGAAGGGCCAGAAACCAAAAATACTTGATACACCAGAAGCTACACTGCTTACACCAGGCAGCAGTTCACACACGTTCTCATCCAAGAAAGCTTCCAAGAAACTCATTTTCTCGAAAGAAGAATCGTCACCATCACCCGTTCGTTTTCAAGAACCTACATTAGAAGAGAAATCTTTGGAGTTTGTGTCTTTTCCTTTTACAAAAACTTAGCCCCATATAGTTTCCATCTCTTCTGCAATCATTCATACTCCAACTCCTATATCAGTTGTTCCACCTCATTCATCCCCACCTACAACTGGTATTCATTTTACCCCCACTCAAGGAGCAGTTAACCCAGGCGTAAACATGGCAGTTCCTGCAACCCCTGCTTTCTTGATGAATAGATATGAACCATTAAATCTACCTCAACCACTGCATGATATGTGTTAGGAGTATCTCATGTTACTCCCTAGATTTACTGGTGAAGATGAAATAACTGCAGAACAGCACTTGCCCCTGTTTTGCACATTTGTTGAGAATTTAAGTGTTGAACATTTGGACGTTGTAATGAGACTTTTTGTTCAGTCTCTAAGTGGAGAGGAAAGGAAATGGTTTAAAGGATTGCCTAATGGTACCATAAATGATTGGGATTCCCTAGAAATGCGTTTCATTGAGAGATGGGGTGAAAAAAGGGACCATGGCTATTCTTTGACAGAATTCAATGCAATAAAGAAGAAATTCTGATGAAAACATGAAAGATTTTGTGAAGAGATTTAATAAATTGTATAATAGTTTTCCTGTTGAAATGAAACCCCCTCCTATTGGAGCACGGGTTGTTTTTGCTGGTGCATTTGAACCAGAATTCAGTTTCACATTGAGGGAAAGGAGGTCTCCCACTTTGGAGCAGATTCAAACTGATGCTCTGGAGATTGAGGCTAATATGTCCGCTGCTGGTAAAGTTCAAGATAAAGGAAAAGCTAAAGAAGAAGCCTCATCTCAAGAACAAAGAATTGATGATATGACTAAGGTCATAAAAAATTTATCTAATAAATTGGTGAAATTGGAAATAGATAGTAAGCCTGCAAGACAGAATAGAGGGGTTTTTAATCCCCAATTTAAAAAACATCCCCTGCAGATTATACAAAGAGAAAAGAGAGATCAAGATCAGGTGCAAGCACCTTTGTATATTGAGGCAGCTCCATCCCGTTCAGCAGATGATGACGATGAAAGAGAGGATGATGCTTGAATTTCTGCTGTGTACATAGAAGATGATGAAACAGAAGAAGAAGTTGAGGAAGAAGGAGTGGAAGAAAGTGATCTTTCATTTGATCAAGAAGAGATGGATGATTACTGAAGACAGTTTACAGACTTCATGCAATGCGAGTTACACAAAAAGTATGATTTGAGGTCAAAGAAGAGGCTAAGAACTCAAGAGAATGAAGAAAAAGAACCAGAATCAGTGTCGGCTCCAATGGCTACTCCATTACAGAAAGACCATACTAAGAAATTAGATAAGGGGAAAAAGCCCATGAATGAAGAAAAGGAGAAAGAAAAGCAGCAAGCCGAAGCTTCTCAAACAAAGGTTATAGATTCTAATATTTTGGAGAAAGTGGTTACTGTTTCTAATCAAAATCCAAGTTCCAAGAAAGATCAAGAAGAACCTGAAAAGTTGACAAAACCAAATCAAACTTTCAGTTTGGCCAAAGAGTTGGAAAAAGTGAAAATTCAAGTTCCTCTTCTTGAATTAATGAAAACACCTGCTTATAAAAAGGAGATTGCTGAATTTATTAATCTATCTCAGTCTGATGAAGTGGGTGATATAGTTAATCTGCAAGAAGAAAAACCAGTGGTTACATTTGGGCCTCATGTTGAAGAGGTAGATTCATTTGTCCCTCCTTTCTATTTATCACTTTTGTTACATGATTTTGTTTTTCACAATTGTATGCTAGATTCTGGCGCATCCCACAATTTGATGCCATTGTGTGTGATGAAAGAGTTGAATTTGCAAATCACTAAGCCGTACCGGGATATTTACTCTTTTGACTCAAAAAGGGTGAAGTGTGTGGGTCTTATTAAGGATATGGTTGTTTCGTTGGCTCAAATTCCAGCCAAGAGCATTATGATGGATGTGGTGGTAGCAGAAATTCCAGCTAGATTTGGTATGTTACTATCAAGATCTTGGGGGGCAAAGCTAGGAGGAGTTTTGAAGCTAGATTTTACATATGCTATCATTCCTGTTTTTAATGGGAAAGAAAGGAGGTTGTACAGAGAGACTAGGTTTCAAAAAACTGCCACTAAGAAAGATGCAGGTAATTCACCTATTTATGGCCAGGAGAAGGATGACCTCTCTTGTTTCATGCTGCATGAAGATGCAGAATTTGCTGAAGAAACACAAGGGCAGCTCCCTTCAGCTATTGTACATAAGGAGCTGCGTCTGAACAGACTCTAGAAGTGTTACTTTAATGGTGCGTATTCTAAAGAAGGCACTAGAGCTGGCTTCATTTTTATATCTTCGGAAAGTAATCTTGTACATTTTTCTTTTAAATTGGAGTTTGAATCTACCAATAATGTAGCTGAATATGAGGCATTAATCATTAGTCTGCAGACAACTAAGCAAATGGGAATTCAATCTATGACCGTGTTTGGTGATTCTGAGTTAATCATAGGACAGATTAAGAATTTGTGTCAAACTAAACATCCCAGGTTAAGAGCATATCGGAATGAAGTCTGGGATCTAATTGAAAATTAATTTGAAGCTTTCAACCTGCACTTTGTTCCAAGGG
Organism: Pinus albicaulis; assembly: GCA_034641835.2. Lineage (NCBI taxonomy): Eukaryota > Viridiplantae > Streptophyta > Pinopsida > Pinales > Pinaceae > Pinus > Pinus albicaulis. The sequence goes on from CM076576.1 coordinate 204,391,767, forward strand.
AAGAAAATAGAATGGTTGATTCTTTAGCAGTTGCAACTAGTACATTCAAACCTCCAATCAATCCAAGACTAAGATATGAAATTGAAATGAGACATAGACCTTCGATTCCAGACAATATCAAACACTGGCAGGTTTTTGAGGATGATGAACAGATTAAGAAATTTTTGTTGATGATTGAAGATTTTGAAGATCATCAGATTGATTTGGAAACTGATGAAGATGACTTGGCTGATATGTCTAGCACTTTGAAAGAGAAGATTGGTGATCGACAGATTATTCAGTTGAAAGATAATATTTTACCAAAAGGTTTGGTACCTCTCGAAAGACTGTTTGATGCAAATGATGTAGCAGTGAATCTAAATAAAGCACATCAAGACAAAAATGTGGAAGATTGAAATTTAGGAACTCAATATGAGCCTAAAATGATCAAATTGTTCAAAGGCGTTCTGAAGGACTATAAAGAAAAATACATAGATCTGTTCAAACAATTTGAGGATGTTTTTTCTTGGTCGTATGATGATTTGAAGACGTTTGATAAGAATATCATTCAGCATAAAATACCATTGAAGGATGGAGTCAAACCAGATAGACAGAAGCTCAGAAAAATCAATCCATTATTATTGGCTCCGATTGAAAAAGAGGTAAAGAAATTGCTGCAGGCCAAAATAATTGTTCCTCTCAGATATTCAGATTGGGTTTCCAATCTTTTTCCTTTCCGAAAGAAAAATGGAGAGATAAGACTATGTGTAGATTTCAGGAACCTCAACAGGGCTTCATTAAAAGATAATTATCCTTTGCCGAAGATGGATTTCATCTTACAAAAGGTGACTGGAGCTTACAGGTTATCTATGGTAGATGGTTTTTCAAGGTATAATCAGGTTGCTGTGGAGAAGGGAGATCAGAAGAAGACTGCTTTCACTACACCCTGGGGAACATTCATGTATGCCAGGATGTTGTTTGGCCTCATGAATGCGGGGGCCACATTCCAAAGAGCGATGAATATTGCATTTGTGAGAGATGAGTTTGTGGTTGTTTATCTGGATGACGTCACAATTGTTTCAAATTATGATGAGGAGCATCTAAAGCATTTACAGAAAACTTTCCTGAAGTGTAGAAAGTATGGATTATCGCTGAACCCTAAAAAATCTGTGTTTGCTCTGGAGGAGGGTAAACTGCTGGGTCATATTATTTCCAAACAAGGCGTGAATATTGATCCAGCAAGGGTCGAAGCAATACAGTCAATTCCTCTGCCCCGAAGTAAGAAAGATATTCAGAGATTTCTTGGAAAAATAATTTTTCTAAGGAGGTTTGTTCCCAATTACGCAGAGATCGTCAAGAAGATAACATACATGCTTAAAAAGGATGCTGAAGTAAAGTGGGACAAATAAGCAAGGGAATCATTCCAAAGAATTAAGGAAGCTTTGAAGGAAGCACATGTTTTAATCAGTCCAGATTATTTGAAGTCATTTCAAATTTTCTCATTTGCATCTCCCTCAACAATTGTAGTTGTGTTATTACAGAGAAATGAAGAAAAGTGTGAACAACCTGTAGCATATTTCAGTAAGGTGCTCCGAGATGCAGAATTAAAATACAATATATTGGAGAAACAAGTATATGCTCTGGTGAAAGCATTAAAAGCATTCAAGACCTATATCCTACATTCTCAAATCTTGGCATATGTTCCAAATTCTGTCGTAAAAGATGTTTTAGTACAGAGTGATGTAGAAGGAAAAAGAGGCAAATGGATCGCTAAAATCCAAGAATATGACCTGGATATTAAACCAACAAAGTTTATCAAAGGATTAGGACTAGCCAAATTGTTAACAGAGTCAAATTTCCAAGCATTGGGAATTAATTTTTTAGCACCTGTAGAGGAGGTTAATGGAGAAACAGGTGATATTCAGTCAAAGCCAGCAATTAAGTATAAATTCCTATGCTTAGATTGGTACAAGGACATTGTTCATTATTTATGCTTTCTTTCTTGTCCTCCTTCCATAGATAGAACTAAATACAGATCTTTGAAACTTAAGACTCAACCTTATGTCATAATTGAAGCAAAACTATATTGGAAAGATCCTGCTGGTGTGCTATTGTTGTGCTTGACAGAGGAGGAAGTTCCAGAAGTAATCAAAGAATATCATGAATGCTTGTGCGGAGGTCACTATAGTTGGAAGGTAACTGCTCACAAAGTTTTAAATTCAAGTTTTTATTGGCCATCTGTGTTTGCTGATGTTTATAAAGCCGTCAGAAGTTGTCAAAAATGGCAGGTGTTTGCAGAAAAGAAAAAGTTAGCCCCTTTACCTCTTCTCCCTGTTTTTGTCTCGCAACCTTTCAGACAATGGGGATTGAATTTCATTGGAGAAATATATCCACCATCCTGTGGACAATTCAAGTGCATCCTTACTGCTACAGATTATTTTACAAAGTGGGTGGAGGCAATCCCCACCAGGAAGGCAAATGATTCGGTGGTTATGAGGTTTCTAGAAGAAAATATCTTTAGCAGATTTGGATGTCCAGTAAATATTGTGACAGATAATGCTCAAGTCTTCAATTCAATCAGGTTTATTAATTTCTGTCAGACTTACAATGTGGTATTGTCTCATTTTACAGCTTATCATCCATAGGGGAATGGATTGGCAGAATCTTCTAACAAAACATTGGTAAGAATTCTGAAGAAGACAATCAATGAAAACCAAAAGAACTGGGATTCCAAGCTAGTGTTTGTGCTATGGGAAACAAGGATGACCACTAGAAGATCCACTGGTAAGTCACCTTACAAGCTGGTATATGGAACTCAAGCATTGTTTCCCACCCAGTTGGTGAAACCTGTGATTTCCTTCCTCCAAGATGCTCAAGCAGAACCTAATGCCATGATTAGAAGAATGAATAATGTAATGGAGCTAAATGAAAGAAGAAATAAAGTTCGAGAGAATTTGATTGTTTATCAGCATAAAATGAAGACCATATTTGACAGGAAAGAAAAGGAGATCATGTTCCAGAAGGGAGACCTGGTATTGAGGTGGGATACCCGAAGAGAAGACAAAGGGAAACACGGAAAATTTTATCCCTTGTGGTATGGTCTGTTCAAAATCAATGAAGTAAGGATGAATAACACTTTCATGCTGGAAAATCTTGAAGGAGAAGTACTAGATATGCCTGTGAATGGGAAATATCTAAAGCATTATTTCCGGCACTAAGGGACTGTTTCATCACCATTGTATATATCCGGTGTGATCACTGTACATTTTCCATCAAGAAATTTTTGAATCCATGCCCGAAGTGAAGGCACTAATCTGCAGGTTCTTAGTGTTTCATGGTAAAAACAATATCCCCAGGTGGAGCCATATGTTGTGGATCATCTGCATATCCTTTTTTATTTTGTCTTGAGAATTAGAAAAAAAAAAGAAATTTTGAAATTCCGAAAATGCATATGATATAGTATAATGTTTTATGCTGTATTATAAAAAGCGAAAGAGAGAAGCATCCTTACAACCTCAATGCAAATCAAGTTTATCATTAAACTTTATTTGAATGTATGTTTCGGTTTCATGCTTAAGTTACAAGCAACTTCCCGAGCGGAAGTAGTGATCGTGGAAGAACGTGGTCGGGAGATCAAATGCGGGGGTATAAAGCGCTCGCGCATTATCCGATTCGGCACCCACACAGTTGACTGGTCAAATCGCGGGTGAGCTGTGATCGACGGCTAGGATTCACTGCGGGGGCTGCCGGCCGAGGTTCACCACCGTACTCCAAGACCCCCCGCGGTGACGTCATCAGGTGAGGTGGAAGACAGCTGTCATCCTCTTTCAACGACTTTTCCATGTCATTTCGGCATTTATTACCAGTCTTCGTAGCTGTTAAAGAGTTCTTTTGTCCCATTCCCGTCCATTTGTGTTTTTTTTTCCATTCGAACCGTGTTCTTGCCACCTTTGCATTATCCGTTATTCCACGAATTTTTTCCATTACCTGTCAGCCATGGCAAAGCGAGTCTCCCTACCTGGTATTACAAACCTCAATCCTCTCCTGGATAGTGAAAAATACGTCCAGGATACCTTGTCTTCTGTCAACCATTCCTTGTTGTATCACCAAGTGACCCTAAATGCTGAGAAATCCCCAATGTTTTCAGCCATTAAGAGTTCCGGTATCTTTTCCGCCTGTATCCCAAAAGCCCACTTTTTCTGTGAATTCATATCATGGCTGGTCTCTTCAATGTACCCTGGTAAGTGTTTCATCATGAACTTGCAGGGAGAAAACGTTCTGCAGGTATCGACGCAATTAATTCGACAAGCATTGTGCTTTCCCGAAAATGAGTCACCATTGCAGTTTTCTGAAGATTCATTGGCTCGTTATTTTGAAGATCTTTCAAATGAAGAATTTAGTCTGTGTATGTCACACTTGAGATCAAATTCAGAGAAAGCCCAGCTCGAAGGAGAAGAATTTAGTTTGGAAGCGTTCGGTGTTGAGTGTAGACCAATTTTAAGTTGCATTGTGGAGATTTTGGGCAAAGAAAATGACCAAACAGTTGATAAATCAGTCTTGGGAATGTACGCGCTCATGATGAAGCCAGGGGTTGTTCTCGACATTCCATCTTTCTGGCAGGAAATTGTAAATTCTCAGTTTATGGCCTTTCCTCTTACAGGTTTCTTTAGATTCCCATCTTTGATTGTTTATTTATTTCTATATCAGAATGTCGAAGAATTTATGAGTTTGGGATTGAACATAGTTGATGTCAATAAGAAAAATCAATCTGTGTTATTTTGGACTGATATGACCATAAAAGAAGGAAATGAAGCAGGGCAGATAGCAGGCACGAAAAAACACAAGTTCTAAAGGGAGAAACAATGTTTAACTTTTTGCAGAGGCATTTCAACTTGCTATGAATGGTAAAAACACTCTTCACAAAAAGACTTACTCACAGTCAGGATGTTGCATTTAGATTGGAATATCTTAGTTACAAGAATGCTTCCACAACTCAAGGTGAACTTTGGAAAAAGTGCAAAACCTTCTCCATGGATACAACAAAAGAGATCCCAACGGCTCAATCAAAAGTAGCCGTTGATTCAACAACCGCTTAAGGACCAGATGTTCTCATAGATTAGAAATTCTCATTATGTTATTTTTCAAAATTATGTAAATGTAATAGGATTTTCCGAGGCATGTGCCTCCATAACAGTTAGTAGTTTAAGAAGTTAGAGTTAGTTGGAGCAGTTAGAATCAGTTTCATTACTGGAAACTGTCTTGTGATTCTGTATAAAAAGACAATTTCAAGAAAGATGAAGGTTCCGAGTTTTGAACCTTGAAGCCAAATTTTGTACTGGAGAATACTGAATCAATGAAAAGTTTTGCAAGTTTCTATCATTCTTCCTATGCTGAATAGTTTCCCAATTTTCATTATGTTTTCATGTCTTTGAATAAAATAGAGTAATTTGAGCTGCAGGTCTCTGGATACATGTGTATTTAAGAGTTAAATAAACCTTAATGGGCGCTCCTCTATTTTAACCTTATCATTGCTTACTTCTTCAGGATTTTAGAATGATAGATTCTGTTTCGGACATCATATCAAATTATAATCCTTTCCTTTCTTGTTTCTTCCGTTCATTCACTTCGGCATAAAAAGAATATGGCATTGCAGAACATGCATGGGTTTAATATTTGAAGATTATAATTAATGTTTAAAGGTTTATAAAATAGAGACAGTTATTACATTTGTTTGTGACATAATTTAATAATTTCTTGAGCACAAATTCCTTTACACAGCAAGGAATTGTTTCTTGAGGTACAACAGGAACCATGAAAAGTTATCCGAGTCCATTCTTCAGATGAAGCGCCAAGAATTACTTCGGCAGGGAGCTTACCTGCACAACCCAGAACAATGGATAAAACATGAGTAAGGATAGCTAGGAAAAAAATTAGTAAATTGTCTAATGGAGGCTAGTAAATATAGAGAAGGGGGTAAACGTGTTTTCTTACCCGTGGCTAGAGCAACCTCACACTTGGATGCCAAATGTTGAATGACAAGTAAGACAAAGAACGTTAGCCAGTGTATCTTATCGACACAGAGACAGTAAAACTGGAATCTAAGAAGGAGAGGATGAACATAGAACCTTGGATTAGCTTCTTACCGAAGACGAAGAGCGAATAAGTCGAGGATTTGCCGTTGCAGTTACACTGCACCTCTGCGTTGACAGTCGGGAGGGTTAAACCCACTATCGTAGAAGAGAAAAGCCATGGCCGAGGGTTTCTGGCCGAGAACCCTTGGCAGAGCCAACCAAGGAGAAAATGGTGGAGCAAAAATGACAATGAAGAGTTAAGTAGCAGGTAACCTAGTCCACTGCCGCCAACTAGCAACCACCGTCGATTTGTGAAATGATCGCAAGGGGCTGGTGGCCTGTGCACGGATCTCCCAACAAAACAACCAACGTGGAATTAATGTGGACAGATTGCAATCGTATATGCTTACCAACAGTCATAAATATTCTATTTCATGAGTTAATTACCAAGGACAGTTGTCATTATTTTCGAAAATCGATAGGAGTAACCATTAGTTTAAACGCAAACAAAACCATTATAAAATCATGAAACTCGAACTGTGATATGTTTGGTATGTCATAACAATATTAACAAATTTATAAGGTGTTTGTATGACTATTTTTCATTAGGAGCACAATTAATTAAATAACAAAAATAAGTATAGTATTAAGATGTATGTAATAATATGGCATGGTTAATAATTTTTTTTTATGGTAGTTGATTAGTTGATGAGTGTTACAAGATATCATTGCAATATTCATACATTATAATTAGATATTTGTGTAGTATTTTTTATGTTTAAGTGGAAGTAAATAACATATTTACCATCAGTTAATTCCCATCAGAATATAAGCAAGTATTTGCATAAAAAACGGATAGAATCATATGTAAATAAATATATTTACCAAGAGTTTCTTTTCACCATTATTTATGTTTTCTTGACCACTTTTGTAAGAGTATAATTGTGAATGCCTAGACTTATTGGTGATAATTACACACAAAAATGTATGTAATTCCATGTCCAAGCAAACAATTAATTTATCCACTTCACATCTCAATTTATTAGTTCATCAGAAAGTAATATTTTATGATTCCATTTTCCTTTTAGCTACTATTAATTTAGGTAATATTGACCAATATAAATTGTATTTTTTTATGCAATTTTCCCATAATATAATTTTTAACTTGAGTTCCTTGCAACAGTATTATATAAGGTGGAAAATAATGTTAATTTTCCAAATGTCAATTATTTTATTAAGTGGAAAATGAAAAATGATGTGTATACATGGATATATGTCAATTATTTAATAAGGTGAAAAATAATATACAAACATGGATAGATGTGAATAGATAGAGGATAAATGTCAATTATTTTATAAGGTGGAAAATTAAGTGCATATACTTATAGATGTCAATTATTAGTCCCTGCCTTAGTAGGACTATAGCAATCGATAAATCATCAACCGACTATTAATTGATTAGTTGACAAAATTGTTTTTGGTTTTATCACTGTTTAACTAAAGTTTATAATAGAAATTTTCATTCATTCAAATTTTAATGAAAGTTTTCAAAATGACCTCTTATTACAGACTTTGCATATTTCAATATGGAATGTTGTGGCAAGTTATAATTTATCCAGAGTCTGAGTAAAGTTTTAACGGTTTTGTTTCCACCGAGCCTTTTATCCCAAGTTACACATTTCATCTTGGCCCATTTTGTTGTATCCAAAGTAATTTTGATTTATATTTTAGCTTCCCACATGTTTCCACTACAATTTTTTTTGTATGCCACATGTTACCACAATAGTTTTCTTGGAATTCCACCTATTCCTGTTGCCATGCATTCTGTGATAACTATTTGATGCCACGGGTTTTCGTCGTCATATATGAGTTACGAACTCTATTAGTTATGAAGAAATAACTCACTAACCCACGACAGATCTGAATCGGTAAGCTAATTTCGGTTATATTTGTTTCAGAGGCAGGAAAGATGAGCCAATCCAACTTCAGTTTATGCGGGCCAGACGACCTTCTAATGCACTGCAAACATGTTAAGAAAATTCTCATAAAAATGAGTCTCAAAAGCAAAGAAAAAGGTAGCAGCCACGAGAGGGATTCATCCAAAGAGAAGACCAAGGAAATGCATATCAAGGTAGAAAGCTCCGGTGAATAAGATTCAGTCCTAGGTTGTAATGGAGGGCAAAAAAAAGTTCAGATCATCTTTAGAGAGGAATTTTAGATGGGAAGTTTCACCAGCAGTAGCATCATGTGCCGTGAGAGGATTCAAAGATGTCTCTCCTCACGATGAGCGCGTCGCAAAGTGAGTTCTTGGTGCACAACAGCTCGTCCGTGAGATCGTATGAGCAATCCACATTGACCAAGGTTTGAGGCCCCTTCAATCCCATGCGTCTCCGAGCTTCTCCGCCACAAGAAAGGTCAGCGTTGAATCCACTGCGGTCTGGGCCTGCGTGCAACATAGATCTCAGCTACTCGCGACGCCTTCGATGGCTGCTCTCGTATTGGGATTCTCATAAATGAATATGTAAATGAAAATGGGGTCGATTTCGTCAGAAGGCTGGTGTAGGGATCGACAATGTGGATATTCATGCTGCAACTAAGTAGGGCTTCTTGGTCTTCAATGCTCCCACCGTTAACACTGTGGTCGTTGCCCAGCATGGGATTGCTCTCTTGGCCTCATGGCACACAATGTGCCTGAGGCTGACGCTTCCATGAAAGAAGGCATGCTTTTTCCCCATTAATTTTATTATAATTCACTATGGAACCATAAATAAAGAGGTTGAAATTCAATTTTTAGGGAACAATTTGGAACATACACGATATTCGAATAAGATTACAATGGGTATGTGTTGGGTAAAAACAAAGCGTGGAGTAGATTGGTCTGAAATTGCTACTAAAGCCATGATTTCTGAACAAAATTCAAACATTAGCCCTGCATTGTTAATGGAAGAGCCAAGTACAGTTAAAAAAATTTTTAATGGTGTTCCTACGTCCTAAGCTATGGAAAAATATACCTCATCCGAAGTTAAAAATCCACATCCACAAACCCTCAGATCATCTCTTGTTGCTCTTGTGGGGTTTGATGAATTTAAGAAGAAAACTAGAAATTAAAGGGATCAAAGTGTGAGCCATCAACATGGAATTATTTCTCACAGGCTTGAACCTTAAGGAAGTGAATAGAATTATGTCCTTGGTTACAAGGGAGCTAAAATTTTAGCTCGGAAAAATTGGGCGAATAATCAAAGAGACTTAAAAACTGAAAAGCTCTTTAAATTTTATCGCATGAAAATGTGGAAATTTATAATTTTATGGCCATCCCATAAAAATAGTAAAGATCTTTTAATTTCAACTAAAAGAAATTTGGGAGCTACAAACATAAACATATAGCCATGATTACTGTAAATTTGACAGGGATCATCTAAGATCTAAATACAAAAGGAAATCCTAGGCTGTATCTATTTTAAGCCTAAAGAAGAAGATATTCCTTGCACCAAAAGGAAATCCTAGGATATATCTATTTTAAGCCTATCACATTAATCCTAAGAAGAAGATATTTCTTGCACCTTAATTTTTTGGGCTGTAAAGCTGGTGAAGTTGGTCCTCCACGATAATTTTCTTCAAAAGCACTTCCCATTTTGAGTTAGTGAGTAGAAATTTTATTGATTATGAAATTCTCAAGTGTATCCATACATTTTGTACAAAAGCCAAAAATCACAAGATCACAAATACCCAACAACAACAAGAAACATATTGAATAATTGCATGCATCGATATCTTTAACATGAATTAGCTGATCTCTGAAGCATGCGAAAGAGAGGCTGTAAATTCAAGAGCTCGCCGGCACAAAAGTTTGAATGCAAATTTTGTTTTTTCTGTGTAAGGAAAGAGTTTTGGACTAACAAAAAGAACAAATTGCAAGTATGTATTCAGTTGTAAGCCATGTGCTTGTGTATTATTGGTCTTTTCATTCTCGCATGGTTCATTCTTCATTTTCGCTCATGCACCATTTTGAGTTTGATGGTTGCGTGTAACAATCTACCCATATTATTGGTGAGTTGAATTATTTTAATTTTTTTTCTAGATATAAAATCACAATTTTATTTTATTTATAATATTTTTATACATTTTAATATAAATTTATGTTTAGAAATTTATATTTTTCATAAAAATTTATAAATATTTACACTAGTGCAGTGTTGGGGAACTATAATTTCATTGAACTTCAGAAACACACTATAATTTCATTGAACTTCATAAACACACTACGAGTTTCATTGAAATTCACAAATACTCTTGTACTTGTACTACTAATTATAGATATGTATTCTCCTTTAGTTAAAGTAATATCCATTTTAAATTAGGCTCAAATCAAAAAAGTGAAAAATGAGATGTAGCTTCCGAGAACCTAGATCTAAGGAAGAAAGTTTATGCCCATTATGAATTTCTTTGATTTACGTTTAAATATTGAGAAAATAAAAAGTTTATACCCATTATAAATTTCTTTGGCTTACGTTTAAATATTGAGAAAATAGAAGTGAACCTATAAGCATTTAAAGAAAAAAAAAAAAATAAAGAGAAAATAAATGTGAACATATATAAATAAAAGAAAATATATTTATTTTACTTATTTTCCAACCAATCATTAATATGAATGTAAATTTATTTTGCCAGTTTTCTAGCCCTTTTGAAGCCAAAAACACAGAAAATGTTGAGGACTTGAAAATCTGAAGGGATGTTGCTGGACTTGAAACTACTAGGGCTCCATCCACAGAATCATAAGGCGGGTATATTTAATTACGTATTTATGTATCGAGTTCCAGATCGAGATGAAGAGCCTGTTTGAGTTGCAAAGTGATAATGGTGATACGACTTTAGTCAGAGATAGATTGAGATAGATTACTTGCAAAGTGATAATGGTGATACGACTTAGTCAGAGATAGATTGCTTACCGATAGACTAGTTAGCAAGCGATAATATAATATGTTTGGTTAGATTTTAAATATTAAGAAAATAGATGTAAACATATAAACAAACTAACCTATATTTATTTTCCAGGTACTTTCCAGACAATCAACTAACAGATATTTATTTTACTCGTACTTTTCCAAACAATCACTTTTCGAAGCAATCACCTATATGAATATATGTTTATTTGTTTCTACTATTATTATAATTTGATAAATGCATAATCTATTTCCCACAATTCCCTCAGAATGATGCATGTAGTCCTATTTAATAGTATTGTGAAAAACACGTTTGGTAGCGTCAATAGTTTCCATTTCCAAGTTGATAAATGATAGGGAAAACACATCCAATCTTTGGGCCTGCTTTGGCGTCCTCGTTTAATCAAGGTTTAATAGTATTGTGAAAAGCGCACATTTGGTAGCGTCAATAGTTACCATTTCCAAGTTGATAAATGATAGGGAGGTCACAAGAGAGATCGAAGGAAGCAAGAATCAATTTCGATCGAAGGTAGGGATAAAGAAAATAGCAATGAGACAGGTAGCAAGAGGGCAGGCAAGAAGAGAAAAGAGAGAAGGAAGGAAGGTTTAGTTCAGGCAAGCTTTTTGGGTAGTTCGGAAGCTAGCCCATATGCTTACTTTCTGAAGTTACACTTCTATGATCACTCTTTCAAATTTGCTAGACATCTAAGTGTAATCCATGTGGGTGGGTTCTATTTGGTTTTGTTTGCTTCATGCACCTGTAATGCAAGTGGGTTCTACTATTGGCACGTTCCATGTTCTTTGATTAGATAAAATGGCACAATGCATGTGGCTTTATTAAATACATGTACATTTACTCGGATTGTATTGGAATTATGTTGAATGGTTTGAGGCAGTCGCTTTATTTTATGTTTTGTTTACCATTTTCCTGTTGGAAATGCATGGAAACGGTTGATTGTTACCAGCACCGTATAGATATTCTTATTTAGGGTCTTGGAATATTTTGGTTTCTATTAGCCATTTTCATCTCCAAGACATGAAGAAGGCATATGGGCCTCCAACAATAATGACCTAAAAAGGATATTTAGGTTATTAAAAATAACAAATGAGCGGTTTTTGTGAAATCTGTTCCAAGTCAACTTAGTGCCTGGTCCGAATATGTATTCCATGAATCAAGATTTCTATAGGCATCCCACCTCTCCGTTGGCACTACTCCTGAGATAGGGATTCGATCTAGAAAAACAGGTGCAGGGAAGAATCCAACTGGACGAGCGGAAGTTGAGTCCTTTGTCTATAAGTGAGTCCCCAGAGGGATGGTAGAATGCACCACACTGCTATAGAACCAGATTTTTCTGTTATGGGTAATGTTGTAACCTTATACCTCCATTGAGAATGGAGAGTGTAGTTTACATGCATTTACAAGGACTAATTTTCTTGGACTAATCTAGAGTGTGTGAATGTTGTCTTGGACTAATTTTCTGATGGCATGATAATATACCAGTAAAGCGAGCTTCCAATAGTTACTAATATAGTTTGGGACTCCTTCTGTTGTACTTGGCTAGGCTGCTGGTGATGAAGGCTTCTTAAGGTGATGGAAAATTTGTCTGATCAGAAACAAAAACAACAAAATCGATTGTGATACCCAGGAAGATTGATTCTATACCCAACACATGCCCCACCATGAGCCCAACCGAAAGACATCACCCCCACCTTGTCATCACCAGTGGGGAAGAAAATTTGAATACACAAACATGCATTATAAATATGTATCCCGAAATGTTTGTTTATGTAGACCTCCTTGCCAAACAACTTGAGTGAGTATTTATATGCCAATGACCATTTGTTTCTAAGTTTTTTGTTATAGATTCATATATAACTCCTGAAATGAAAAGTGTGTTTCACTATATTTTTTCGCTATATATAAAATTTGACATTTGGATTTTCTGGGTGAATTTAATCCACACCAAAAAGCTTCTGTGCATAAAAAAGTTATAAATTAACGATGATTTGTGGCACTACTTCTACCTTATAATTTACACTTCAGATTCAGTAGGGACTAATGATATCTACAACACTTGTTTTCTATCATATGCTTATTGGAAACTCAAAGCCTTAGGATTTGATTTCCTTCCTCAATTGTATGTTGTTCTTTACATTTGGCTAGATAATCGGTTGTTGCATTCTTCTACTAATTCGGTTAAAGAATAATTTATGGTTTGAAAGTTCAGTATATAAATAATGTTATGTAATAAATATTGTATGGGTAAAATGGATTTGGTGTCCAACTTACTTTCCTAACTAAATGAATTTAATTTTATAATTGCATCATCACATAATTTTTTCCTAGGGGATGCATACCATTTATATATTTATTTATTTGCAAAAAATCATCAAAGACAAACTTATTTTGTTTTTAAATGTGCTTGCTAGAAAATATTAGAAATTGTATGTATTTATTTGCAAAAAATCATCAAGGCATACTTATTTTGTATTTAAATGTGCTTGCTAGAGCATATTAGTACAAATATGAAGCATTTGCATCTGTAAAAATCTTTTTAGACCTTAACTCCTTACTGTCATAAATATTAAGGATGCTCATCTTCTGGTTGTTGAACAACCCATAAATGACTCGAGGTTTTGTTGGTTCCATCTCCAAGAGTTTGGTTTGTTTACATTGGCATAATTCTCCCTATATTTCCCTTCCATCTGCTATATTATTGAGAGGTTTAAGAGTTTTGAAGTTTTAGATTCCTTGAGACGACCTCAGACAATTGTTCTATAATTTATTATATTCTTTTAATTGTCTTGATAAGATAAACAACTCAAAGTTGTTTTACAATATTTTGTCCCATGTTCGAATTAGATCATGTAGTCAATTAGTCATGGTTCACTAATTATGTGCATCTATGATGGTTATATTGATGCACTCAATTCCTGAAGATTAATTAATTATCTTTATTCATTACAGATATCTAAGTGGCTTAATGTAGTAGAGAACTGCTTTATATTTTTAATTTCCATATGAATAATAACTTATTTTAATTAATGGAGATTTTGCTCTGCTAGGGTTTCTTTAGAGCAGCCATCGCCTTCTGCACTGATAGTCTCCATCTTTGAACTCGTTGTGCATTTCTCCTGTAGGATTCTAATCCTCTCCAGGCCTAGGCAGAGGAGCCAATGTTAGGCCCCCCACTGTGGCAGGAGGGGCCACAATCCTACTGTGACGCAATGAACAGGACCCCCTTCGTGCATGGCCATCTTGTCAATGGTACGAACGACTCTTCCTCAGCCGCAGAAACCCCAGTTATGGGGGTGCAGTGGCAATCAAAGGAAGGAAAAAGTCACTACCCTCCTAATGCAGCAATCAACCACAAATTTTTCAACCCAAGCAATCGCCTGGAAAAATCTTGACAGTATATGAAATATCATGCAATGATCTGCAAATTCTTGGGGATCTGGCCCAGAGAACAACATATTATGGCATGGATCCAGAACAAGTGGTCCCCAAGGGGAAATTTTTAGCTTCAAATCAGGGAAAAAGGCTTCTTCACTGTGATATTTGAAGATCTGGAAGACTGCAAGACGATCTTTGAAAACAAACCATATTTTATTGGAAGTGCATACCTCTTCATCCACTATTGAGAGGAATGCTACAACCCGGACAAAGAATAATTTAATGTGGATCCTGTCTGGGTTCGACTCAATTCCTTTCCCAATTATTTCTGGGAACCTAACATCCTTGAAGGAATCAGGAACTCAATAGGAGATTTTGTTAAAACCTATGAGATCACCAAATGTTGACGGCATGCGACTTATGCCCAGATCTTTGTACATATGAACATATCCCAACCGTTGCCTAAATCCATCAATCTGATATACCACGACTCTACATGGACCCAACCGCTGAATTATGAGCACGTCCCTTTCAAATGTCGTCATTGTCATGAGTATGGCCATCTCTTCTGACATTGCCCGTTAATAGTAGCACAAGATGCTCGAGCGGTTGCACTGGCTAGGGATGGCGACGAATTTCCACTCGTATAAGGGCATCGATCCAGGGCCACTCAGCCCCAGCATTATAAACCCCCGAAACGCTCGGCACCCCACTCGCATGTCCGCCCCCAGCCTCGATAGGCCCCATCCTCCTCCTCTCAGCAGGTGACTTACGAGTCCAAGTACCCTTTCCAGGCCCTGGCCGATGAGTCACTGGACCTTGTCCCTTCCCCACCCCTCCCATCCCAATCCCTTCCCTCATCATCTAAAGAAGTTTCTCAATCCATGGAAATTGACAAGCTACTCTCCATCCTCGGAGACAAGCTAACTTCCAAGAGAAATCTCCCTGAGCACACTGAATCAGATCGACGCATCCAGGAGATCCTGAGGCAAATGAGAAAGATCATGGAAGCCGAGGAGCGACATAGCAGGTTAGGTGAAAAATAGAAAAAGATGCTATAAATATTCAAAAGCTCGAGCAAGACAGGGATAAAATATGTCCCAAGTAATCAAATGAACCTTTTTGGCACTCTTTTCAACCAATGGTCGGCTCATTATGGACGAGTGGACACAGATCTCCACATCACAGGCACAAAGGGAAACCCTATTAGCATAAAAATCTAGGACCCTGGAGGATATTAGAAGAGTAAGAAGGGATGCAAATCTACCAAAGAGATTATTCAAAAAGTCGGTGAACTTTTGTTAAACTTAGGGCAGATGGGACAATTGACGGATTTCTTTCTGAGATCTGTCGCTCCTTCCTCATGAAGATCATGTCATGGAATATCAGGGCTTCAGTAGCCCGGGGAAGATCTTCTCCCTTAAAGAAAAAATAGTAAAGTACAAACCAAATATTGTTATTTTGTAGGAGATCAAGGTGCCCGAAGACAAAGTTAAGGAAAACAACCAACGATGTTGGAGGAATAACCAAGATATGATGATTGAAGCCACCAGATCTACAGGCGCCATAGAGATTCCTTGGGATCGAGGGCGTGTTATCCTAGAATACTGGATCGGCCCCAAATTCACGTTGTCACCCTCAGTCTGTTTGATAGGAGAACATTAGTGGAGGAGCCTAACCACGGTCTATGGGTTTTCCACACCTCGCGACAAACCCTTATTCCTCTCCCATATTCAAAGTCTCAGTAGGTTATGGGCAAAGGAAGATTGGATCCTGGGCAGGGATTTCAACTTGATCCACAACCTGGAGGAAAAGCATGGGAGAGTTCATCACTTAAACCCATATTCGCATGCCTTCAACGACATTATTGAGGGTCTATGCCTCATTGATGTCATCCCCTGACAAGGTCTCCATACTTGGAACAATCGAAGAGGGGGAGAGAACCAGATCGCATGCAGACTAGATAGGTTCCTAATCTCTAAGAATATTATCATGACGGACCCCCAACTCTCCTCTGAGATCCTCCCTTCCATCGGCTCAGGTCATTGGCCCATCAATGTGGATCTAACCTCTTCTACCCCCCCTTAGAGATGGTCTATCCAGTTCGAGAGGTTTTGGCTGCGACACCCTGGATTCTTTGACCAATTAGCTTCGTGGTGGAAATGTTTTGGATCACCACCTGGTAACAAAATGTAATATTTTCAAAAGAAACTACAAGGCCTGAAAGGCCATATCAAAGCCTGGAACCGAGAAACTTTTGGGAATATGCTCAAGGAAAAGAGGAAACTAGAAACTATCCTGGAGGAAGTAGAGCAACGAATCATCTAGGATGGTCGCACAGAAGAGCTAGTTAAAAAAGAATATCTCTTGACCAAGGACCTGGAGGAACGAAAGCATCATTAGGAAATATTACGGTGGCAGAAATCCAGGATTCAATGGTTGAGAGAGTGGGAACATAACACAAAATTATTCCACAAATCCATGATCCAACACTGGCAAAGCAACAGAATCACTCACCTGCAGGTGGCTGACGGCTCCCGGCTTGACCGCCAAGAAGATATAGCAATGAAGTTGCAATCCTTTTTCTCCTTCTTTTTGCAGGATGAAGGCTGTGACTGATCGGAGGCTCTGCACAAAGTTACTCAGCATATTCCCTCCTTCATGTCGCAATACCAAAATGGATCCCTTCTAGGCCCCATCTCCCTCTCAGAAGTGGAAGAAGTGGTGAAGGCCCTGCCTCCAAGTAAGGCCCAAGTAAGGCCCCGGGCCCGGACGGCTTTACTGCAAAATGTTTCAAGGCTGGATGATCCTTCCTTAGCCAAGATATCTGGGAGTTGGTAGAGAAATCAAGGCAGCTCAGACAGGTATGGTCAGGCCTTAATTCCACTTTCATCACCCTCATCCCCAAATCAAAGGAAGAATCAAGGCCCGCGGATTTTAGGCCTATTTCCCTATGTAACGTGATCTATAATATTATCTCCACCATCATGGTCCACAGGATCAAGCCACTGCTTCACCGCATCATTAGTAATGAGAAATTAGGGTTTGTGGAGGGATGACAAATCCTGGATGGCATTGTCTCTGCACATGAGACTATCCACTCTATCAAAATGCATAATCTCTGTGGAATGTTGCTGAAACTGGATCTATCGAAATAATATGATCACCTCTACTGAGGTTACCTACTGGATACCCAACAATATTTTGGTTTTACAGCCGAATGGATTCATTGGATTAAATCAATGATGCTAACTCTGTTATTCTCCATCCTCATCAACGACACGCCATCTGAAACCTTTCAGTCCCCGAGGGGTATCCACCAAGGCTACCCACTCTCCCCCTTTCTATTTATTATTGTAGCGGAAGGTTTGGGTCGCTTACTCAAGGCCACCAAACAATCCAATTAGATTGCAGGGCTCCATCTATCAAGATCCAATGTTGAAGTGACTTACCAGCAGTTCGTGGATGCTAATCTACTTTTCAGATCTACCACTCTAAAAGAAGCCACCCATATTAACCTCATCTTGGAGGAATTCCAAGAAGCCTTAGGTATGCTCCTCAATAATCTCAAGTCTGATATCTATTTTTTCAATACTCCTTGTCCAAACCAAGCCTACTTAGCTAGAACCTTGGGTTTGAACATTGGCTCTCTCCCCTCCAAATACCTAGGAGTTCCCCTCCTATTCAATCCTCTCTGCATCACCCCCTGGAAAGACCTTTGTTCAAAACTTTCTAGTAAGCTCTCCAATTGAACTTTACAGGTCCTCAACCTAGCGGGAAGAGATACCCTCCTAAAATATGTCTTACAAGAAATTCCCCTCTACCAGATGTCAGCTCTGCCAGCCCCAAATTGCATCTACTCAGATCTAATTACCCTCTTCTAGAGATTCCTCTTGGGAGGTGTCGAGGATGAAATAAAGTGTCCTCTAATGGCTTGGCATCATTTTTGTCTCCCCAAATTGATGGGGGGTTTGAGCTTACGGGGCCCTGATACTCTCAATGCAACCCTGGGTGCCAAAATATGGTGGCGATGGTTGAAAGGAGGACCAAAAATTTGGAAGACTATGTTGGAAATACTGAGGGGGGGGGGGTGAATCAGTATTCCTTTCAATTAGAGCATTAGTTAATATTCAATTATTATCAGTGTTTGTACAATGATAGAAAAAAACAAAAGGAACACAAATGCACGCAGTTTTTAAGGTGGAAACGCACTCTGGGACAAAAACCACCTAATTATTTTCTAATAATTCTTTAATATTAAATTCCAATTGAAAATAAAGCTCCAACTTCCTAGAATCTAGAAACGAATTCTTCTCCTACTCCCATTGGATGGATGCTCCAACGCCCAAGATTCTTCAGTAGTCAACTGAACGGATTCCCCAACACCCAATGAGCTACAAATCACCCTAGCACCACCCTACCACCCTATAGAAGAATAAAAGAACGGACTCCTGTACCAGGGAAAATAGTCCACTTTACAATGATATAGAATGATGTAGAAGAATAAGACACACTAGACCATAACCCCAACTATGAAACAACCACCTATTGATGATCCTAGACCTCCAGACACTGCCTCTTCAAATCTTGGCAGATAGACACTAGAACAATTTTTACAATAATCTATTAACAATGACTTAGTACAATGATACCTTTACAGTGACTGTATTCTGTGCTACCCACTTGAAGACTTCATGTGATGAACTTCTTGTTGTTGTTCTACACCTTGGTTGTTGCTCTTATCATGCTACCCTCTGCTGCACCTTGATTTTCTTTGCTTTGCTGCCCTAGAAATTCTGGTCATTTGCAGCCCTTGACAACACATGATCTAGCTTTTTCTTGCCTTCTAGGATCTCGATATTGAATCTGGTGTATCTCTGTTATTTCATATCCCCAATATCTAATTTTTGGTCCTATATTATTCCTCTGAGTCGTCTTTCCAATGCCACAGGTCTAACCCAATTTGGATTCTTCAAGAGAGAGTTATTCCCAATCTCTCACAATGCCCTAATTATGGACTGTTTCAGAAGAGCGAACTTGTACGACGTGCCACATGTCACTGTTTCATTATTCGGTTCTAAAATTTATAGAGAAAAAACTAAATTCCATGCTCTATCTACCACTTTTTATAGAATTCCAATCTAATACTCAGAGAGAGAGTTATGACATTTTTCCCAAGGTCACTTTGAGATGAATTTTAGGAGCCTGCAAAAACACCAACTTCCACAGATCATATCTCCGAAAATATTGCACATCTTCATCTGAAATTTCTACAGCAGCTTTCTCAGGATTTTGGCTTCGCCTCATAAAATTTTTAGCTTTTGAACCTTCGTATAAAACAAGTTAGAGAAAAAATTCCATGATGACCTGTTTCATATGGTGAAATCCCTTGCATGAGGAGGATATGAGGATCACAATTTATATAAATTCTTAGGTTGAGAAGGACTTCAACAAGTGAACGTGGGAGTGATTTTAGGAGCTTAAAAAATATTAATTATGACTTTTCAATGACCCAAGCCACAACCCCATGGGGTTTTAGCCCACTAACTGGGGGTACAAACTTCAAACATGAATATCTCTCAAACCGTGAAGAATTACATGGCTTTCCATTTATCAACGGAAACATCTCGACAAGTAGAAACCATCAAAATAATTCTTGAACCAGAATATATTAATTTGGTAGGTCAAAATTCCCATGCAATATTGGGGTAGCCCCTGGTGCTGCTTGGGTTGACATTAATGACAACTGCCGATCAACAGACTATTTGGTCTCACAAGTATGGCTAGGGTAGAAATCAGTGTGAAATCCTTCACACCCCCCTTCCAATTCAAGGGTTATCCATTTGGAACCTTGCCAACACCAATAGCGATGTGATACGCACACACTTATTTTGGGAGGTGCACGATGGGAAAACTAGTTGATTTTGGGAGGAATCTTGGCAGCAATCCCCTCACCTATTTATCGTATTTTATGCCCCTCCTTCAATCCTATGGAGCTATGACAATAGAGGATTATTGGCGCCACCAAATGGACAAGCATGGTTGGCACCAGTGGAAAGCCAAAGAAGATTGAGCTCTAGACCTACCTCGTCAAGGGTATGATCGACTTGCCCAGTATCTCACGCAACATAAAATCCATGCCTCCCGGGGTCCGAAAAAATTACGATAAGGCCTCTCGAGCTCCGAGGTATTTTTAGTTAAGGAAGCATATCTTCTACGTGTGGAGATGTCAATCATCCCCAAAACTCAGGTTTGGAAGCGAATATGGACAAGTCATCTATGGTCGAAACTCGTCCACTTCTTATGGTTAGTCGTTCATAAGCCCATCCTGATATGGGATCGACTCCTTAAGAGGGGTTTTATCGGGTCTTCCATGTGTTTCCTCTGTAGACAGATCGAAGAAACTCAACACCACATCTTCATTGTCTACCCCTTAACTAAACTGGTTTGATCGTAAGCCTTTGACATTTTGGCCTCGTCGATGATTTTCCCTCTAACACCATAGCCCTCCTCGAACACTAGCTGACCCTTCGATACTCCAACCCCATGGTCTCGAGAGCGTGGTGGCTCCTCCTTGGTCTCTTGCTCTGGAATGCTTGGAAGGGGAGAAACCATTCTATCTTTGAGAATCAAGCCCCTTCTGCCCCTCTTATCTGGTCCTTGACCCTCTCTAATATTTGGGAATCCATTCTCGTGGATCCTTAGGACCCTGCAGACTGGGATACCAACCAGCTAGATCTAGACATCTTGCATCTCTTGAATCTCTCCTTAAATATCGTTCACCCATGACCGGCCCCAGGCCGCCCCTCTGCCCCTCCCCCCCCCCCCGCCCCCTTAGGGTTCTATTAAACTTAATTTTAATGGATCCTCTGAGGGAAACCGAGGCTAGTTGGGATATGGAGCCATCCTCAGAGATGACACAGGATCACCCGAGGGAACGTCTGTTCGATCCATCAGCACTTCGAGAATTAATGTAGCAGAACTCACTGGGCTGGAAGATGGACTGAATGTGGCTAGGGAGCTCGACTACAACCACGTTCGCATAGTTGGGGACTCTTGATTGATTCTGGATATGACCCAGGAAATCATCAGTGGCTTGAATCCTCAGAAAATAACAAAGAGTTGGTGATTGGACGCCCAACTCTCCCACATCAGAAGTCTCCTAAGTCAAATGGAGTACACCACAATGAGTCACGTGCTTCGTTCAGGAAACAAGGTGGTAGATAGGCTCGCCAACAAGGGCACGAACAAGCCAGCTCAAGAATTCAATGGCACATGGGATGAACTACTCTCAAAAGTGGATCTGGACCCTCGTGAAGCTTAGAATCTCCAAATTCTCATGGGAGAAGACCTTCAAGTCCCAACTGGGGGTGTCCAATCACCAAGACAAGTGAGATATGGGAAGTTAATGCTAGCCTGGCCCTTAGCCACATGTCCACCGACTCATCACCCTCCCATGTGTGAACGATAATGGGCCTCAAGGCAAACGATCCTATGGCAGGTGTGAAGTAATTTAAGGGCAGGATGGACGTGAGAAAGGCCATTCGGTATCTGTGGGCGATGGTGAAGGTTGGTGCTCTGGATTGCGCAGACAAGCACACGCTAGCTCCTAAGCCTTAGCTTGAGTTGTGCCGGCTAGAGACGAGGAGGGTAACAGTTCTCTCAGGTAACAGTGGTGAGAATTTGGAAGCTGAGAGGTGTTATTGCCTAAATCTACCTCAGGCTGAAAAAGGCAGAGTTTAGGGTAACATCAAACCACGCTCAATCTGGTAGCTAGCCCTACCAGAACAGGAGAGGGCTCTCTCCGGGTCAATCTTAGAAAATATAATCGAAGGGGCTTGAGATGACTTGAAATAAAAGCTTATTTTAGACTAGGTATATAAGTAAAGGAGTTTGATTTTGATTTTGGGGGTTTTGTTGGAAACAAAGGGAAAGGCAGTTTTGGGTTCGGGGATGAGGCCTAGTTTTTGCAGAGTTCTGAATGGGGCAAGGAAGGAAATTGTTTTGATGCTTTGAATTGAATGAATGGATAGTTCAGACCAGCGAGGAGCTGAAGAGGGCAAGAGTTTCAAGAATCCTCTTCAAACAGATGAAAACATGGAAAATTAAACAAAACTGAAGGCAGAGCAAAGCAATCTAATGAATTCCACCTTTATTACTCATTTGTTTAATTTAAGAAGAAAGGAGAAGGGAAATGATACACATAAACATCAAAGAACTTAAAATCACATAGAGAAACACACCATCAATACACAGAGCCACATGGATCCCAAAGAGTGTTGCAAACCCTGGTCTATTCCTTTGCCAAAATTGCAGAGATGAAATGTACAATGAAGTGCCAAACAATCCCAAGTGTCCAACCCTGAAAATGACTGAAGAAATACAAGATATAGACATGCCTAACTCATCCCCATGCCTCTAGGGGTCGAGCTCATAATTCTAGGAGCTGTTTCAACCATATCTAAACTAAGAACTGAAGAATAGGCAATGAAACAACTTGCCTCTATATGATAGGAAACTGATTCATTCACTTACATTTCACTTTTTGGTGAATGAATCTATTAATATGAGTAAAAATGTGGCAAAATTACATCAAAGTCATGAAATTACATCAATATACATCAAAATTTACATGAAAAAGTCAAACTAGCCAAAACTAGGCGAAATTCTGAGCTGCTGAGTGAAAAATAGGCCAAATTTCCCTATGCGCCGCGCCTGAAATCTCTATGCATAGCACAACTTTGAGGCTGATTTTTATGGCCTTCCCGAAGTCTAAATTGAGTGCAGGATAGCTCGTTGGAAAGCCCTGCCTGTCTACTTCCAACCCAAGTGTAATTTTTGAATTTGGTTTCCATTTGCCCCTCCAAAAATCAAATCTCCCAACACTGCTTCCTGTGTGTGAAAAAAGTGGTAGAAAGGCCATTTTTAGGGTGTTTTTGACCCTTTAGGCAACCCAAAACTTGATGAAATCCTTAGGTAATGCATAGGAATGCATAAATTTTGATGAAAAATTCAGAAATTAAAATTTTTCCTCCAAAAGAGCTGCCAATTATAAGCGCGCGCCAAGTGGCGCTACGCGTCGGGCGGAAAAATCTGTGTTTAGGCCAAAAAATCAAAATTGACAAAAAGTTTCCCAAATTTCTTGAAATTTGGGCTGAATGTCCACCATCAAGCACTATGCTGGGCCAAAGAAGTTTCGGCCAAAATTTGGAGTCTATCATGCCTTTTACTACGCTTTAGTGCCCTCCTTAGCCTTGCTTTCAGGATCTTGATCCTCGCTTTGCAAACATGATTTCATGCCCAATAGTGGTTCTTCATGTGCCTAAGCATGTTCTTTTCCTTGTTTTCTTTCTCCAACATCTTCTCAAGATGAATATTGACCCTCTCAAGCCAAGTCTCTCTATCAGCCTCAATCTCCCGCTCAATGGGTGTCATCTCGGTTTGGCTTCTTTGGGCAGCTTGTCGGTTTTCACGGATGTTTTGCAACTCCGTGATTGTTTGCTGATATTCTAACTATTTTTTTCACTACTCCAGGTAGTTTATGATCCATTGGGCTCTTTGCAACTTGACTGTCAAGGTGTCAATCTCCGCCTTCTGCTCCTGAATGATCTCTCTCAACTTTGAACTTGGACAGCTCAAATCCTCATCAATCAATATGAAATCAGTATCCTGACCTCCTGAAGGGCCCTCATCCTACATGGACCTCTTACCTCTGTCCTGTATCTGTACACTAGAAAATTTTGCGCAATTTCTGACGGCCAAATCGTCGCTATTCTGACACACAGTCGTCACAAGAGTGACAGTTCGAGGACGGGAAAAACGTGGTTTGTCATGCGGTCGCAATTCCAACACATTTACAAAGTGTCACACTACCGACACTTTTTTTGTCGCTTCCAAACGCGCGTCACTCTTCCGACGTTTCCCAAACCGACGTTTGTAAAGTGTTTCCATTCCGACGAAATTTGGTCCGACGTTTTTAACGTCACTCTTTAGACGTTTGTAAAGTGTCACCATTCCGACGAAATGTCTTCTGACATTTTGAACGTCACTCTTCCGACGTCATTATACTATCGCTCTTCCGACGTGTCTAAACTGTCACATTTCTGACGCCGTACAAAAGTGTCAGAAGATCGACGTATTGCAAAAGTGTCACAAGATCGACGCTTTCCAGAAGCGTCGCAATATCGACGCCAGGAAGAACTGTCGCAATTCCGACGAAATGTGGTCCGAAATTTTGAACGTCGCCCTTCCGACGTCTTTGTGTTGTCGCTCTTCCGACGTTTCTAGAACTGTCGCAATATCGATGGATGTCACAAGACCGACGAAAATGGAAATCGTTCAAAATGTCAGAAGAGCGACGCTTACAAGGCGTCAGTATACTGACGGCGGTTTCAATTTAAAAAAAGAAAAATGAAACTTTAAAACAGAATAGTAAATCTCCAATGTTTGTTATCACAATAAGAAATCAATGATCAATGATCACGTCATATTTTCCTCGTAGCGTGATGGGTCTAATAAATTTTATTGTAAAGGTTGCTGGCCAGTGACAACTGCAGCATTGAAGGAAATGCATTAAAGAAAATTAATGAGGCTGCGAACTCCAAGCCAACTGGAAACAACCCTGATAATTTTCCTTGCCAACTGGCAACAACCCTGATAATTTTCCTTGCCAACTTCCAAGTTGTGACTCGGGCTTCAGACTCCAAAGCTAAGAATTTTCTTTTCATCGTGTTGGAGAAGAGAACTGCAACCTGCAGCAAAAGAGCAATTCCTCAGTCTCACTACTCAGGACTCGGAGTCATTCCTTGCTAACACGGTATGTGGAAATTTTGATAAGATAACTTTCTTCACCCTCGTTTTACTAAATTTATTCTTTTGAAAAGGGCCTGGTTCCATTTCAGAAATTTTCAACTTTCGACTTCTAGAATTTGTACATATGATTTTTGGACTGAGGTTTTGTTATTAATGAGGAGATAGTGTCTTGGTTCTATCTATATAAAATAATTGCCTCTTTTTTTTCTTCATGTTCAGGGTTTTTGATTTTATCAAACCCTATCTCTCTTTTAAGCATGCCTACAAATTAATATATTCCAGGAATGTACACAATTCCAGGCTTCATGTACAACATATTGTATCAAATATATTTTAACAAGTGAGCTGCATGCCCATATAGTGTTACAAATTACAGGGCTTCATTTGGAGAATAAATGATAAGCATGGGAGCACTAAATCCAAGTAATTCCCCTCATCCCTTAAAAGACACCTCTAAATATAACTAGAAATTTCAAATAGTTAGTAAAGGAAAAGTACAAAGATATAACAGATATGTGTTGAGCCAAAAACCTGTGCATTCACAACAAAATTGGAATGGATAAAACTTAAAAACAATTATGGAATTTGACAAAAAATCGTCTTATGCATACAAAATGAAAGAAGCATTGGCATACTACTATGTTTACAAATTTAAGGACATGCAGAGTGAGTCTCCGGGCAACACAGTTTCATGTGGAGGCCCTAGATCCTTGTACCCACAATATCTAGTGACTTAAAAAATGATTGCCAAAACAATGCCTTTGTTATGCATGTAAGAACACCACCTGTATAATGAGGGAGATGTAATATTGTCCGAGAAGCAGATTTATACAGAGTGGTCCAAGATTGTGTATTTATGGAAGATACAACTGATTTTGGCATGAAACATGTATCCAAGATTTCAATGTAGCCTTATTTTAGAGCCCATTGATGATTTACTATGAAACCTAAACTTTCAAAACAAACACATTGAAATCACAGGATCTCCATCACGAATATCATAAATATTAACTATATTTTGGGCACTGGCAGTAGATACCATAAGAGGCCCACATGGCCTGTACCACCAATGTTGATTCTCTGGCACAACATTTGCAAAGCCAAAATTTCTCCCCGAGACATCCCTCTCTGCCAAAACTGGAGACATGGTACTGGACGTTGAAGTGAAGGCCTCTGATTCAGTATGGAATGCCATAATTTCTTTATTATAAAAGTCCCATGAACAGAAACCAGAGTCCAATGTACAACCTGCAGATTTTGCCACAACATATTTACCAGAGCGACCATCTGAACCAGCTGCTCTGATCAACCAGCAATCACCCCACATGTTTGGGGTAAGCCCATATGGAGCTTTATATTCAGCCTTCTCCTGAAGATTGGAAAAAAAAATACTGATTATTACTCATACATCAATTGCCCTTTATGTTAAGGGAAAATTTAAAGAGTGCATAAATATTCTTGAAATCCCAATCATAGTTTCTAGAAAATTTCAACAGTCTTTGAAATGAACTACATCTTATTTAAACTACATCAAATATTTAGGCAAATCATTTTTTTAAATAGAAATTGGTGAATTTTATTTCAAATATAGAAATTTAAACCATGAGAATAATCTAACCCCTAGGCTTTTCCATATTTCTAATAGAAAATCCCAAAATGTATAAATTATAACACCCATAAACCCCAAAATTAAGTACAATAATTAAAACCTCCACGCCTCTGAATTTGCTATATCGTGAAAAGAGTAGCATCCATCATCATGGGAAAGCAAAACCGATTCTCCTTCTGATACAAACCAGCCTGCAGTAGATGTCTTATGGCTGATTTGATTCAATCGATCACAGGAAACCTCTTCAATTTCTTCAGTATTGCCAAAATGCTCTGGCTTGTTTTCCTGATCATCATCAAAGTCCATATTTTCATCACATTGAATTAGTTGGGGTTCATTACGATCAGGTCCAATGCCTATTGCAGAGCTCCGGACATCTAATCCAATATTGGAACTACCATACCCGTTCCCATTAGTGATTGTAAATCCTGCTTCTGGCTTTAAATCGGTAAGTTCAAGAGCACTAGAACTGGATTCAGTTGACTTAGACTTGGTATAGTTGTCATCTAATTTGTATTATGATACAACACTATACTTGTGCTTCAACGTAGACAGAAATTATGTAGCAATGGGATCTTCATCTATGGGGCTTATGGATCTTCCCTCAAAAGCATCCCGAATATCTGATTCATTTTCATTCAACTGATCATGCAAATCCACCCTCGTCTTCAGCACAACAAGCTGAAATGAAGGCCGATTTTTCAGCAATTTATGGTGGGGGTAAAGCCTGTCTTCCATATCTTGACTATTTAAGTGTTTAATTGGTTTTTTTAGATTCCTGACCATAGAATCAAATGAATCCTGCGAATCCTACGAAATAATAAACAATAGTAAGGCCATTATTTATTGGTTTGAAATAATAAACAACATGCAACAAACCTGCATAATTAGTAAATTATTTAAAGACAATGTTGGAAATATGTTTCCTGTATCCTATTATATGATTGTCCTTGATGGCAAGCTCTGTATTTAATGGAGAATCGATATAAATAAGGACGAGTTAATTCATGTGTGAACATATGTATGCATCCTGATGAAGGATAATTGACATCCGTAAGAAACCCTGTGCTCTGTATGTTGATCGAGGAACCGATGTTAATACGGTTGATAGTGCATCCAAACTAGTAGACAGTGGAGTTATATATATTCGTTAAATATATGATGGAAGGGTCTACACTATTAGTAAGGAGCTAAATGGCTTTCATGGAGAAAGGAACGAGGAGCGAGAGCAAACCAGTTATAACGCGAAAGAACTAAACAGAGTATTTGGCATTGAAATTTTGGTGGAACACGGACTAACCCTTTGGAATCATGAATGGAACCTGGAAGGAAAGAGGTGGAACATAACAAAAGGAAGCGCGACGGAACCCTGCGTGGAAGAGTGGAACCGTGACCGAGAAAACAGTAAAGGTGGTTTGTGGTTTCTATCGCACCACCTTCGACGGGCAAGCAGTTTTGAAGAGTTTGGGAGCGATTCCATAGAACGCGCAACACGCGTCCTTGTACGACTCCACAAAACCGCTTATCACTGCGCACCATCGTGCGTTATTGCTCGACCCAGGATGCCCAGCGATATTGATAAGCACCGTTGATCTGGGAAGGGGTCATGGGACGGTGTTCATTTGCTATAGATGCACGAAAGTTACCCAAGGTCTGGCGCGCCATCACGCGTTATCATCCGTGCATCATCAACGAACGATATCCGTCGGATCATCTGATGCCGAGCGATGTGTTCTCCGCCGTCGGATGAAAACGATCATAAGCGATGGGCCCCAATTTTTTAAATTATATTGATTGGGCCGTCGATTATGTATGTGGGGCCGGAACCAAAGGTATATTTAAAATCCTTTTGATAAAAGCGCCGGTTATTACTATAAAGTTCTATTATATATTTAATTTCCAAATGTTGTGAATAATATTTATTTATCAAATTCCACGAATTTGATAAATAAAAGAAAGAAAACCATCAGTGGCATGCTATTGGTACTTTACCTTGGCTATAGTATTATTTGGTGGAGATAGAGATTACCTTTGGGACAATTCGAGCATGGAAGAAAAAAGATCGAGATTTCAATTTGGATTGGTTTGACTTTTAATAATACCATTAGCAATTGAATGGTTTTGACCCATGGTTTCAATAAAGGTGAAAACTATATAAGGTGATGAGAATCATAGTACGAGGTGTGCATGCAGAGGCATTGTAAATAAAAATCTCTTTATGAGATCTACATGATCGAACTCTGTTGTCTGATAACGCTGAATCCATGATGCACCTATGGAGTTGATCGAGGAAATGAAAAAGCTCTAGGAAGATCAGCAAAGAAATAATAAAGATCTGATGCAAGTCTGATGAAGAAATTGAAGAAATTCGGTGGATCTAAGGGTTGAAGTCTTCTGCATAGAAGTGGAAGCTTTCTGCCAGTTCAAGCTGGTGTTAAATCAGGGGGTCGAAGCTCCCTTCCAGGAGAGGCTGGATAATGAGAGAAGGTTGAAGCCTTCTGCAGGTTGGTGCCTGCGTGCTGGTATGAGTCTGCGCGAGCACAAAATTGCAATATGTTTTCTTTATAATAAATATTGAAGACTGAGATGACAGCAGCGGTGGTTTTCTCCCAAATTGGGTTTCCACCTTAAATACTGGTGTTCATATGTGTTCCTTTTGTGTAATGGCTTATTCTGTTATTTCTTTTCACATTTTTACTAAAATAATGATGCAATAATCTAAGTAAAGAATTAACAGCATAATAAGATCTCTGGTGAAAATTTTTCAGTCAGCCCTAAATACTGATTCAGCCCCCCTCTCAGTATTTTTCCCAACAAACAATAATTCCTACATATTAAAATATAAATTTATAACATACCAGCTCACACTCGAACATAACATCTGTATCAATATTCTTCTTCTGTATCTTCTTGATCTTCATCCAACTGATCGACATCTATATCAACATATGATTTAGAAACGGTGTTGAAATGATCGACCATGTCATCATCATCATCAATTATGTCATTTTCAATAATATCCTCATCGACATCATCATCAATAATTTTTGCCTCATCTCCTATGCCTGGTTCATCTTCTAAGATATCTTCTTCGTCTGTCAATGCATCTTTCTGCTAATCTGCCACTACATCATCTTCTTCTTGATCAATATCATCTTCTTCCTCTACAGTATACTCTACTGGCCTTCCTCTTGGATCATATCTAATAGAAAATGACCATTCGTTCTCACCTGGAACCTCTGAGTAAAAGACTTGTTTGCATTGGCTTGGAAAAACATAGCGATATTTTCCTGCTTCAAACTGTGATGTTTTAACCATTGGAAACCCATTTTCATGTTGAATAAGTGTTCTATCATCATCACGTACATTCATTCGTAGCCTATACCATTTGACATCGAACAAAACTATTTTGAAGGAATTAAAGTCACACTCAACTATATCATCTAAGAACCCATAATATCTATTTTCAGATTCTCGAGGATGTCTGTCACTCCTAAAGGAAACATTAGTGACCTGGAATACTGC
Source organism: Pinus albicaulis (assembly GCA_034641835.2). Taxonomy (NCBI): domain Eukaryota; kingdom Viridiplantae; phylum Streptophyta; class Pinopsida; order Pinales; family Pinaceae; genus Pinus; species Pinus albicaulis. The sequence continues at coordinate 204,422,097 of CM076576.1, forward strand.
AGTTATCCCACTATCAGAAGTTTTCATGTTATCATCCAACTGTTTAACGCGAAATTGATGACCATTGCACCACATAGCCTTGTGGTGTTTCAACTGCAATATGCCAAACATGAAAAAGATGCATTCTCAATTAATAATTAAACATATAATTTACATAGCATGAAAATTAACTGAAAAATCAAACTTCTTGTCACATTATAAATATAGTATAAAATAAGTAATGAATAAAATAGGTGAATTAATTTCTTACCTTTCTATCTTTCAAACCATATGCTAAATCGATTTCCCTGTCCGTAACGTTCCCATCTCCACTATGATACGCTTCTCTAATCAATTCAGACAATAGTTGCCATGATAACCTACCGTCGTTACGTGCTTTACATGTTTCAATCCATTCACTCATCCACTCAAGATTGTTTGCAATGTATAAAAGTAGTGCCTCATAATCTTGAGCACCTAAATAAAAAAACAGTAATTCACCAATATTAATAAATATTACTTATAACCATGGTAAATTATATTAATTAATAAACTATGAAAGAATAAGACCTAAATGAATATAATGATCATATACATGATGTAAAAAAATGAAACATTATATGTATTATACATAATAAATCTTTTACCTCTCAGTTTCTTCATTCTACCTTTTTCCAACAGGTGCTCCTCTTCAAATTTTTTGATGGAGTTCACATCCCAAATGCAATCCACCACCTTCATGACTGGCGCAGCTAATTTAGGAAGATAATGACTAATATACACCATGGATTGATATACCACATATCCCTCCACCATAGAACCCTCAGGTCGTGCTCTTTGTTAAACCAAAGCCTTCAAGGATTTCAGGTGCCTCTCGACCATCCACATTGACCTTGTGTGTACTGGTCCACACATTTCAATCTCCTCAACTTGGTGTATCAAGTAGTGTTCTTGTGCATTGAAAAATGTTGGAGGTAGATACTTTTGCATTTCACATATTAGCCGAGGAATTTCTCTCTTCCAATACTTTATTTCATCTTGATGGATTTCTTTCAATGAAAACCATCTACAAATATTTACGCAAGGTTATTTCAATGAAACATAATATATATTTCATTACAAGTAAATTAATACATCATTTCATCAAGTACGAAAATAAATTGTAGCAAATGGATTTTGCATATAAATCAAAACTACTTACCTCATGTATTTACTAAGACCATTTATAACTTGTTTGACATTGTTGTCGAAGTCGTTTGGGAGAGATACAGGTAGAACATACTATAACAATAAAAAATGAATCATTATTGGTTTCCAAATTAAACAGAAAAAAGGAAAATTTAAAACATGTATTCAAGCAATAACAAACAAAAACGTATACCAAAAAAATTACCTTAATAAAGGTATGCCAATCATGTGTTTTCACCCCACTGAAGTCACCTTTCTTCGTTAAGATATTATTTATGTTTGAAGCAAAACCTGTTGGAAATTTAATTCTTCTAATGACCTCTTTTACATCATTTCTTTGTTGTTCTATTAATAACCATGGAATATTATTATAATTTCGACCTCCATTGTTATTTGATCTGTCGATCACACTTTTCATTGCATGATTCGATTTCTCAATGTCAACACAAATTTTGTCAATTTTATCTCTATCATGTGCACCATCTATGGTTCGCCATAACATTTCTATCACATTCTTCCCGACATGCATTGTATCAAACAAATGAGCTATTTTTAGGCCCTCATAGTAGGGAAACCTCACGAATTGAGAAGGATAACATTTCATTCTAGGTGGAAGTACAATATTAGTACCTTCACGGTGACAATGACCTTGATATCAAAGAATAAAATAAATCAGAACAATAGTAATTATAAAATACAATAAAATAAATTCATTAGTTAAAACAAAAATTCCAAACATTACATAAAAAAATCATATATATATATATATATATATATACACACACAAATTACGTACCAGCTGCTCAACGATTATTAATTCTGTTATATTCCAACATCCACAACTGAGGTGTCATTCTTCGTGGTTTTAATCTAGTTTCTTCTTTATCATTGAAAAGATGTTTTTCAGTAGTACGATACTTACGGTTCCTAGGGAGGAAGTGCCTAAACTCATCAAACACCATCTTTTTTAAGTCTGGCGAATGACGATACTTCATCTTAGGGCCACAAACTAGACATGCAAATCTATCCTTTGTTTGAAGACCTGCAATAGATGGATCAATAATAATTAATATACTATGAGATCATTTTTAAAACATGCAATATGGTATATCTAATTTAGATAATTATGTATTATATTAAAGTGCAATGAAATATTACATACCACAAACATGTGTTAGTCCTGGGGCATCATGAATTGTCCATACAAGCATTCCACGACATTGAAATCTCTTCTGCTTGATTAGTTTAGTGATGTCATACATAGTGATGCCATGCCATAACTGTATTAGCTCAATATATACAATCATATCTTTGACCTGGTACTTACCTAATTGTTCAAAATTACGGTACATAATAATTACTTCCATGATATATGTATATATAAGTAAGTAAATAAATAAAATATATATTTATGCAAAAAATGAGAAAAATGAAAATGTTACATTCAAAGAAATAATGTATCAAATACCTGGAATAATCATAGTCAACATTATGTGCTCCCTCTTTATTGACATCCAAGGAGGAATGTTATTGTTGATAACGAAAATAGGCCACACTGAGTAAGTAGATCTAAGCTCTCTAAATGGATTAACACCATCAGCTGCCAATGAAAGCCTGACATTACGAGGTTCATTTTTAAAATCTACATATTTTTCCTCGATTTCTCTAAATGCAGAACCATCTGCAAGCATTCGAAGAACACCATCTCCACTTCTATTCTTTGAATGGTAATCCATAAACTGTGCTATGTTGTTACACCTGAACATTCGCTGCAAACGTGGAATTATGGGAATATGACGAAGAACCTTTTGAGGCACCTTTTTGGTTAGTTGATCTGTTCGATATCTACTGCTACCACATTTCGGACATTCTGTTTTCAATGCAAGTTCTCCGTAATATATAATATGATCTTTAGGACATGCATCTATAGTGTTATATTCCATTCCAAAGTGTTTCATAATAGCACGTAGATCTCGATATGTTCGAGGTAAAGTATTTGGTGATGGTAACAAATATTCACCCAACAATCTACAACAGAAACAAAAAGTAGTGTCTTGTAAAGATTATTAATCATATATATATATATATATATATATATATATATATATATATATATATATATTAAAACTGGAACCGATGACCGGATCAGTGGAGCTAATGAACTGGGTTTCGAACCGGAACCGGTTTTAAAAAAAATACATTAAATAATTATTTTTTAATAAAATGAAAAATAAATAAATAAATAAAAACTATTTTTAAGATTTGCAACCATGATTCCAAGCCAATAGAGACAAAATATGAAAAGTTTTCTCATTTATATACCATGCAAAGGTGAATATATCAAAATGGCACCAAATGCAATACATATCATCGAAAAATACATAAGCAAACTTGTTGAAGTAATGTATCAGGTTTCTCTTATATTATTCACTATGTTTTATTGATGAGTTAATATTATAATATACAATCTGCCCCTGCTTAGATCTGTTGTCAATTCATTGTATCAGCCTTAAAGACAATTCTAGGTTCAGTATATATATATATATATATATATATATATCAGACCAGCATTTTGAATATCTTGTATTCTTCATTATCTATGTTTTCTTGCCAATAAATTTCTAGAAAAACATCTACAACACTTAGAGGTATTGAATTGGTTTATGAAACCCACTATTAGTGCTATTTGTAACAAGTTGAGAGAGCATTACAACTTCAACAGTCTGCTCACAATGTGTTTGACAAAATTTATCACTAAAAAGATTCATTAAAACCCAGAAAACTCAGTAGCCAGTTTAGTGCATTTCCAAGCGGGAATTTTCTAGTGGTCAATTTATTATTGCCAGTCACATTTTCATTAGGTTGTATGTTGTTGTCCCTTGAGTGGCGTTAGACCATTTGCATCAGTCTTAATGCCATGATCAAATTGCTTGTATGTTGTGTGAAAGGTTTTGTATTTATGCTGCTGGTATGTGTGAGCAGAGAGAGAGGGTCTGACAGTTCCTAGCTGAGTGTGAAATAAGGTTGCTGCTGATTGTTTTGAGAACAGAAATTGTCATCAAGTACAATTGATGAGTTGCATGCTGCCAAGGATTTTATGCTAGCCAACCTTGTATTTATCAGTCATCATGTGTATTGTTGCTACTATAAGGTGTTGAGTATGAGTTATTAGACAAGTTTGTTGCTAGTATAATAGAGGAATTTGCAGCTCATGGAGGAGACACTGAGGAATTTGCAACTCATGGAGGAGCACCTAACCGGCCGGTTAAGTACGAAACTGACCGGTTTATGCATAAACTGGTCGGTTCCTTACTTAACCGGCCGGTTAGGTCCGGTTAACCGGCCAAAACAGGTGAGAATAGGCTATTGACCGGGTTGCAAGGCCGGTTCCAACCGGCAGCTGTCCTGACTGGCCGGTTTTGATAACTATGATATATATATATAACTTATTATTTTACACATTTATTACAATTAAAAAAAAAGGGAAAATAATCAACATTTACATATATGTGATCATATATACATATTGCATATCTTAGGAGTTGTGTCATACATCTGTTCGACAAATTATTCATAACCTTTAAGTTCACCAGCAACAATAGCAGAGAGCTGGTGAAATTAAAGGTTATGAATAATTTGTCGAACAGATGTATGACACAACTACTAAGGTATGCAATATGTATATATGCTCACATATACGTAAATGTTGATTATTTTCCCTTTTTTTAGTTGTAATAAATGTGTAATATAATAACTTATATATAAGTTATTATTTTACACATTTATTACAACTAAAAAAAGGGAAAATAATCAACATTTACGTATATGTGATCATATATACATATTGCATACCTTAGGAGTTGTGTGTCATACATCTTTTCGACAAATTATTCATAACCTTTAAGTTCACCAGCAACAATGTAGCAGAGAGAAGAGTTGCATTTGAGTGTTCAAGAAGTCGTCCACTTGACCTTTCAATTAGAGGTACATCATAAATACCGTCACTGCTATCTCCACCATCATCATCTGACTCACCATACAAGTCTTGGAGCATTTGATTTGTCCCATCATTAATGTGAACTGTCTCATTACTGTCATCATGATCTACCTCTATGGGATCATTAAAATTACCTTCATCATTCGCTTCATGTTCTTCACCTTGTACAACATCATTTCCAATACTAATATTTGCTGCAATATTCTCTTGTACTGGTGCAACATCATCTAATCTACTACTATTTTGCTATGGAAGCTGGTTGATCATCTGCAAAAAGTTGGGGGGCAACTGTGCCTTTATGAAAATTACAAACATTAATAATTAAACATTAGTGCGCATATAAAAAATATTAAAATAATATAAAATTTTACGATATAATCAAAATGAAGATAGATAATTAATTACCACGGGATGATAGTCATTCGATCCACCATCAATGTGCCCATATTTCCTACAATGCACCGTTGTTGTTTCTATTAAAACTCTAACATTATTTCTCATACAACATTTTTTACAAGGGCAATAAACTCTGCCATCACCCCTTTCACCCTTTTGAATTTTTTTTCCAACTCCAATGTTTTCTTCCATTGATGCAAATTATCCTATAAAGAAAACAATAAATCTCTCTCAATGGTGTAGAAAACCCAAGACTTGTTGAACTCAATGGGAGCTCAATATATAAGCAAAAATAAAATAAAAGTGGGCATTTTACAAATTGTGAGCTTTTTACAAAATGTGGGCTTTTTACAAAATTGTGGGTTTTTTACAAATTGTGGGCTTTTTACAAATTGTGGGCTTTTTTTATTCTTAATGCATTTTCTGTAGAATACTAAACAGATTTGTCCAAAATTTGAGATGCAAACTGTAGTCTCTACTACGTTTGGAAAATTGGAGGTTTATAAAAGATAAACTGCGAACATAATTGTACCACTATGATAAGAAGTTGTCAGAAGCATTCCTTCTGCTTCACAAACGTGGAACTACCTTAAGAATGCTTATGGTTGATATAAATATTAGAGCATGGCAGTTGAATTTAGTAGTTATGCTAAAATACTGAATAACAGCTTGAGAGTGCTCTTCAGATACTGTACGAATGCACCAAATTAAGGTTGTACCATTACTAAAGATAAATGGCCAAAAATAGTCAATTTTGATATCGTGAAGTTATGCCTTTATCGGTAGCAAACTGGGGATAGGATGGAAAATATGAGAGAACTAAGTTCCTAGGACTAAAAAACCAAGGCCAACATAGTTCTGCCTTGAATCAGAGACAAAACAAAGCTGCCCCAAAAAATGTTTGAGAGCACCCATTGAAGCTCCTATATATAGCAGAGTCAACATTTTCCTATTGAACAAGTTTGTATAGTCAAACCCACAACAAGATCAGATAGCCACGATCCTAAATGAGAACTAGAGCCAAAGCTAAGACAGATCCACGTTTAGTAGAACAAGACAGCCATAGCAAATGATTTGACCACAGAACCAGATCATGAGAGATAGCAAGATTCTTGCTTCCACTGTGGAAATGTAGAAACTATACAAGGGCTTTGCTTCCAGCAGATTTCATTGTGACAGTAATTGCTATGGTGTTGTAAGTGCTAATTAGTAGAATCTTAAAGCCATTCTGGAATTCTTTTAACTTGGAGAGGTTTTCTGTGGTTATAAATCCTCATTTTCAAATTCCATTGTGGATTGGTTGTGTTTGATATTATGTTTTTACTGTTCGCAGTTGAATTTTAGCACGGAAAATTATCAGTCTAAAGCGGAGCAATTTTGCGATGTTTCTTTTGCTTCCTATTGTGAAGTATTTCGCTCAGAACTCTACTCGTTGTAACAGAGGTCTTGGGCATAGAACAGGGGACTTGGGTTTTTTGGAATCAAACTTCAGGTTAAGATGCTCATCTGAAGAATGGCACAGTGAGCTTTAGCATGGAGTTGGGAGTACCAATTTGAAGTGCGGGTAGGGCATTGTACAATAGACCAGTTAGATTTCTGGACCCTAATACAAAAGTTTCTTCTTCTTTCAAAATGTGTTTCTCCTTTTCTGTAACCAATGTGGGTCTTGTTCTTGTTTCAATTGGGGATGGATGAGCATTTTTTATTGCTCCAGATGATCAATGATCACACTCTGGGTAGCCCTGGAGGCTATTTGGGGGTGATGAGTCCAATAGGTCTCAATGAACCGTTGCCCTCGCTGGGGAATACTATTGCAGTGGAATTTGATACTATTTTGGATGTTGAATTCCACGATCCTAATGGAAACCAGTACCTTCAGCTCCAGTACCTGTTCACAAAAGAGGGTGCCATAGTCATTCATGCGTGCGTAGAGGGTGAATTGCAAGTACTGCAATTGTGGAGGTGTTGTTGTTGTTGCATTGGCTTGCCGGATTTTTTAAGTCTGCCCTCATATGATTATATTGAAAAGGATGTATGCCTTGAATGATATTTCAATTTTCCTAAAATTCACCTACAAAGAGCTCAGCAATGCTACGAAAGACTTTTTTTCAATGTGATTGATAATCGATAATTGCAAGCAAGGGTAATCCCCTTGTGAAACCCAAATTTCTGAGCATTTTCTAAAACCTAATGACGGAGTCATTGTAATGAACAAGCGCCTAGGTCCATATTACGTCCAAATCTACCAAGCACCAAGATCTATAAAAAAAAATCCACAGTATCTGTGAACTAAGAAGAAGAGGCAGAAAATGTATTTTGCTTACCTGTTCTAATAGTGGTTGGGGTTTACCACGGCAAAAATTTGACAGAGCCCATGTAGCATTTCATATCATTGAAATTTTGGCAATATCATTCAACTAGGCAAGCACCTACCTCGGAGCTCCATGACTGAGGGCAAGATCCCTAAATGATGCAGAGTCTCCAGCAATATTTCCCAAAGCCCAAACAGCCTTACATGAACACCAGTTGAACTCAAAGTTGGGTAGTAGTTTTTTAAATCAAATTCCAAAATTACAGACGTATAAAGATAGTTGGGAAGAATAATTTTATGCCTCTAAAATGAACGTGCTACCTATTCTCGAACATTATCATTCCCAGAGGTAAGAAGTTCCACAAATATAGGTAGTGCCCCGTAATCAATCACAACCTTTTTATTCTCAGAGGCTCCAAAAAAACCCAAATAGGGTCAACCCTACTACAGGAGGAAGGGCCTGCAGTAAGAACTTACCATTTTGCAAGAACTGAGGGCGAATGTTGTTCTGCAAGAGCTGAGGGTGAATGCTGTTCTGCAAGAGCTGAGGGCGAATGCTATTCTAAAAGAGCTGAGGGAAAATGCGCGCGTGATATCAGACGTTAATGTAGTTTTTTAAAAAATCATTTTTATGTAGCGCGCATTTGAATTTTAGCATTTCAAATCATTTTTATTTACATTTGATTTTTTCATTTCTAATACAAGTGACAAACAAATTTCTACAAGAGGTTGAAATTTTTACTAGATGGCCATGAAAGACTAATTAAAATGGCTTAAAATGCAAATGGAACTTCAAAATAAATGTAATTTAAGGTTCTCTCCGCTAAATTTTTGCAAAAGTGCTTACATTATTTAAGTTATCTAGGATATTTTTTTGTATTACACAATCAAAATTAAATAATGAAATAGTTGGGTAGTCTTATTGTTTCAAATTAGGACACAATTTTCAAATGGTGATGAAGTTTCATGTAATGATTAACTGACAATATTCTCCTTTCCTATCCTTGAAAAACTATACAAGGTTCCTTGTTGCCACATGAAACCCTAACTCATGTAGCAACATAGGACCAGTCCTCCATTTTGCCCGTCATAAGGCATTTTGCACATATTTGATGACTAGAATTTGCGGATTCCCATTTTCCATGAGGTGCTAGGAAGGATAGAAGACTTAATTTTGACGTTTGAAATTTTTTCAAAAACGTTCTTACGCCCTTTAATTTCCACTTACCAATAATTTTGAAACACTAGTCCTCTTCGCAATTGCAAGGTTGTACTCAAAAAGTAAGGAAAGTTACTTTTTTGGCTCACTCAATGATCCAGGTGGATACTGGTGGCCACCCGCCTATTCCACTTGGGGCCCCACCATTGTCTCTTTTAGTTTTTCAGTTTCGGCACAACTTACTATTTTTAGTAGTTTTTCGGGTCCTAAACTTCCGGAGCTGTTTTGAGGCCCTAAACAACGTTTTTTGGGCATCACGCCTCCAAAAAATATTTTTCTGTATCATTTCATTCCGGAATTATATTCATGGCGAAAGTTTTATTCCTCGGATAGATCTTTCTAATGATGTATCATTTGCATCAAAAATAGATAGTATGTCAAAGTTACATCCCTGGGAAGTTGAAACAAGAATTTACCCAAACGGGGCCCATAGTTTTGGCGCTTCATCTCCTAGGGTTAGGTTTTTGGATGTTTAGGGTTCTCCACTGTTTCTCAATAATAAATAGGCCCTTGAGCCTCATTTTAACTCAGTTCAGAGGCCTGTAGCCGCCACATCTCTCCTCAGAGATAGCTACCAGCGCCCTAGCTAGTTTTATTTCCATTCTGTCTATAAGAAAATTTCAGTTCTTTGATATTAATAAAATGAAGTGTTATTTCCACTGCATCTTTGTATTTATGGTTATGTGTTTATTCTGTTGCGTTCCTGCATAAATCTGGATGAGTGGTATCAGAGCGGTCTGCTTTTTCTCGATCGTTCTTTGCATGTCCCCAACGAGGTCGGGGTATAAGGAGTTAGGGCTCGATCTGGTGGAACCTTTGCAAGATTAGCCTCGCAAACCCTGAAAGACGCCCGCGGTACTGGTAGCAGATGAGGGAGTGAGACCCCACAAATATTGCCCAAGGAGGCCCTCGAAAAACAAAGGAACATGATGGATAATCTCACGAAATCTTCCTTCAACACCATCGGCCACCATGGCGCATTCGTGGTAGCCAACTCCAAAAATAGAAGAAAAGAGATATCAACGCCTTAGAAATGAGCCACTTCGAGGGGGAAACCTCCAATACATTACATAAATGAACAATTCTTGGATGATACAATTTACAAAACTCCTTTCTATATATAGGAGTCCATGGGGCCATAATGTAATCCTAGTGGGCCACAATGTAATCCTAGCCGACCTAACAATAATAATTTAAGGGCACAATAATAACAAAATGTGGGTTACAAGGGTACAATAATAACAATAAGGGGGTTACACTAACAAAAATAAGGGACTATACTAGTAATATAGGGACCTAACATGCCCCTCTCCTTCAAAAAAGTGTTGTCCTCAACGCTTGAGTAGCTCTGGGTGCTTCTGTATAAAATTCTCATCCCCCCATGTAGAATCTTCAGTGGGTAAGTTCTTCCACTTGATGAGATACTCTGAAATTGATCGATTCCGTAGTTGTCGAGTTCTTGTTTCCATGACCGCTTCTGGCTCCAATATGATTTTTCCTTCCTCATCAAGTTCTGGCAATATTGTTTGAACTGGAAGATTTTCTCCTATAACCTTCTTTAAGCATGAAACATGGAAAACTGGATGTACTCGCGAAGAAGCAGGAAGCTCCAAATTGTATGCCATAGTACCAATCTTTTGCAACACCTTGTAAGGACCATAGTACTTTGGTGATAATTTATTATCCTTCTTAGCTTGCTTGAGGGACATTTGTTTGTATGGTTGTAGCCGTAAAAATACCCAATCTCCTACATCAAAATTTCTCTCGCTACGATGTTGATCTGCCTGTTGTTTCATTCGATTTTGTGCCAAATTCAGGTTATCCTTTAAGAGTTGGAGAACTTCTTGCTGATGCTCGATGTGATCTTCCACTGCTTGAACTTTCGAATTTTCCCTTAAATATGATGTGATTGATGGTGGATGATATCCATAAAGTGCCATAAATGGGGTCATTTTTGCTGTAGTATGGAAGGAAGTGTTATACCACCATTCAGCGAGAGGTAACCACTTGACCCATTGTGTTTGTTTATCAGATACAAAACAACGAAGATGTCCTTCCAAACATTTATTTACTATCTCTGTTTGACCATCAGATTGAGGATGATAAGATGAGCTATGAGCTAATTGAGTACCCAAACAAGAAAATAACTCCGTCCAAAATTTCCCGTAAAAATGGGATCTCTGTCGCTCACAATAACCCTTGGGCTTCCATGTAGCTTTTGAATTCTGTCCACAAATGTATTAGCAACTGTACTTGCTTTAAATGGATGAGATAATGCACAAAAGTGTACATACTTGGTAAGTCTATCAACTACCACCATGATGACATTCTTGCCTTCGGACTTCGGTAAACCTGTGATAAAATCCATTGAAATCTCCTCCCAACGTTGACTTGGAATGGATAAAGGTTGTAGAAGTCCCGGGGTCTTAATTGTCTCCACTTTATTCTGCTGGCAAACCAAACATTCCGCCACAAACTTTTGAATATCAGATTTAAGACCATCCCAAAAAAATTCTTTCTTCACCCTGTGGTAAGTTTTTAAAAATCCTGAGTGTCCTCCTAAAGGAGAAGTGTGCAATTCCAGAAGAATATTTTGTTTTAGTTGGGAATTATTACAAAGATATAACCGATCTTTGTACCATAAGGAATCATTTTTCCAACTAAATGTATCAGATGTACTAGGATCTTACTGCAACTTTTGAATGAGTGTCCATACATCTTTTTCCTTCTTCCATTCATCTCTTGCTTCAGTTATCCAATCTGGTTGGATAATAGAAATGGCACAAAGAAATGCTTCCACCTCTTCATTCTTTCTTGAGAGTGAATCTGCAACAACATTAAGCTTTCCTTTTTTGTAGATTATTTCAAAGTCATAACCCAACATCTTTGTGACCCATTTTTGCTGCTCTTCTGAAGATAGTCTTTGTTCCAAAAAGTGTTTAAGACTATCATGATCAGTTTTTACCTTGAAGTGTCTTCCCATTAGGTAAGTTCACTATTTCTTTAGTGCATGCAGTATTGCTAACATTTCCTTCTCATAAATAGGTTTTTGTAAATACTTTCCTTTGATTGGACGACTTTCAAAAGCAATGGGTCTTCCTTCCTGCATTAAAACTGCACCAATTCCATTTCCTGACGCATCACATTCCACAATAAAGGTTTTTGTGAAGTCTGGTGTAGCTAAGACCGGTGCTAGGCACATTGCCTCTTTAAGACGTTCAAAGGCCTTAGTTGCTTCAGGAGTCCATGAGAATGCATCTTTCTTCAATAATGTTGTTATAGGTGCCGCTATTCTCCCATAATTCTTAACAAACTTGCGATAATACCCTGTTAACCCGAGAAATCCTCGCAACTGCTTTATGGTTGTGGGAACTTTCCATTCCTTAATGGCTTTAATTTTGTTAGGGTCTACTTTAACACCCTCGTGAGATACAATATGACCCAGATATTCCACCTCTTGTACTGCAAAGAAACATTTGGATGTTTTTGCATATAATTGTTTCTCCTGCAATAGTTTGAGCACCCTGTCAACATGTTCAACATGATCCTTCCAAGACCTGCTGTAGATTAGTATATCAAAAAATACTAGCACAAATTTTCTAAGGAAGGGTTTGAAAATGGAATTCATCAACCCTTGAAATGTAGAAGGTGCATTGGTAAGGCCAAAAGGCATGACCAAAAATTCATAATGACCCTCATGGTTCGAAATGTTGTTTTTGGAATATCTTCAGTCTTCATTCTAATTTGATGATATCCTGAACGAAGATCCAACTTGGTAAAATAAATTGCTCCATGTAATTCATCGAATAATTCATCAATCACAGGAATGGGAAATTTATCTTTAATGGTGAGTTTATTGAGCTCCCTATAATCCGGACACATTCGCCATGATCCATCCTTCTTGTGTACCAATACTACAGGAGCAGAGAAAGAACTTTGACTAGGTTGAATTATACCCGCCTCTAACATTTCTGCAATCATACGTTCAATTTCGCTCTTTTGGAAGTAAGGATATCTATAAGGCCTGATGTTTGGAGGAACACTTCCTTGAATCAAATGAATAGCATGATCATGATCACGAATAGGTGGGAGTCCTTTGGGAGTTTCAAACACCTTGGAATGATTGTCCAAGACTTGTTAGAGATCTGCAGAAATAGATGATTTTGATGTCGAAACTTCTAGTGAGCATAATTGTGCAATTACGCCTCGTTGTTCTTTCTTTAGAAGCTTTGTCATGACATTAGAGCTTATTATCCTTCCCGGCTTCCCTTCAATACCCCGTAATTCGACTTCCTTTCCTTCTGAAAAAAATTTCAAGAAAGTTCTTGAAAATTAAAAGCTACCGTCCCCAAAGATTGTAACCATTGTACTCCTAGTACAACATCAGCACCTCCCATAGGAATGGAAAGCATTGGACTAGTCAATACATATTCCCCCATGGTTAGTTTGATATTATGGCATTTCCCAGAGCAATTTATAGTTCCTCCATTTGCAACCATCACTTGGCATTCTGGTGCTGGGTATAGGAAACAATTTAATTCCTTGGCTACCTTACAATGAATAAAATTATGGGTGCTACCTGAGTCAATCAACACTATTACCTTTTTCTTCTTGATTTGTCCTTGTATCTTGAGAGTTTGAGGAGTGGTAATTCCTGCCAGTGCATTACACGATATGGTCGGATTCATTTCTTCCTCTTCTAGGGTTGGTTCCTGGTGTATATCCTCTTGTTCATTTTCTTCTTCCTCTTCACAATCTATGTAAAATAATTTCTTCTCAGCACACTCATGACCTTTAGTGTATTTGCTATCACAACTGTAGCAAAGCCCTCTTGCTCTTTTTTCTTCCAATTGTTGTGGTGTCAACCTTGTAGGTTGTGGAAATCTAGACGTAGCAACACTTCCTTCTTTATAGAATTGAGTGGTAGGCTTCCTTGTCGCCATAATTTTACATTCAACTTTTCTTGCCAACCTGAATGCCTTCTCCAATGAATCAGGTTCCAGAATGCGAACTTCATGTTGGATGCTATCCTTTAAAGTGCCTATGAAGAGATCAATCCTGTGTTCCTCTGGAATATCAGTTACCCTTATATTCAATTTTTGGAAGTCCTCAATGTGCTTCCCCACTAAACCCTTTTGTTTGAGATTTATCAATTAGCTAAAGAAGGTGTTGCTCTTTGTATCCTCATAATGTGCTATCATTTCCTCCGTAAAAATTGACCAAGTGACAATTTTTTTATGGGAGCAAAGCCATCGATACCATACAAATGTATTTTGTTCTAAATGTAAAGTTGCAATGCGTACCTTTTTGTGTGTTTTGCACGTTATGGAGATCAAAATATTGCTCCATCTGTAGTATCCATGTTACAGGATCCTTTCCATCAAACTTCCTCATATCCATTTTTGGAATATGGTGATTCTTCCCACCAACATTAGATTTTATGAAATCACGATTAACATTTATTTTGTTCTCATCATGAGGTTCTTCTACTATCTTTTCACCATTAGGAAACATTTCTTGTATCAACTTTGTCAAACCTTTGATGTCTGCTTTTAGATCATTCTTCATGTTTTCCATGTTGTCTTTCATGTCATCCATCTTAGCTTCCATGCCATCCATCTTAGCTTCCACGCCTTTCTTCAAACCGTCCATCTTCGCTTCCACACCTTTCTTCAAAACTTCCATTTCATTTTTTGTTGCTCTTTGCGAGAGTGAAATTTATTGCACTTGCTCTTGTAATTTTGATAGATCATGTTGCAATTCTTCATCTTCATGAGTCATAGTAGAGCCTTCTGAAGGCTTAATGGGTGTTGAATTATTTTTACGAGGCATATTTTAGAACCCAATACTGCTATATATTCTACAATATTCCCTTGGAATCAATTCAAATTGATTCTTCAAGAAGACTCATGCAATTTGGAAAGAAAAAAAATATACACACCTTTTTCTTGCTTTTGAGGAACTCGATATTGAAATTGGATTATCTCTATGATTGCAGCACTTCAATATTTCAATTTCGGTATCAACGTAGCCCTATGAATTATCTTACAAATGCCACAGGTCTGACCTAATTTGGATTCTCCAAGACAAAGTTGTGTCCAATCTTCCACAATGACCTAATTCTGGACTGGTTCAGTAGAGCGAACTTGTACGACTTTCCACGTGTCACTGTTTCGTCCTTTGTCTCTGAAATTGATAGCAAAGAAACTAAAGTCTATGTACTTGTGACCACTTTTTATGGCACTCCAATCCGATGCCTAGAGAGAGTTATTGAACTTTTCCCACGATCACCTCTTTGAGATGAAATTCAGGAGCCTAAAAAAGCACTACCTTCCACAGATCATATCTCCCAAAATATTGCAAACCAAGCTCTAAAATTTGTTGAAAATTTTCCTCAAGATTTCAGCTTTACACCATACGAATTTCAGATTTTGAACCTTCGTAGAAAAAAAAGTTATAGCACAAATGCCATGATGACCTGTTTAGGAGCCTGAAAAAGGACCTAACTTCCATAGATGATATCTCATAAAATATTGTGAACCAAGCTCTGAAATTTTTAGACAATCTTCCTCAGGATTTCGGCTTCGTACCCTAAAAATTTCAGCTTTTGAAACTTCGTAGAAAAAAATTTATAGCGAAAATTCCACGATGACCTGTTTGGAGCAGCGAAACCCTAGAATCCAAAGCTCTGATACCAAATGTTGTGTAACCAGCTCCAAAAATAGAAGAAAAGAGATATCAACGCCTTAGAAATGAGCCACTTTGAGGGGGAAACCTCCAATACATTACATAAATGAACAATTCTTGGATGATACAATTTACAAAACCTCCTTTCTATATATAGGAGTCCATGTGGCCATAATGTAATCCTAGTGGGCCACAATGTAATCCTAGCCGACCTAACAATAATAATTTAAGGGCACAATAATAACAAAATGGGGTTTACAAGGGTACAATAATAACAATAAGTGGGTTACACTAACAACAATAAGGGACTATACTAGTAATATAGGGACCTAACAACATCTACATCCAGCAGCCACTCTGGAGGTGTGACTCCTTTTAAGGTACAAGTAAATTTTGAAATTCCCATATTTGAGGGTAAAATAGATGCAGATGCCGTAGATAGATGGTTGAATCTATTAGAAGGATATTTCTCAGTTCATGACTTTTCCGATAGGGAGAAGATTATTTTTGCACTCCTCAAAGCTACCCCCCATGTCAAGGACTGGTGGGAAAGCCACTGTGAGAAAAAGGACGAGACAGAACCCTCTCTGTTCTCGGTCGTACCCATTTGGAATTCTTTCCGAGACGCCGTCAAGGAAAAATACTATCCCGTGGGGAGCTATGAGGACAAGTACATACAATGGACCACACTGCGGAAACAAAGGGATCAATATGTGCATGAGCTCACGAATCTGTTCCATACCCTACGGTACGAAGTTAAAACAACATCTAGAAAGATCGGAAAGTAAAGTATTGCAGTTTTCTCGTAAAAATACATTCGTATGTAGTGAGATTGCAATTCTTTTAAGTTGGTACTAAGATACCGGAAGAAAGTGCTAAGATTGAGTTTAATTCAAACAAAATAAGCGAGACTTTGGATCTCGCGAATCAAAAGCAAAGGGAAAGGTGCTCCAAGTCCAGCAAAAGTAAAGGATGAATCTGGGGCACTATTGACTCAAGACAACCTATCGAAGCCACAAGCAAAGAACAACACCAGAAAGCCAAAGAAGTGGGGTTTTAAGTGTGTGAGAGTTCCATAAGCTCCACCGCAACACAAGGGGAGTGTCGGCCGTTGGGGCCGTGCCGGATGCGGATTCTCAGTCAGAGGGTGGTTTCCACTGAACGAAACTCTTCAATAAGTGGGAATATAAAGGGAAGCCATTATTTATGCTGTTTGAAGGCGATTGTTTTCAATAAGCTCAAAGATCCAGAGGATGAGGAACATCTCTTCCACTCCCAGATGTGGGTAAAGGGCTCCCCTGTATAGTTCATTTTTAACAATGGGAGCCAAAAGAACCTCATTTTAGTAGATGTCATGAAGTGGTTGGCCTTGCCGACCACATCCCACCCACATCCATACACCATCGGGTGGCTTCACCAAGGATGAGATCTCCGCGTTAGCCAGTAGTGTCACCTTCCCTATAGCATCAAGCCCCTCACGGATGAGGTATTATGTGACGTTGCTCCTATTTATGTTTCTGATGTATTATTAGGACAACCATACTTGTGGAAGCATCATGCGGTGTATGAGTCTCGGCCTTGTGCTGTTATTGTTACTTTGGGAAATAAGTTGTACAGGATACCAGAGGTACCACCTCCTGCTACTATCTCTTTGGTTACTGCAAAACAATGCAATAAGCTCATTTCCCAAACCAGGAAATTTGTTTTCCTGATGATCCGCCACCAGGGAAAGAAGAATACTATGGCCACGACCTCCAGAAAAGGCTCCTCTGCACGAAAACAACAAATGGATAAGGTTGTGGAGGAGTATGGGGACATTTTCGCCTCACCCACAGGGGTTCCTCTACACTGTCAAGTCAAGCACCCGATTGATCTGACCCCAGGTGCGCCGCTACCCAACGGACCGATCTATCAGTGCTCTGTTCTGGAGAACAATGAAATCAAGAGGAAGATTTAGGAGCTGCTGCAGAAGGGTCACATCCGACCAAGTTCATCGCCCTGTGGGAGCCCGATAATTTATTATTGTGAAATCATAGTTCTAAATTATCTCTTATTCTGTGAGCAATGTAATCTATTAATTGTAAGTAGATTAATTATAAAAATTCAAACTGATTTTAGCATGAATGATAACAATTTATATATTAATTGTTTTTAAGAGTATTTGTATCATGTAGGAGCACTGGAAAGATAAATCAGGACTTCATTTTCTGTTTTCCTTATTTTATTGGGCTGAACTGGAGAAAATTGAATATGAATAGTGAGTTAATTGTAAGATCAATGGGCCAAGGCCATACATCAACATTAACCATAGTGGGGAAGTATAAAACCATGGATATTCATGCAAGTATAGTTATTAATGTAAGATCAAAGTTAACTCTTAGCTTCACTAAAGAAATAGAAGGCAATAACATCAAGTGAAATTCACGTGAAAAAGTAGATGAAAAATGTACAATCATCCAATGGAGAGGTAATCTATAATTATCGAGTAAGACTCTTGGCTATGCCTTGAGACTAAACTAATTCTCAATATTTTTGAATAATCATCCATTGGAATTTAGTAGGAAAACCATAGTAAATCATTGTCCAATGGCCATGCAAAAATATAAAAAAAATTATATTTGTTGGTTGTTTTTCAATAGGTAGACCATGATGGGACCACTGAGAAGGTGGGGGTTTTTTTTTAATCATGGAAGTGAGGTTTAGTAGATTTATAGTCAAGTTACCTTTCCCTATAAATTTTCTCGATCAAGTTATTCATTCATTGAACTTTGATTCATTCCTACTGTTTTGATACACAATCCAATCCAGTTGAGTCTTGAGTCTTCATTGAGAATGGCATTCATAGGTTGTCAAGAAAGAGTTTATCATGCACATGCACTCTTCTTTTCTTGGTATCTTTGTAACTATGTTCAGCCCGAGTTCTATATTTTTAAATTATCATAATAGTTCGTGATTATTAAGCTTTTATTTTGTCTTTTAAGAATTTTAATTTAATTATTATTAATCATTAAATTAAAATATATATATATATATACACACACACACACACACATATATATATATATATATATATATATAGTTATTATAGTTATTAAACTTTCAATAGAATTATTAAACTTTCAATGGTACATCAACTTTCATACATGAGAACCCGGATGCGGGTGAAGTTGGTAGTGTTTAACATGATGGGATGGGGGTGTGGCATAAGGGGAAGCCACTCGCCCACCCGCAAGAGTGTTGTCATTCAGTTCTTAACGTCGACTGATCGGCGTTTAATGCCATTTACTCCTGGTGCTCGAATCAACCATAGTCCCGCTCCTCGATACATATTCACATGCCGCGACATCGCTCAGCCTCCAGTTCATACTTATGGTGGTTTATTGCAGTTGATTCACAGTTTCACAGTAGACTGGGTTGTTATTATGGAGCGTCCCTCTGGTCTGAATAGAATTCCCCCGCTTGTGAATCTGTGGTGCGATCCAGGAGTAGGGCTTTCTAATGTTCGCACTATAACTGGTAAGAGGAGTTGTCTCAATTGTTGTTTGGATTTTGGAGAAAATCTCCACTTCTCCCATGCTGGTTCCTACAAGCTTGCTTCTGTCGCCCTGTTGCTCCTCTCGCCTCAGTCTTTTGTCCATATTTTGCCTCCCTGCCCTGCTGTCTCGAGTGCGACTATGCCATGCCTCAAGCAGAGAATGCGTTGCCGAAGAGGCTCCACAAGGCGCCAAATTCGACGGTCTCCCTCTACCTCTGGCACCTCCTCTGCGTCTACCTCCCACTTTGACAGTCAACCTAGAGGGCGCCTTCTCCGCTCGGGCCGTCGCCTTGCTTCCCCCACTCCTTCCGCTCCTCCTGCTCAAACCCACACCGCGCATTTTTCCTTTAATAGCAATCTCAATCGACCTAGGGTGACTGCCTCAATTACAGTCATCTTTCGTGAAGAGCCTCAGGAAATTGTTCCCAGTTCTCGCCCCGTGGAATGCAGCCTCTCTTCGGCTCAGGATTTGGCGTAGTTTGTTGGGCTAAAGCACCTTGATAGTGTGGATGTGTAGGGTCAGATGGGCAAGGCCACGCAGGACCTGGCGAACAAGGAAGTGGTGGGTCAACCTACTGAGAGGCAGGATGCGGTGCAAGAGATCGAGGCGCAGATTACTCCTCCTCCTCCTATGAATTTGATCCATTCTATTGCTGACTTGTATAATGCTGATGGGGATCCAGATGAACTCTGGTGCAGAGTTGTCTACGAACCTCCTGATGACTAGTTCCTCCTCTTCACTCTGTTTTTTTTCTCTATTTCTGCCCATTCTCACGGGCATGTTCATGTGTTTCCTGCTGTCTCTGAAAATGCATCTGCTTTTTTTGCTTCGATATGGTCTCCAGTACTACAATTCTCTGGTTCCCCTGCGCGGGATTTTTCAAATGAACTGTTTCAGACTAGTTTCCCTCTTGCAAGGCAGTCTTCAAACTATGGTTTTTTGTTTCAAATGCCACAGCACTCGGAAATGACCAGGCTTCGGCCCGCTGTACTATACTCCTTTTGTTAATAGAATTACTTTTACTTAGAAAAAAAAAAACTTTCATACATGATAAAATAGATACTAACAAATGGTACATCATGGCCTGATTAATTTCGCTCAGCAATTTCAAATGGTATAACATTTAGTCAACAGTAATCATCAATTTCTGCACACAGAGACTAATTTCTCTGGAAGCTGAGATTTCTTTGGCTTTTTATTCTTATAACTACATAGAAATAATTAATAGAGAGATTGAGGACAGAAAAAAATCTAGCGCTTAGTCTCCACTACTCAACATGATTTTGTGAGAAATAATACATAGATTGATTTCTCTGAGTGCCTTAGCATTCTTTGGCTCATTTTTTTAATCACAACAACAATAAAAAATGCACTAAGGATTTGTTCTTAGTCCGATTATGCAATTTTTATAAGACAGGTTATGCAATATTAATAATAAACATAAATTTATTGCAATTTAAGGAAAGCTCGTTCATGTTTTTTTCTTTATATTGGAAGGTTACTTGATTTTTGAAGTAATTTTTAGTAGATCATAGCATATATTGAGGAAATATTAGTTTGAAAAGAATCAATTATTTCTCTTGAAAATTTAGGTATTAAAAGTCCATGACACAGATATATCACACTCCAAAATCCAAAGAAAATGGAAGAGCATTCAATTTTTTTAATCAAACTTTCATTGGTGAAGGGTTAATTTATTACGAGAACATCATTAATGAAGTGCGAAATTTTAAGCGTAGCGTTTATTAACTAGAAAAATAATGACCAAAACGTCAAAAAAATTTGTGTGACGGGTAAAGAGAAATCCAAATTCCAACCCTGCCTGCCACTTGTTGGTGAGTGGAGGTTATTCACTTTTCATTTACAACTTACCAGGTTACTCATGTTACCAATATTTTCACATGGCTTACTTTTAGGTGACTACTTATTGTACTTCTTCTTTATAAAGAACAATTGGTAGATAATTGTATATATTATTTGAAATCTATAACAAATCCAGGCAACAAAATTACAACAAATGGAAAATTATGCAAAAAATTCACCAGGGCACTACTAATGTGTGGATACCCTATCATTTCTTAGATCCTCATAACTTACCAACACCTAATATATTGATATACACATAATATGGCATTTACCTGAAGTATTTCATATGTATCTAGAAGTAAATAAGTTGTATGACAATTGTTATGGCAGATATAAGATGTGTATTATAGTTTATATTTCAAATTTTCTTAAGTAGCATGCATGTGCGGTCCATATAGTGACTACAATTACCAAATATATTTCAGTGAATATGTGAAGATGATCTCTCATTAGGTCCTAATTACTTAAATCATCATTAATTAGCTTTCCAAATGAATAAAATATGTTAACAAATTAGTAAAAACTAGGAAAACAAATCATGCTTTAAAAAAATATGGCACAATGAGTCACACTCTGAGATTTATTTAATCACTCATCAAGTGTCGCTACAACATATATATGATCACCATTACCATAGAAATGGGACATGTGACCATAATTTTGGTTTCGCCAATGACATTCCACATCATGAGCATTGTTTAGGGTTGATTGTGTTGATTTTTTTAAACAAATCATTTATACATTTTATGGAAATTATAGACACAATTTATAATCACATTACAAGATCATGATGTATGGATATTCCTTATCATTTCCTAGATACTCACAACTTACCAACACCTAATAGATTGATATACACATCATATAGAATTTACCCCTAGAATGCCACATGTATCCTAAAACAAATTAGTTGTATGGAAAGTGTTATGGTGCATATATGATGTGTATTACAGTTTATCTTATAATTTTGTTGAAGTAGCATACAACAATTTACATAGTGATATGAGAACCACTCTCTAGAGTATACATCGATTTTGTTCACATGGATTTTCAGTTGCCTTTTAAGATATATCATTGGTGATGCTCACATGATTATATAATGAACCATTAAGTTGAACTATGAAATTATTCCTCACAACACACACATATTGATGAATTAATAATTTTTCTCATATAATTTTTTTAATCTATTTTGAAAAAAATAAAATAAAATTATATATAATTATTTCTAAGAAGAACAAGAGAGAGTTCCTTACCATATCTTCGTAAAACATTTAATAGCGACGTTTGGAGGTAATTGCGACATTTGGAGGCAGCCGTCTAGAGACGCTTTGGGGCATAATGTCGCAATTGTGACACTTTTTCTAAGTGTCGGTATTGCGACACTTTTCTCTAAATGTCGGTATAGCAACGGTTTCCCAATATCAATGGCTCAAAGTGAACCCGATAACTTACCTTTTCCCCGCACCTTTCCTTTTGATCACGGCCGTTCACTCGTTGAATCCATATCTGACGGTGCTAATACATTTTCGCACTCATAAAGTAATCGTTTGATGTTTTGGCAAAGCCGTGCGAAATGGGTGGTTTTTCCAAACCACTTGCGCTTACGTGTCGCCACCATGTTGTATCGCATTCGAAAAGCTAGTTTCCACTTACCACCATTTACCCTCGCGAATACCACTGGCGGTATTCCCTAAACCTCACCCGTTTAACCCGATTTTAATGTCATTTAACTATGGTTATACCATCGTTTAATACATTAAAATTATATTTTTCTTTCAAATTTTCACCTTTTCGCTTTAAACCTGTAAAAACATTGCAGAACCGTTTTTCCTCAAAATCACGCCGTTTGAACCCTGAGAAACTTTGCAGAGCCATTTTCAACCTACCAGTACCATTTTTCGATGCCCATTGCCCTGAATTTCCATTACAAAGTACTACATTTTTCTCTGCGAAGCCATTTGCAAAAAATTGAAGACTGAGCACCTCTGCAACGTCTTCAACCGAATTCTGTTGGTTCTCCAGGTACTTTTCTTCGAAGTTTCCCTCTGAGATTTCAAAATTCCTGTCGACTTCAAATAATTACCAAAGTTACTGCAAAAAAGTGTCCATTTTTCAGGGGAAACTCTGTCAAAATTTCCCTGGAATCCCTAATTTCCCTTTCTCGCAGTTTTTCCATACCTTGGTCCATTTTTCTATTGAAATCGATTTTAAATACACGTTCTGAGCTTTAAATTCCTTGCATTTCCTAAAAACCCTGCTCAGAAACCCTATTTTCAGTATAAATTCGCCAAGAAACCCCTGTTTCTCGTGAAGGAACTTAGCAAACCATTTAAGCTTGCTTCGTTCATTATTAAAAATGACCAAGAAATAGGTAACCCCCAAGAATGGAGGCCCAAAATCTCAAAAGAAGTCTTCTGCAAAGATTCCTCAGCCTATGTCCTTCAAAATCGACAAACCAACTCCTGTACTCACAGCTGATTCTACAAAAGTGGTCAGACCAGTCCAGCCTCCAGTCATTTCTCCAGAGAATAGCCCTTTAGTTGATCTGGACTGTAGAATACTAGACCCTAATGTAGAATTTAACCTGTTTGATGTCTATAATTGATGCTATGGCAAATCAGTGGAAAAGAGTGACAAAGATATTCCAATTTGGGAATCCAATATGCCTAGATATATTGTCCCTCTCACTCATTCTGTTCCTGACTTTATCAGATTATGCCAAGCCTATTATATGCCTGAACAAAGATGTATTGTAAACAAAGAAAAATATATCTTGTTTTACATCACCGAAGAGTCGATAAATTCCATGCTGCAAATGAATCATGACCCCAATTATGCTTCCCTATCAATAGAAGATTTAACCCAACTATATCTTGACTTGGAGTTCAATACTAGATTCAAAATATACCATAATTTTTGTCCAAATCAAGTTGATATTCCTAAGTTAAATCCTCCTTTCGACACCGTTGATTTCCCAGATGAAACTAGACAGATTGTCTCAATGCTCTCCTTCATACTAGGATACGCCAGTGATGAATTCACTGATGTGGCTATCCTAGGTTTTCTGTCAACTCTAAGCGTTGGTCAATCACCATCCATTTAGTTCAATTTTGCTAGATTTATTGCTGAAAGTATGCATTATCAATTATCCAGATTACCAGACGAAGGAGTTTTCAGATACTCCTCTTATCTACTCCACCTCTTCCTATATTATCAAACAAATAAGTTTCCAATTGAATGTGAGAAAGTGGATGCAGAAGGAAAAGTTCTATCAGTAGTATTTTGGTCATCTATTCTAAGGAAATGGAACAGAAAGTATAGTTTTACAGATTTCAATGACTCATTTATAGCCCCTACTATGTATCTCTTGGAAAAAGAGGAGATCCCTAGGATCAATGATGAGACAAGAAGAATTCTGCAGTTATTAGAGAGCTACAAAACTGTAGATTGGTATTTATATAAAAATCATACAGAAATCAGAGTGTATGGCTCATCCCTAGCCCCATATAAGTTACCCAAATTTGTTACTACAAGAATATTTTCTTTAGAATATCTGAGACAACTATTGAATGTAGATGAAATAAACTTCATAGCTTTCAAGAAAAAGACCCAATTTAAGCTGAAAAATCAAATTGGGCCATTCATTGTGAATAACAGAGAAGCTGCCAATGAGATAAATGTCAAACTTAAAGAGTATAAGTTCCCATGTAGTTTTACATGGAAGTATGACCCACGAGGTATTTTGAGTGCAATAAGGGTAAAATGTAAGTTGCCTGTTTACTTGCATGATCCTAAGCCCCATATTGAAAGATATGTAAATAAAATTGAATGGGATCCAAACACCCTATCTGATGATGATTCACAGGTAGTACAGGTAATACAGGTAGACAGTGGCAAAGGAAAACAGATTGAACAGACAGTACAGGTGGCTTCTACAAGAAAAGATACTGATAATGTACATAAAAGAGACAGAGAAGGAGATAGTTTCATAGCTGAGACTATTGAGGACATAAAATTGAGAACTCCTTATAGTAAAAGAAGCAAGTCAACAGAAGAAGAAAAGGATAAGGCTGTAAATATTGATATAGATGATGAAGCAACAAGAATAGTCACTCAAACATTAAAAGAGCTTCAAAATGTAAAAATTGGAACACAACAAAAAGATACAGTCATGAAGGAAAACTAGGCTACTGTCGATTTGCCTCCTTCTTCTCAGGAAACTGACAATACAGAGTCAGAGATTCAGATCAGATTCAAACAGATTAAAGAGAAGAATGAAGAGCTCGAGAATCAAGCTCATTCTAGATTTCTTAAGGAAAAGCCTGGAAACAAAGACAGGCTTCTTTCAGCATTTGATTATTCATCCAATAAATTGGTAATGTCATTCTTGAAGCCTACAGTGGCTGAGCCAAAATCAGTGGCAGATTATTCCAAAACAGATCTTGAACTGGATGCAGATGCCATTCATGAATTAGATCAAATTGAATTTCATAGGAGCAATACTGAAATGCTATATTCCAAAATTGTCGGTAAAACTATGAAATCAATTAGGCTTGAGAAAACAGTGCTCAACCTCCAAAATCAAATGAGGTTGGACAAAGCCTCACTGTATGCTAATAATTTAAGAATAAAAGCACTAGAAGATATAATGATTGAAGCAGGGGGTGACCCAGCCAACATTGAAGGGGAAAAAGTCTTAATTAAACAAAAAAATGAGGATATAGTTGCTCTTAGAAAACAGTTGAAGTTGCCTCATAGTGAAAACTCTCAAGCAAAAGAAATTCTACAACAAAAAACAGAGAATGATGATTTAAAGCAGCTTGTAAATCAAATGACAGATCAGATAAAAACAATGGAAATTCAAATAGAAGCTCCAATGAAAGAGAATGAAGAACTAAGAAAAGCACAACCAATGGTCATTCCTACAGTGATCCCCACTGTAAACACTGCTATACCATCTACTTTGGTAGAACACTTGGCACCGAAAGGAGTACTGCCAACTGCAGTGCCAATTACTTCTCTAATCTCTGCCTCTTCTTCTTCATCCTCACAGAGGAGCACACTACAAGACCAAGATAAAGATATTCTTAGTTTGAAAGGCACTATTAAAAATTTAGAAAAATCCAAAAATGATGCCTTGATTACTTCTAGAGGACATGAGAAAAGGGTTGATCGACTACAAGAACAGGTAAAGATTCTGCAAGCACAAGTAAATCTTACAGATCAAGTGGCCTTTATAAAAAATCATTTATGGACCAAAATTATTGATGGCATTCATTCTCAATGGCCTTCAATTCAAATAATTTATGAACAGAGGGAGTTACTTCAAGTTGCTAGTGCAGAGATTGACAAGACTAAGAGGGAAATTGACAAAAAACCAGCCCAAGCAATCCAACTCATAGCTTTTTTAAACAGTAAAACCACGGAAGAGTTGGAAGAATTGAAAATTTTTGATAGAACAGAAACCATTATTCAAATCAAAAAGGTCCTGAACAAAAGAAACATAATGAGTAATCTAGAGGACCGGTGTAAAGACATGAATTTATCCATCTCAAGATTTTTAGCCAAATACAAAACATTTTCAGAAGCAGGTTTTCCTGATATTCACGCATTGAATGACAAGTTAATTCCTCAGAAATATTATGATCTAAAAATTAGAAATCATGCAAAAGAGCAAGCTAGACAACAACTGCCTCAAGGATCACCAACAGGCAAAATACTTCTTCAGTATTTTGAAAATCTGTTCTTTTTAGATAATGAGATCAGGCTTATGTTCACTATCAAGCCTAACTTTGCCAAGTATACAGAGGCAGATGAAAGTTACAGAAAATTGAAGACTATGAAGATCCCCTCTGCAGAAAAGTGGCAAGAATTTACAGATCTGCTGTGAATTTAATGGATAAAAAACAGGAAATTCACTTGGAAATTCATTTTTTACTATTACCTCAAATGGTAAAAATACAGGACTAAAGTGCACAACAACAATTAGTTCAAATTAGAATAATCAGTTCTATTTTTGCTTGTAAAAAGGTAACATCTTGCAAACTATTTTGCAGTTGTCCCTCTTTTTAAGTTTTCTTTCCTATTTTTTATTAAAACATTATCTCAATTCCTAAGATATTTTGTAAACATTTTTTTGGATAAATACTTCACAATTTGAAGTATTCAGTGTGAATAAAATTTCTCAAGACAACTATAGTTCGTGCTCTCTACTTGGCATTTTAATGTTTTCTACTTTGTTCGTGCTCTCTACTTGGCCATTGGCCTGTGGGTGATATGGAGTTGTAATCTTGTGCTAAATGTGGTAGTTTTGTAATGTTTCACCTAATTTATTACCTACAAATTGTGGTCCTCCATATGTGATTATGTCCCTTGGGAGACCATAGCGCACAAAGATTTGGAAAAGAAACTGTACTACAGAGTCCTCTGTAGCTTTTGAAAGTGCCTCTGCTTCGACCCACTTAGTGACATATTCGGTTGCAACTAGGATGTATGTTTTTTGGTTTGAGGGAGGACTAATAGGGCCAACAAAATCAAGTGCCCAGCGTTCAAATGGTTCAATCACTAGTTGAGGGTTCAAAGGCATTTCATCAGACTGCCCAGGGCGTCCTGCCCTTTGGCAACTATCACAGGCTTGCACAATTTTTTTGGCATCCTTAAAGATGGTAGGCCAGTAATAGCCTGTTCATAAAACCTTATGGGCAGTTCTACGGTTCCCAGTTAGATCCCCTTCTTCAATCTTTTTATCTGTAGCTTAAGGATTCTTAAGTGCCCTTTTGCTCAGATTCCATCCACTGCATCAAATCAAGCCTATACATAGCCTTGGAAGGTCACCTATCTTGCCCTTAGCACAATTGCATCTCTAAGCCTTATTTCTTAGTTCTGCTTGCCTAGAGAGTTGACTCCATTGCCCAATATTCTGGTAGATCCTTCTGGTTTACCTTGAAATCTCTTTTATTCCCACCAATATTTTAAAATCAAACCCAAATACGCAATCATAGCTAGCCTAATATCTGTTACTAAAACAAAGCTAAATCATACGGAGAGATCCCTCTCTAGAGTTTAAGAAGGCTAGATCTTGAATTCCCAAAGCGGTTCTTGGTTACCCCTAGTGTTCTTAACTACAAAAATCCCTATCCCACAACCTGAGAATTACTAGGGTGATAACAGGCCTTGGGGGTATTATGATCCTTGGAGGAAACTCCCACAGCTAGAAGAGTTGACAGAGAAAATTTGATCGAGTACAAAGGTGTGGCAGGTGGGTTTTACCCTGTACCAATTGTTATGGTGCATATATGATGTGTATTACAATTTATCTTATAATTTTGTTGAAGTAGCATACAACAATTTACATAGTGATATGAGACCCACTCTCTAGAGTATACATCGATTTTGTACACATGGATTTTCACAAGCTTTTGGCATACATTCGTGATGATCACATGATTATATAATGAACTATTGTTGAACTGCGAAATTATTCCTCACAACACACACACACACACACATATCGATGAATTAATACTTTTCTCATATAATTTTTTTTTTTTTTAATCTATGTATTTTGAAAAGAAAAATTATATATAATTATTTCTAAGAAGGAGTCAAAAAGAGGAATTCCTTACCATCTTCAGAAACATATAATAGCAAGAAAATTAATCTATTGAAATTTCATTTCCAAACATATTCATGGAGTAAAATGAAGATTGCAAGGAGATATTCATGGATTTACCTAACATCACCTCATAATTGGGTATAATATTAAATGTACAATATCATGATTCATGATACATAGGTTAGGAGAAAATTAATCTATTGAAATTTACTCTCCAAACAGATCGTTGAGGCAAGAGGATTAAAAAGAGATATTTATGAATTTACATATAACATCACCTCATAAAAGTGTAAATGTACAATATTGATAAAATTTATTTATATATGATAAATAATAAACCTTTATCTCACATGTATCATATAATCTTATAAACAAACAATTGCACTGAGGGTGCAATCCTCAAAAATTTTAAACTGTCTAATGTATATGTACCTATTTAAAGTATTTAGGGCCCACATTACAAATGCCCAAAGTGAAATATTTGCACATATGTTATATATGAGCCAATGGTTTAAATAACTATCGGGCGGTGAAACAAAACTTATAACAAAATATTAATAAAACTATATCATACGTCCGGACTTCAAAAAAAATAAACCCGATTTCAATCACAAATTCACGTTCCAAAATAGCCTGCTGATGTCACCCTAATTTGTGACCCGAAAACTTCATAGAATACGCCATATAAAAATTTGAATCCATTTTTTTGGCTTTGCGTACGGAGGAAAACTGTGACGCGAAAATCAAATTAATTCCGCCCTATAATGTTTCAGGTCCGGAATTCCATAATGTAGGTGGGCCAAAAAATAACGCAATCGAATCGCCTGCTTCCATGTGGATGGTTGATTTGGTCTGTGGTCTGTGGGACCACGTTCTTCTGAATTAAAATCTCCCGCGTTTACTATTAAATTTCTTTGTTTCCAAAACAATACAACACTCTGTTTTTATGTGTGCAGGGACTATTATTTCAAAACCAAAATTGACTGTTCATCAGTTTTAGAAAGTGGCTATTTGACAGAGCCATTCAAACAGATTTAGAAAGCGGCCAGAGGACAAGGTAGTTGAAATTAATATTTCAACATCCCTCATTCACTGAGAATACCCTCCTTGGTGCCTTTTTCGCCGGACTATGATGTATTCATCAACAGTCGTGAACCCGATGTCCATTTCTTCACCAGGCATCTTCACAACAGTCTTGTTTCCAGAGGATTGCAAGTCTTTCTCGACAACATAGAATTGCAGGCTGGATAATCCATACCTTCGCAAATCAAAGACGCAATTAAAGGAGCCTCTCTCATTATAACTATTTTCTCTCCAAATTATGCGCAATCGCAAAGGTGCCTCCATTAACTACTCCTCGCGCTGCTCTGTAAGCCGACCATTTTTGCAAAGGCATATAACTGTCGTTTATTGCATATAAGTGTCATTATACCGACGGCGGCCAGGCAGCGACCGATGGATCCCTCTAAACGCTGTAACAACACTTAGACATTATCGCAGTTAGGTACAAGCGCAGTTGCGCATTGAACGCAGAATTATGACACTTAGACATTTGTTTCAATTGGTGACACAGGCGGTACTGCCGCAATAGCGACGCTTTGGGTATAGTGTGTCACAATTGCGAAATTTTACACTGTAGTTTAATTTCGACGTTTGGAAGCATCCACAACAGCGACACTTAGTAGTGTCGCAATTGCTACGCTTCGTTAGCATGAATTTTTCGTCGTGAAAACTCACTTTAGCTACGCATATCATGTAGCCCTAACATAATTTATGGCTGCAAAACATCTTAAGATCTGTAATAGGCTGCATGCATCTAGATCTATATATGGAAGATATTAAGCAGGTAAAATAAAGTACAAGCACCAATGGACAAGACAAAAACACATATGTTTAAAAGAATATTTTTTATTATATCAAAGAATGGGGCACCTGAGAGGAAAACAAGAAAGGTGTTTTCCGGTTCTCCTCAGTGGGCTGGGTTCTTGGAAGTCCTCAATGTTTCAGATTAATGGTCTCTCTCTCTAACTATTTTGGAAAACAAAACATGGAACTCAATGGGAGTTCATAAAATAGGAATGCAAAGTGGTGACCAAAAGCAGATCTAGTGTGATCCAATGCAATGAAGGTGACCAATGAATGGGAAAAACCCTCCTATTTATAACAAAATATTGGGGTGTTCTAGAACCTGGTGCATGAATAAAATATTATTAAACATCTTCTAGAATCACCCTTTAGGAATATTTTATTATATTTGTTGGAGGGAAAAGGGTTTTTGACTTGGCTCAATTCCTTTATTTATAAATAACAAATAAATAAATGATTTATTTATTATTTAAGGGAAATGAGGGGAATATAATTAAATAAATAATGGTTTATTTAATTATTTGAAAATGACTTAGTCAAATTTAACTAGGAATAATATTTAAATAATGATTTAAATAACTTATTCTTAGGAAATTATTAAATAAATAATGATTTATTTAATTAATTACCTTGCTTTGGGTTAAATATGACCAAGAAGTGTAAACAAATGTGGTGAAAGTGATTTTACTTGGGGTAAAATTGGTCTTACATGGTGTACTTGGGTTCATCTAACTATAATGAGTTAGATGACCAAAAAATGGTGTAACAGATTTCCCCCCAACGTACGAGTGTTAGGAGCAAATCGTATGACCGAACTAAGTTGTAAGAACTCAATCACTAGGTGGTAAAATGGAAGTGAGAGAGAGGACTGTATGGTAATCTAAAGTTTGTGAAGGACTAGACCCTGAGGAGACGAGACTTACAGGTGCAACAAGTCTCAAATGTATGAGGTGGTACTAATGCGAAAGGTGGCGGGGGAGGCATACCCATGCCCACCGAAACAATAGTACAGAAGAAAAAAGCACCTGGAAAACCACGGAACGCAATATGGACAGAGGTGTTGGCCATAACATGAGCCAGAAATGATAGAATAATGACTCCCATATACATGTTATGCCTGGAATAATCGTCAAGACTTATACAATAATAATTTAATACAAGAGATACAAATAGACCCAGATGCCCCCTACACGAGGGGAAGGGCTCACAAAATCTGACAAATACAAGGAAGTCGACAACGTGCTACAAGCGACGGAGGCCAAGAGCGTCAAATGAGAGGAGCTACATCAAGGACTGAAGTGACGAAGTCATCCGGGCATGTGGGAGGCTACCTGGAGGGCCACCCCCTCATGAGGGTTGGGACATCTCACACACACCCGGGAATCATGACGGATTGCGGCGGCATCACTGAATCATTAAGCATAGAAATCACGATCAGGCTGAATAAAGAGCACGAACGAAGAGTGACTACCCCTTGGACCTGGCTGCCAGAGAAGATAAGTTGATGTCGACAGAAGGAGGTCTAGAGCAACGATCATAGAGGTAGTGATGATGATGATGGAAGGTGGAATACGAAGGAGTGGATGGGTGACTTCCCTTGTTACAGCATAGGGGGTATGAATGTTGTGGGTGGAAGCTGTCGTAATGGTAAGGAGGGTGAAGGATGATAAACATAATGTTGAAAATGCAACAAGATGATGGAGCTTAGTGAAATGAAGTCGCCTTCACTAAGTGGGCCCGCAGGCTATTTTTGGCGCAAAGTCTATTTTTAGACTATGTCTATTTTTAGACATATGGAGCATGGTCTAGGAGTTGCAGTATGCTATTCTTGGATGATTGGTCGAGTTGGTAAAAATAGATGGACCTCTATTTTTAGACATACAGGTCGAAGTCTATTTTTAGACTGCCTGTCTAAAAATAGGTCAGTCAAATATTATTAACCCTTAATAATATTTGGACTATAAACTTCAGTTTATCCTCTTGCAACACTTCAGTTGGAGCTACAGATGTGGCCCATGCACCTGACAGAAGGAATTACGCTATTCCTAGGGGTTTGGTGAGCTCATGCATGGTTGACTTCAGTTAGAACTCAAGTGGCGGAGTTTGGTGGAGCTGATGAGACAGTTGGTGGAGTTGTGTTCGGTTTAACTTAGTTGAACTAGTTGTGTTTAGTTTAACTAGCTAATACACTAGAGATGAGTGGGGTGAATTAAATATTATTTAATTCACTAAACATTAACTCATTATTCAACTAAAGAACACATCAGTTGACTGCAGTGCATGGACAGTTCAGTGAAGACCAGTGGAAGAGGTAGATGGAAGGGTGAGTTTGCTATTAGTTGGGACATTAGTTGTGCATGAGATTTTCACAAGCATTGGAGGAGATTGCCAATGAGGATTGCGCAGTTGAAGCCAAGGAGATTCGAACTTGGATCTCTCATTACACCAACTTGGATTGCGCAGTAGAGGCAGGCATATAGTGGATGAGTTTTGAACCCGTGACTTGTTCAAAACTAAGCTAGTTTGTGTGTAACTTTTGGAGATAGTACTGAGTACTTGTGAGGAGTATTGTGCTATGTATTTTTACATGTTCTCTCCATTATAATATACAAAATAGCTGGGGGTTTTCAGCTATAATATTTCCCCATTACATATTGTGTTTATGTGTGCATGCAACTGTTTCTATTTCCGCAAATTGATGATCAATTGTAGAAGAGGTTATGTGTTATGCATGAATTCGAATTAGTGTGTGACCAGGATAATCTCAGTGGATAAATCTTCATTATTCAGCAAATTTCTACATGGTATCAAAGCGAATTGATCATCGGGATATATTACAGTGATTACAATTTTATTTCGGTAGACAGAGTCTGTAACGGGCCAGGTAGCCTCTGGATCCATCCTTTCTTTGAAAGGTGATATATCCAGTAAATGCCCTTACAGTCGATCTCTGTGCTAGAAATAATTTGTTCTCACAGATCCAGAAGCAGTTAAGTTTTGAGCTTGGAATTCGAATTTTGCAGCAGATTGTTTTCTTGGTGCCATAGTTGAAATGTCTTTCAACGGTTTGCGACTCAAGTATGCCCTTGAGGGCAGTTCGAATTATGTTGCATGGAAAGAACGGATGGAGGCGGTATTAGATGATAATGGGCTGAAGGAGTTCGTAGATATGGATGTCCAAAAGCCTACTGATCCTGCTGAAGTTGAGGCTTGGTAAAAGAAGATGGCGAAATGTCGAAGGATTCTGTTGGAGGGCGTGAAGGATCACATTGTATCCAGCCTGCATGGAAAAGATTCTCCATATTTGATGTGGAAAGCATTGACAGATCTATTCCAGAGCAAGAGCGACCAAAGGAAGCTGGCGCTCAAGGATAAACTCAGAAACATTAAGATGGAGAAAGGCGAAAGTATCGCCAAGTACCTCACGAAGTTCACTCAATGCAGAGATGAGTTGGGAAGTGTGGGGGTGACTGTCGAAGAAGAGGATATGGTGGACCTGGCTCTCCTTGGTCTTCCGAAAAGTTGGCATGCATATCAAGATAGTGTCAATGGTCGGGAGAAGTTGCGGGATGGGAGCGAATTTGGGCAGATCTCATGCAAGAGGAGATAAGGAGGACTACCAGGGACGGATCTTCATCAAAGGTATCTGATGAAGAAAATTGCGCTTTGGCTGCCAAAGCAAAGAAGGGGAAGAGCAAGAAAGCTTCTCAGTCTGGTGCGAAAGGCAAGAAGCAATACATGTCCAAGGTGAAGTGTTTTCACTGTCACCAGCACGGACACTATGCCACAAATTGTCCGCAGAAGAAGAAAAACAAGAAGGCTGCTGGATCTGCAGCGGGAGAGGCATTGGCTTCTCAATTCGAACTGG
The DNA here is from genome assembly GCA_034641835.2 of Pinus albicaulis. Taxonomy (NCBI): domain Eukaryota; kingdom Viridiplantae; phylum Streptophyta; class Pinopsida; order Pinales; family Pinaceae; genus Pinus; species Pinus albicaulis. The sequence continues at coordinate 204,456,628 of CM076576.1, forward strand.
ATTTTTCACTGATCGCATGCTTGGTCTCAAGTGTGATGGGATCAGTATGGTTCTTGGACAGTGGTGCGTCATTTCACATGACAGGAGATCGGGATCTGTTTTCAGATCTGGAGGAAAAAGATCTTGGAGTGCACATCGAGATGGGCGATGATGGTAGATACAATGCGACCGGTATCGGTACCATTTCCTTTGAGAGGGAGTCTGGTAAACCCTTCGTATTGAAGGAAGTATTGCATGTTCCAGGATTGATGAAGAATCTGATCTCTGTGGCGATGTTGGAAGACAAGGGGTACGATGTGGTCTTCAGCGAAGGAAAAGCTTTCCTGCGCAGTAAGACAACTGGAGAGACCCGGAAGATAGGGGTTCGAGTCAAGAACCTTTATCAGTTGCAAGTAGATGGCTGCGCAGCAATGGCATGCAAGGCGGGAGAAGTGGTGAGCCGGGATGATGAGGGCGAACTGTGGCACAGGAAATTGGGCCACCTTCACCATGGAGCTTTGAAGATCCTGCAGCAGATTTCTACTGGGCTTCCTAAGGGCACTCTTGCGTAGTCAGATCAGTGCAAGGGGTGTACTTTAGGGAAGTATGTGAAAGCCACCTTTCACGAGAAGGATAGTCGCGCCACGAAGATCCTTGAGAGAGTTCACACAGACGTGTGTGGTCCTTTCTCAGTTGCTTCGACAACAAAGCACAAGTATTATGTGATCTTTGTTGATGATTTCTCTCGGAAGTGTTGGATCTTCTTCATGCAGAAGAAGAGCGATACATTCGCGAAGTTCTGTGAGTTTAAAGCACTGGTCGAGAAGGAGTCGGGGAAGAAGGTGATTGCTCTAAGGAGTGATAATGGTGGTGAATTCATCTCGGCTTAATTCAAGGAGTCCTGCAGTGCAAAAGGGATTCGGAGAGAGCTCATCGCACCCCATAACCCACAGCAGAATGGGGTGGCTGAGCGGAAGAACAAAACGATCGTGGGTGCTGCACGGGCGATGTTGCATGATCAGGGCCTACCCCTTCACTTGTGGGCTGAGGCATGCAATACAACAGTGTATGTGCAGAACCGTTGTCCTCACAAGGTTCTTGGCATGAGTACACTGGAGGAGGCGTTTTCTGGCAAGAGGCCTGATATTTCTCATCTGAGAATTTTTGGCTCACCTATCTACATGCATGTGACGAAGGATGCCAGAAAGAAGCTGGATCCGACCGCAGAGGTTGGAATATTTGTGGGGTACACTGATACACCTCACAACTATCGGGTGTATTTGCTAGACAGTCGCAAGACTGTTGTGCGACGGGATATCAAATTTCAGGAGGAGAAAGCCATGCAGTGTTTGCTTGAGAGGGAGCCACACTTGCATGCAGAAGAGGAGCTATTAGTTCCTAAGGAGGAGCTTCCGGATGTGGATCAGCCACAAGAGGAAGTTCATGAAGTGGAAGATACCACTCATGCAGCGCCAACCATCAGAGGGCGCAAGCACACTACAGAAGCTGAGCGACTGGCTCGAGATGCAGAGAAGGTCGTAGGACCACCTACAGCACAGCGCAGACAGAGACAGTCACCGGACCGGTACATTGGATACATGGCTCTTGTGAACAAATGTGTCATGACAGAGCCATCCTCTTTCGAGGAAGCTGTGGAGGACCCCACATGGGTAGATGCCATGGTGGAAGAGTATGATTTGATTGTCAGAAACAATGCATGGAAGATTGTCCCACGACCGTAGGGGAAATCAGTGGTGGGTTCGTGATGGATCTACAAAGTGAAGCAGGCGGCTGACGGGAGTGTGGAGAAGTACAAGGCAATATTTTTTGCCTGAGGCTTCTCACAGATAGAGGGGATCGATTATGAGGAGACCTTTGCACCTGTCGCAAGGTACTCTTCCATACATACGATCCTATCTCTCTCAGCGCAAATGGGATGGCACATCCATCAGATGGATGTGAAGACTGCGTTCCTCAACGAAGTCATTGAGGAGCAGGTGTACATAGAGCAGCCCCAAGGTTTCGAGATCTTCAGCAGTGAGTCGCATGTGTGCAGACTCAAGAGAGCACTGTACGGGTTGAAGTAAGCACCTCGTGCTTGGTACACATGGATAGACAGTTAGTTCACCGGACTTGGATTCTCCAAGAGCGAGGCGGATCCTAACCTATACCAGATTGTGGTGGAGGGGAAGTTGTTGATCATTGTACTATATGTAGATGATCTGATTTTGACGGGTGATGATTTGTTGATACTTTCATGCAAGGAGGATCTTGCTAGAGAGTTTGAGATGAAGGACTTGGGCCTCCTTCATTGTTTCCTGGGATTGGACATTTGGCAGCGCAGTGGTGGACTGTTTGTTTCTCAGGGTAAGTATGCCCGAGAGATACTGGAGAGGTTCAACATGCATGGATGCAAGCCTGTTGATACTCCTCTTCCTGGTGGTTGGAGGAAGGAGGATGCTACTTCAGCGGAGGTAGTGGATGCTACTATCTATCGACAGTTGGTGGGGTCGCTTATGTATCTGGTCAATACACGACCCGATATATGCTATGTTGTTAACCAGCTTTCGCAAGCTATGGTTAAGCCTACCAAGCTCTTTTGGAAGGCAGGCAAGCATGTATTGCGTTATCTTAGTGGCACATCGGGATATGGTCTGTGGTACAGACAGGAGGATGGAGTTAAGCTTTATGGCTTCACCGATGCAGATTGGGCAGGGAGCCCAACGGACCGGAAGAGCACATCTGGAGAAGTTTTAAGCATTGGGTCGACAGCAGTTTCCTGGTACAGCAGGAAGCAGAGATCCGTGGCACTCAGTTCAGCAGAGGCCGAGTACATGGTAGCAAGCTTGGCTGCATGCGAGGCTATTTGGATGAGGAAGATCCTCGTTGGATTGTTCGGGTTGCATTTGGAGCCTACAGTGATTTACTGTGATAACCAGAGTTGCATTAAACTCTCGGCTAATCCGGTATTTCATGATAGATCCAAACACATCGACATCAGGTACCATCATATCAGAGATTGTGTTCAGCGGAGAATCATGATGCTTTCATATGTTCCCACGGAGGATCAGGATGCCGACATCTTGACGAAGGCGCTCACCGGGAGCAAGTTCGAATTCCACAGAGGCAGGATAGGGGTTGCAGATAATCCATATCTTGCTGAGAGGGAGTGTTGAAAATGCAGCAAGATGATGGAGCTTAGTGAAATGAAGTCGCCTTCACTAAGTGGGCCCGGAGGCTATTTTTGGCGCAAAGTCTATTTTTAGACTATGTCTATTTTTAGACATATGGAGCATGGTCTGGGAGTTGCAGTATGCTATTCTTGGAGTATTGGTCATGTTGGTAAAAATAGATGGACCTCTATTTTTAGACATTTAGGTCGAAGTCTATTTTTAGACTGCCTATCCTAAAAATAGAAAGGTCAAATATTATTTACCCTTAATAATATTTGGACTCTAAACTTCAGTTTACTCTCTTGGAGCACTTCAGTTGGAGCTACGGATGTGGCCCATGCATCTGACAGAAGGAATTACGCTATTCCTTGGGGTTTGGTGAGCTCATGCATGGTTGACTTTAGTTAGGACTTCAGTGGCAGAGTTTGGTGGAGTTGATGAGACAGTTGGTGGAGTTGTGTTCGGTTTAACTTAGTTGAACTAGTTGTGTTTAGTTTAACTGGCTAATACACTAGAGATGAGTGGGGTGAATTAAATATTATTTAATTCACTAAACATTAACTCATTATTCAACTAAATAACACATCAGTTGACTGCAGTGCATGGACAGTTCAGTGAAGACCAGTCGAAGAGGTAGATGGAAGGGTGAGTTTGCTATTAGTTGGGACATTAGTTGTGCATGAGATTTGCACAAGCATTGGAGGAGATTGCCAATGAGGATTGCACAGTTGAAGCCAAGGAGATTCAAACTTGGATCTCTCATTACACCAACTTGGATTGCACAATAGAGGCAGGCAAATAGTGGATGAGTTTTGAACCCGTGACTTGTTCAAAACTGAGCTAGTTTGTGTAACTTTTGGAGATAGTACTGAGTACTTGTGAGGAGTATTGTGCTATGTATTGTTACATGTTATCTCCATTATAATATACAAAATATCTAGGGGTTTTCAGCTATAAGCTTTCCCCATTACATATTGTGTTTATGTGTGTATGCGACTGTTTCTATTTCCGCAAATTGATGATCAATTGTAGAAGAGGTTATGTGTTATGCATGAATTCGAATTAGTGTGTGACCAGGATAATCTCAGTGGATAAATCTTCATTATTCAGCAAATTTCTACACATAATGTAGGGATGTGGGGAGAACGGACACATACTGTATGGAGGGGGGTGGATTCTATGCATATGCTCTAAACAAGGGCGACTCAGGGGTGCTGCCGTGAATGAAAGGCCCAATGGGGACTGGTGAAAGCATGAGTACAATGGGGTAACTCATGACGAAAATCATCACAGTCAAGGACAAGTAAGGAGGAAAAGTGGTGCCCCCATTACAAGTGTCGTAAGTGAAGAAATTCAGTTTTGAAGAGAAATGGGGGGACCCTTCATAGACAAAATGTGTCCTGGTGAAGTATCAAAAGATGAAAAAATAACATATACCCATTGTAGTGCTCGGTGATAGCTTTCCAACGGTGTGAACGGTTTGTCGAACGGAGCTACGGTTGGGTCGCAACTGGTGAAAGAAAAATCAGGGGTTGTCTTCTAATAAGGCACTTTCCCTCCAAAAATCATTCATTTGCTTGTGTAGCTGTGGTGAATGTGGAGAGGAGAGAAGGCCCTAATTCTTGCGGCGATCATAGCAGACAAACCGACCGTTGGAATCGTGATCCGACAGTTGCAGGTAAGAGGCCTAATCCTACTCTTTGTTTTTGATGGATTCAAAGTTCAGATTTGGGCTTAAATTCTCAGTAACTGGACCTACTTCACCCTCATGGCCGGGTCTTTTGGCCTGAAAGGTGTGACCTGACCCAGGATTTTCCTGAAAAGTGCGACCTGTGAGGGGGAGGGGATTTCAGTGTTGTTTTGGGCTGAGATTTTAGTTTTGATGTGAACCAATCCAGTAATGATGATTTGTAGACTGACAAAGATGTTGGTTTTGTGCAGATATGGCAGATATACTGGTCAAATGGAGAGAAAGAGATCTGGGTGCATTGCAAACAGAGATTGAATCGGATCCGGGTGTCCGTCATGCATTGGCTAGGTTTGGGGTGCTGAAATTTTTGGAGAACCCTTTAATGAGGGCTGGGGAGCCCTTGTTGGCCCGGATTGTCAGTTATTGGGATCCAGATCATGAGATTTTTGTAGTGCAGGGGCATAGGATCGAGCTGATGGTCCAAGGCTTGTATTTCTTGACTGGTCTCCCTCCATTGGGGATGGTGGGGAATACGCAGCCAGTGTTACCGCGAGGGCGTAACATTATGGAGTTTATCGATCAACATTGTCGACCGAGTGTCCGAGTCAAGGGGAATCGGATATCTATTGGGGATCTACAGAGGTTGGAGACCCAACCAGTGGCTACAGCGGTGTTGCGGGTCTTGGGTAGTCAGGCACTCCATCACATCACTGGAGGAAAGATGATGATTGTAGAGAGTGCATTGGGTGGGACCTACTATGGGTGGGCCCAGATGATGATGGTGGCGCTAAAACACCAGTTGTCGCTATGTAAGCGGCATGTGAATCATGATTGTGCGTATGGGATGGTGTTGTGCTCTTTCTTCTTTGAGAAGATCTCGACTTTACGACCTCGGATACAGTTGTCGGATGGGGGCCTGAGAGAGCCCCGGATGCGTAGGTGGGGACGGCTACTGAGTAGAGGAGGAGGGGGGTGGTCGGAAGGGTGTTTCGACCAGAGTTTTTTGCGCATTGGGATCAGATGTCGTTATACATAGACAACTATCCCTATAGTGGGATGAGTTACTGGGGAGATCTAGACTTGCCACTACCACCTGGGTGAGTATTGGGCCCCGATGGTAAGTGACAAGAAACTAATCTATTATGTTCTTTTTATAGTTAGTGACTAGCATACATGGTGCTAATTGTTATATTGTGTGGGATGCAGATATAGCTCCGGTAAAACCGGCCGGATATATGGGGCGTCCTGCAGCAGCAGGAGCTACTGGTGCCAGTGGATTGAGCACAGGACAGAATGAAGAGATGGCCGCATTAGTGGACGATATCCGTCGTAGATGTGAGGGATTGTTGACCGACATGTCGGAGCGTGGTTGGCAGGATTTAGACGACCGATACATAGAGTTGTGTATTGGACTCCCCTCGGAATGGCGAGGGATCATGCGATGCATGGCGATGGCCAGTCAAACGATGCGTGATCTACAGGCTGCGAGAGTAGATCCATTGGCTTGGGATCCTCCAGAGCGGGATTAGGCATGGGGCAAGTGGTGCCCCCCAGTGTGTATGTAGGGGCAAGTGGTGCCCCCCATTTTGTAGTAGTGGTTTATTGTAACATGCTATGGGCATGTCATATGTTTCAAAGTGTATGGACTTTTAAAACACGTGTTATATATATATGAGTTTTATGTGCATTTGGTGGAGGCTATTGTGTTGTGTGTGATAAATTCCAATCTAGGACATGATTTGCGATCTGATCTACATAGTGATTGTGACTTCTAGGGATGTGTTTGAATGAAATGAATATAAATGCATGAATTAAAAGTTTCACCTGTAAATACTATCTGAATAGGGTAGGATGATGTACACGGTACACACCATTAAGTTGTAGGACAATAAGCAGGGAATAGAGATACACGTGCAGATGGAGGATGCGATGAGAGAGAGCATCAGCTAAGAGACCATGGACGGCATCATACTCGGCCTGATTATTGGTGGCGGTACCAATGCAGACCCCATGTGCAAGAACAAGGGTATGCATGGGGGTAAAAATGGCCCAGGCGGCTGAAGCAAGGTGGTGGGAATAGCGACTGGCGCCATCGGCATAACCAATGTAAAGCGTGGATGATGGAGCTGATCGAAAAGCAACACAAGACAAAAGAGGGGAGGAGAATCAAGGGCTCATGTTGTGAAGTAAATCGGAGATATGGATGGGAACATCGGGATTGGGGGGAGATAGGGAGTGAGAACGAAAAACACAGGAGGCTGCAAAGCTACCGAAATCATCAGTCAGGGAAGAAAGGCGCAGAAACGGGGCATCAGGGGGAGTGACGAAAGGGCAAGTGACGAGATGGTCAAAGTATGAGGAGTCCAAGAATGGCGCGGAAGGGGGATCAGGCGAAACAGGCAGAGTGGATACAGAGGGGATGTACTCCGAAGGTTGGGCAGATGAGGATAGGTATAAGAGAGGAGCAGCAGATTTAGACATCTCAATATCAGGGGGAGGGATGTCAATGGTGGTCAGAGGATCCTCGAGTAAACTCGATGCATATTGAGCAAGGATGGGCGAGGCAGATTGATTCTGTTCAACTTCATACTCACGAATGACCTCTAAAGAGGCGCGGTAATGCATGAGGTGAGGACAATGATGAGAATAATGGCCATGGACACCACATAAAGCACAGGGTTTGTTGGTGTGGAGGGTCTTGGGGTTCTTGGTTATGGGGGCGGGGGGAACCGAGGTTTCCGGGGCCGACGAATGAGGAAACGCGACTTTGACCATGGGTTGTATACGGGGCAACTCAGGACAAGTATGGGTGGCGTGACCGACAGCATCACATAAAGCGCAAGGCTTGGTGGGTGGAGGAGGAGTAGGATCGGGAGTGGTGGCTTTATCTTTGGATGCCCCCCTGCGAGTTTTTATTTTCTTACTTGTAGCAGTCTCAGCATGAGGAGGTTCGTGTAATGGTGCTAGAGGTACCATAGTAGTGGGAGGAGCAACGGGAATCTGTTGAACTGGTGTCACAATAATGTATGGTTTAGGGTGGTCGGGAGGGGTCTCGGTGGGAGGAGTAAGATACCATACCAGTATTCCTAATGTTAAATTAGAGAGGGACAGGGTGGCCATGACGGGAACTGAATAGACTCCGAGAGGGGGACCAAGGAAAGGGATTTGACCGGCGGAGAAATGGCCAGGGGGAACGGTTTCGAGATGGGGGAGGCTGGAGGGAATTGATTCGAGAGGGTAAGGAGGTTCCGGAGGGTGAGGGAGAGGGGGAGGGCCATGGGGAATGGGTTGAGTCAACTGAGGCGAAGGGCTAGGAGCAGGGTGTGGCGGATAAGATGGAGGTTGTTGACTAGCCGAGGCAGGGTGCGGGAGGGCAGCCTGGGAGAATTGCATCATGCAAACATTCGCCGAGCTAGGATCAGAGATAGGAGGAGGGGGAGGACCGGGGAAGGTGCCAAGCAAAGAGGAGTCTTTGTAGACGCCAGGGGAGACACTTGTCAAAGAATCAACAATTTTCTTGTTGGTGACAGTAGAGATGGTGGACTCAGGTGAGGTCTGGGATGTAGGTTCATGATACGACAACTGGTCAATGGTGACGATCTTTCCATTATGGGGGAAAAACATTTTGTGGTGGACTGTGGATGGGATGGCAGACATGGCATAGGTGTAACTACGCTCCAAAAGGATGTTGTAGTCAAGAGGGGCGTCGATAACTTCAACTTCGACACAGAAAGTCTTACCGGCGAGGGTGATAGGGCAGTTACGAAAAAGACCAATGGGTTGGGAGGCATGGCCATCCCACGCACGGAGGGTGATGGTGGAAGGGGTTAGCTCAGGGGATCTAAGTTGTTTCCAAACCGAAGTGGACATTACACAGGTAGATGCCCCCTCATCAATGATACAGCAAGTGACATTGGCATTTCAGATTTTGACGGGGATTTGGAAAGCAACTAAAGGAGGAAGAGGGAGGTGGTCGGACTGAAGGGCATCAAAAAAAATTAACAGGTCATCAGCAGGATCTACAGCGCCCACGGCAGAAATTAGAGCTTTCTTTTGAGAAGGACATGACTGGAGGAGTTCCAGCGTTGAAATGGTAGCCGGAGATTGTGCCAGATCATCTACTATGCTGTAGGAATGGGTAGCCTGACTAGAGGCAGCATTTTGGCGTAAGGGACCCTTAGGAATTTTGGTGTGAACCTCAACTTTGGGGGGAGGGATTTGTAAGGGACCCTTGGGTGTCGATAGAGGCTCCGTAGAACTTGATGATGGGGACTCGGTGATAGGCGAAACGGGAGGTGGGGAATATAGACAAGACCGGGTTTGGAGGTTAAGGTCGACGGTGAGAGGGGGGTCAGAGGCCATCATGAGAATTTGATAATCAGAGGTGCCGGGAGGGGAATGTTGAGTTGTGCTAGGGGCACAAGGTGATTGAGTAGCTACGAATCGTTGCTGAGGGAAAGGATCGGTGAACACGGCAGGTTGGACAGGGGTTGGATGGGGAGAGGTGGTCGGGGAGGAATGTTGACCCCGCACGGTGGGTTGGGATTCCCACATTTGTCGCATCTGAGGTAATAGGGGAAAATTGTGAGTGTAGTGACCATAAACACCGCAGCATGAACAGGGCTTATTGGTGCGGAGCGGTCGGTCGGGCTTGGGTTGAGAGATTTGTGACTGGTTGGCGGTGTTAGTGTCCAGACTGGGAGAAATGGGTCCACGATTTCCAGGGGTGGATGGATTGCCTCACCTCCGTCGAGAAGGAGGCACCCCTTGTTGTGCAAATATGTGCTTGGTGGGGGGGAGTAAATGCGGGGGGAGAGGAGGTAAGGGAGTGGGAGATCTGAAAGCAGGAGGAGTAGGGACACCGAGCTAAGGATAGGGATAAGGGGGAGAAGGGGCCATATTGAGGTATGGAGGTAGGTGGGAAAAGGGAGGAGGCATGCCATATCCAGGGTACATGTTTCCGGGAGGGGGAAAGGTGCTAGAAGTGTTGGCCCCTCCGAGGGAAAACCATAGGGAGTAAGAGGCTGGACAGTGATGTGGGACAGAGCTCCGACGATACCATCAGCAGAATGAGAGGTGCCTTAGGCGTTAGGACCACTGGGTTTGGGGAGGTCAGGAAGGACGATATACACATAACCGGATTGAGCATAAATGAGATCATACTTCAAAGCGATTTGAAGGGCGGCTTCTTCAGTTTGCAGAAAATGGGATGCGACATCTTTTCCAATGGGTGGTAGGAGGGTGCACAGGAACCAATCCATGTACACTCGATCTTCAAAGGGGGGAGCACGGCATAAGCTTCGTCGTCTTCACCACTCTTGAACATGAGCGGAGAGACGGGTTGAAGAGGATTGCTGAAAGGAGGTCAACAGTTCGGTGCCAGTGTCGTAGCGGAGAGGGAGCTGGAAATAAGACAAAAAGGCTTGGGCAATGGTGGCAAAAGTGGTATGGGAAGAAGTGGCTTGGTCAACATACCACTTGGATGCATCGTCGGTAAGGGTGCATTGGAATAAACGAAGAAGAATGGAGTCATCGGTGATGGAATTAGAGGAGCACCACATGTGGAAAGATCGGATATGATTAGAGGGATCTTCACGAGAAAGGCCCTCGAACTTGGGAATGTCTGAGGGGAGCTTGGTTGGAATAGCAGGCCAACTGACATCATGGTGGATAGGGTCGTTGATAAGCTGATTGAATTTGGGGAGACTAAGTTCGACCATATACAGTAGTAATGGGGCAGTCGAGGTAGGTCCCGTAGTGGTTCCACTGGAGGTGGACCCGGAAGAAGAACTGGGGTGAGAGCTAGGTCCGGAACTAGACATGGTGAAAGTGAAAGGGGAAGAACCAGAAGAATGGGGAGAACCCGACCAATCAGAGGACGAGTCGTAGGGCAGACTCGGGGGAGGACTTACTCGATGACGACGGGAGGGAGGAAGTCGACCAACCGGAAACTGAGGGTGAAGGCTAAGAAGTCGTCGGGAGAAACGCCTTGGAGGCGCAATGATGACGGGAAGAAGAACGACCGACAAGGGCAGCAAGGTGCAAACGCAAGACGTGACAAGGGCAAGGAGGAGCAATGTCGATTAATTTTAAAGTCTTTGCCAGGCGGTGTTAACCAGGCGCTTCTTCACTTAGGATCAGTGTGTGGCATGCGTTAATTTTAATTGATTAAACCCTGACGTTTTGAGAGTAAAAGAAAAGTGTGTTGCGTAACGGAAAAGAAATCTGCAGTAAATAAAACTGAAAGAATAGAAAATTAACAACTAAAAAGGCAGCAAACGAACCCAAGAAGGTGGGTCTCTCAAAACTAGGCTAAAAGGGGTAGAGCACGCTGACAAGAGACAAATAGATTGAAGGTCCGTGGGGACTAGGATCTAATGGAGAAATCTGCTGGAAAGTGGTGCAGAAAGCAGCAAAGAGGCATGGGCACAGTTGCTGCTAGAAAATAGGGGATCAGCTAAGAAGAGGGGTTCAAAGGGGGTGACCCTAGAGCATAACCGAAACAAAGCGAAAGGCAGTGTATAGAAAGGGAAGAAAAGCTGACCTGTGCGGATCTGAATAAGGGGTAGCAGATCAGAAAGAAGACTGAAACTTCTGGAAATGCAGACGTCTGAAAATAGCAACAAATTCTCCCACAAAAAGTGGAGGGAACTAGAGCCCTAAGGGGCAAGAGTCCCACTTAGGTGAGTGAAATAGATCAGAAACATGTTTGAACAGGTGTAAACGGAGGCTGGAACACCCTGACAGAAGCTTCAGTGAAACCCAGAAAAAGCGCTGACAGATTGCAGAAAAAATTGCAGGTCGCAGGTTTGGGCCTGTTTTTAGGCCAGGTCACAGATTTAGGGTAGAAAAGGGCGACCTCAAGGCCAGGTCGCACTTTTTGGGCAGATAAGTGCGACCTGCAGATCTAAGGCTGGTTGCGGTAGATTTCAGAAAATTGTGTCGTCTCAGCTGCGGCTGATGTCGGTCACCTGCGCAATAAGGCCAGAAACACACGAAAGTGAGAAATTTGAAAATTTGAGGGTTTTTAGAGGAAAAAACTAGCATAAAAATAGGAAAAACAGAAAACTGAAGAGAAACCCTAGGGTCTGAAACAGCTGGATATGCAGGAAAATAGAAAACGATGGTGGTCGCAAAAGAAAACCCGTGTGGAGTTGCCAATTGTTAGCATGAATTTTTCATCGTAAAAACTTACTTTAGCTACACATATCAAGTAGCCCTAACATAAGTTATGGCTGCAAAACATCTTAAGATATGTAATAGGCTGCATACATCTAGATCTATATATGGAAGATATTAAGCAGGTAAAATAAAGTACAAGCACCAATAGACAAGACAAAAACACATATGTTTAAAAGAATCTTTTTTATTATATCAAAGAATGGGGCACCTGAGAGGAAAACAAGAAAGGTGTTTTCTGGTTCTCCTCAGTGGGTTGGGTTCTTGGAAGTCCTCATTGTTTCAGATTAATGGTCTCTCTCTCTAACTATTGTGGAAAACAAAACATGGAACTCAATGGGAGTTCATAAAATAGAAATGAAAAATGGTGACCAAAAGCAGATCTAGTGTGATCCAATGCAATGAAGGTGACCAATGAATGGGAAAAACCCTCCTATTTATAACAAAATATTGGGGTGTTTTAGAACCTGGTGCATGAATAAAATATTATTAAACATCTTCTAGAATCACCCTTTAGGAATATTTTATTATATTTGTTGGAGGGAAAAGGGTTTTTGACTTGGGTCAATTCCTTTATTTATAAATAACAAATAAATAAATGATTTATTTATTATTTAAGGGAAATGAGAGGAATATAATTAAATAAATAATGGTTTATTTAATTATTTAAAAATGACTTAGTCAAATTTAACTAGGAATAATATTTAAATAATGATTTAAATAACTTATTCTGAGGAAATTATTAAATAAATAATGATTTATTTAATTAATTACCTTTCTTTGGGTTAAATATGACCAAGAAGTGTAAACAAATGTGGTGAAAGTGATTTACTTGGGGTAAAATTGGTCTTACATGGTGTACTTGGGTTCATCTAACGATAATGGGTTAGATGACCAAAAAATGGTGTAACATCTTCCTTCAAACGTCGCAATTGCGACACTTTGTCTAAGTGTCGGTATTGCGACACATTTCTCTAGACGTCAGTATAGCGACGGTTTCAGGTGGGATTGAAAAAATTTGGGGAAATTTCTGACATTTGGTCAAAAGTGTCGGAACCAAGTGTCGGAATTTCCGCCAAATGTACTAGTGGTACCTATGCTGCCGATGACGGCAACGAGACCCCTTCCACCCTGGGTGGAGATAGTACTCGTCGGGCTGCTGCAAACAATAGTCTGGTGCCTCTCTGATAAGTAACAAACACTGCCACACTGATAGGCTCTATCTCGTGACCTTCAGGCTGATGTGAAGGTTCACCTGGCTCATGAACAACCTCCGGAGGAACCCGAGGTGCTGTGAAGAAATCATGGGAAATGAAATCCTCCCATGAAATTCCTTGCAATCCAAGCTGATGTACAACCACGATCTTGATGAGTGCATAGTGATAAATACTGTTGTACTGCTGCTCGGGATTTTTCTTCTACACAACCATGGTCATCCTCTCGTTATTCTAGCACATGAAATAAGGTATGTTCATCATCCTCACTCTAGTGAAATGCATCAATAATTTGATGTGGTAGGCATAGAGGCATGAGAACCGGCCCTCACAACTAAAGTATCTGATAATAAGTTTCATCAAAGGCGCATAGGATTCTTTTAGGAACCGGAATGGGAACACCCTACTGAGCTGTCTCACATAGCTAGGCCTTATGTATGGTTCATAATGCACTCTGTCCACCTGCTGTATTTTGTTCCACTGTTCATCCACATTCGGTATTCTTGTTGCTTGAGAGATGGTTTCTGGTGTCAAAGTGAAATTTACACCAGCAAGAGTTACCTGATCATCATGTAAATGAAATACAAACAAGCGAGCCAACTCCTAATGATGATGAATCCTAGCAATCATCTCACAATACTGATAGCATGACTGCTCTCGAAAACATGCCATGGAAAGTGGGCAAGCCTACAATTGAGTCAATGAGGTGGGCTCTTCTCTCACATGTTTGCCACCTTTACGAGGCCTTCTCGATGCATGTAGCTCAGTGGTAGAATCACTATCTCTGTCATATGATGTACCAGTATCTGTCTCCATTGTGTTTCAAGGTCTATGTTTGGCTTGTATGAGAGGAAAATGAGAAGTTAGTGCTTTCTGTCTTAGTTTCCAAATGTGTGTCAAAGGGGAAGGACTGTAGGAGATATAGGGCAGTGGGAACAATGGGGTTTAATCAAATGATAACTTGTCCTTTGAAAATTTGACAAACTTAGGGACAAGGGACAACTACTAAATTTTTGGGATTCTTGGGGTTTGGGAATTTTTACAAGTGAGATGGGAAAGTGAAAATGGATGGAAATGAAATGATTTTATGGATAGGGAAATGGGAATGAAATGATATGAGTGGTTTGGGATATAAGGGAATAAGGGATGAACAGTGATGATAGGATTACAGTGAGGGGGAGGAATAACCAAGAGGGGAATGAAATATTTGGTACCAAAATTACTTTTTAAAACACCAATTTCAAAACCCTAGGGAAGAAATTTCAACAAGAGAATAGGGTTTTTAGTTTGACATTCAAAATCTCATATTCCCTCTTTCAAACAACACCAAACACTAATTTATGGCAATTGCAAGATGACTTGAACTTACTTGGAGCAGAGGAGACCGTTTTGTTTTGAAATTTGAGAGAGATGGAAACAAATTTTGTTTTTCGGGCCAATGCACCGCGCGCACAACCCAGTGCATTGTGCTCTCTATGTGCGCTGCGATCGTTCTAATTTGCATGGAGGTGAGCGGCCCTATGCGCCGCGCCCAACACCCAGTGCGCCGCGACCAACACTTCACCACAGTTTCGGCCTTTCAAACCTTGTTTCGCTTCCTCCATGATTTGTCTTTGGCTCTTTGATGACTTTGCTTGCAAATGGATTGTTGAATGTGAAAATATCTTATATATACAAAGGATATTGATTTTTCATTTGAAAAAAACCCACTTTCTAATGTTTGAAATTTGACACTTTTCACATAAACTCTGTTTTTGTTTCCTTTTGATTTTGACGAATCTCTTGTCTGTCTTTGCAGGAATAGCTGGCATGGGATCTTGGCAAAGGTGACCAGGGCTGCGCCTAAATAACTTTACAACTGAAAAACTTTGAAAATGACATTGCATTTATTACAAAAGGATAAAATAGACAATTTTTCTTCAAAACGGAGTTTTGAAGAAAAATCATTATCAAGCATAATGATGATGAAATTTTTGCGATGAAAACCTATTTCGAACCTTCCTCATTTGCCTGCTGACATTATTAGACATTTTGAAGACTAAACTAACGAAGCCCTAGACTTAATGAGACTAAAAATCTTAAAATGACTCTTTGTTGACCAAGAGACCAAACATGACTGTAAATGACTGTGAATGCTTTCGATAAACAAACACGGACCAGCAGGTACATGAAATGAGGGATATGAGAGAAAAGACCCTTCCGTCAGATGATCCATGCTCCTAATGGAATGCAGCTGACTGAACTGAATGAGACACCTAAAATGAAATGCAACAAGAGAAATTTGATCTCTGACGGAGGGATGAAGATACCGACTCTAACAAGAGGCATCCTGGAAACATCACGAGAATGCTGCACCAGGAGGCAGATGAAGGTGGTGGGGGTGAATTCGTTGTGGAGGGAGCGTCTCTAAACAGGTGGTCCTAGTGTTCAACCCAGGCACTCGAACATAGTTTTCAAACCGCGTAGAAGAAGTTTTTCACTAGCCAAGCCCCAGGGTGGTTCTACCTTGGGCTTACTAGGCACTCAAGCTCTCCCGCGATTCAGATTTGTGGGTGGTGGCACTTCCATGCCTCCTTGAAGGTCAGTGTGGCAATTGGTGGTGGTAGTGTGTCTCTTGTCTACGGTGCTCGGGACGTAGTCAGTGACAACCTCGGCTGAGGGTGCAGGGATAGAGTGTGGATTTTAGGGGCTGCTAGACCCGGAGCGACTTGGCGCTACAGCCCAACAAAGTGAGAAGGAGTGGTGGGTGACTGCATGCTGCACGAGCAAGGTCAGGCACGACGTAGTGGTCTTCGACGTGGCATGGACAATTTCTAGGTACCTAAGGACTCGCGCTCCCACTCGGAATCTACTGAGAACCAGTAATCGATAGCGGCCATGGTAGTTTCTCCAGCTCAATCACCAGGCTAGGTTGAGGCTCTGGCCACCCTTGAAGCCATTTCCGCTCAGCTCCAGCAGATCCAACTCAACCTGGACACCCTACGTGAACAAATGTATGATGATCATAATGAATTGGTGGCCTACATTAATTCTATTCAAAACCTGCAGAATGAGACCCTCGAAGCTCTGGAGAGTATGCGTCATATTATGAGGCACTCTCAAGACCACCTCCGAGCTCTAGAGACCCAAGTGGACCATATCATCTACCATACGCACAATCAGGATCGTCTCTTCGCAGCTCCTCTGGTAGGTCCCCTGCACCCTCCCCCATGATGACAATTCTGATATGTTTATTTTGTAATTTTGTGCAACAAATAACCAAGAGCATTGAATGCCTTGGCAAGCACCCAAGTCCTTTTAGGGACTGCATGCCTTCTGGGTTGCTTGAATGTAATACAACCATGTTGGCTCTTACTATAAATTTTGTTTCTGATATGATAATATAATCTAGACTTTGACCGATAAAAAAAATAACTCCTTTTAATTAAAATAATTTCATTGTGTAGAATAATATTAATATTTATGTTCATTATAGATATCTAAGTAGCTTAATAGAGTAGAGGAATGCTTCATATGTTTCATTTCCATATGAATAATAACTCCTTTGAATTAAAACAATTTCAATCTGTAGAAGAAATTTTGTGGCTTCATATGTTTCATTTCCATATGAATAATAACTCTTTTAAATTAAAATAATT
The DNA here is from genome assembly GCA_034641835.2 of Pinus albicaulis. NCBI lineage: Eukaryota > Viridiplantae > Streptophyta > Pinopsida > Pinales > Pinaceae > Pinus > Pinus albicaulis. The sequence goes on from CM076576.1 coordinate 204,473,501, forward strand.
TCATTGTGTAGAAAAAAGTTTGTGTTATTTTCTTTGAGTACACATTTTCACCCCTACACCATTTCTCCTATATGTACTTATTTTTTTGGCACATTCTTTATTTCGCACACATCCCAGATTCTGTACACCAGTTAATCAGCGCAACTGCTTACCGACTTGGAAATTTTCTAAAAAAATGGTCACTTTAAAAAATATGAAGACTTAGAGTTTGTAGCTATTTGAAGTATAATGATTTCAGGTTCCAATTTATTAAAATTGTGGTTTAATATTTCAAATGCACTAAGATATTACTCTAAATCATAAGTAAATTTAAAAATAATTTATACAATCATGAAGTGTATCACTCCAATTATTATTATTATTGTTTTGGTTTAACAAGATAAATTAAATTAAGTTACAAATTAAATTATTAAAAGTGCATTTCGGAGGTTATTAGATGAAATTATGTTTCTAAGTGGTTATACTAGTTAACACATGGTTGTCACATTAGTCATATTAAGAAATAATATATTAATATATTAATCATGCAGATGAGGCAATTAAAAATTGCTAAGTAATGTTGTAAATTAGTAAAATAAAAATAAATGTAATGATGAAAATGGAAATAAATGTAATGTTGAAATTGGAGATTTTATGTGAAGATCACATACAAATCAAAATCGTACACATCTCTTTCTTTTTTTTGACCTGCAGCGCGCTGCCCCATCGTACACATCTCCAAATTTGAATTTTAAAACTAATAAAGAATTTTACATTTTAAAACTTCTCCACTTGTTATATTTATCTTATTTGCAAAGTTAGAGATTTGAAATCAGATTTTATAGATGTGTATAGGAGAGATTTGCAATCAGATTTCATAGGTGATATTTTTGCAAATATATCATTGGAATTTTCATAATAGAGGCTATGATTTGTGGAAAGTTGGAATTTTAAACCTGATTGTATCAATAAAGTTTTAATTAAAGGCTTTTTTTAATAAACAATGTATAAAACCCTAACATCAATGGAAATAATAGGGAAATTGCAAACTAATACATTCTCTTATTAAACAGATTTTAATAAAAATGTATTAAGAGAGAAGTATGGCTTAACAATTTCACTATATGAACACATTTAAAAAATCATTATCGACTTGATTTTGTAACCACAATATGATTTACAAATCACTAATTTTTTTTGCTTTCCCTAATAGGTAAATTAGTATACCTCAAAATTGACACTATGTCTTGGCATTTGCATTAATACTTATAGTGATTATTGTTTCGAAAATGGGAACAATAACGTTGTTTTCTAAATGTTGAAATGAGGCAGCATCTGAGAACTTCTTGAACATATTTATTTTCTTTCATGTGCATATCAAAAACTCAAAGCCCCACAAATTGATTTCCTTCCTTAATTACGTTCTTCTTTAAATATGGTTAAACAATCAATTGTTGCGTTGTTCTATTGATTAAGTTAAACAATCCTTTAGGGTTTGAAATTTCAAGATATAAATAATGTTATGGAATAATTCTTGTACGGGGAGAAAAGTTTTTTTGGCTAGCTCAATTGCTTTACTAAATAAATGACTTCAATTGTATGGAGCAAGACCTACTAAAATATGCAGTGTCACAACTAATTTCTAGTGGTCGTCTAACAATTCGTTCTAGTACTAATTGTTGTTTCTCCTTCTTTCATGATCTTGGAGCATAGAATGGTTGCGATAAATAGAGCCATGCACATGGACTTTGATTTGTAATGGGGAGAAGGCTTCTTCACAGGTCATTCAATCATGAACACAGGAATCTAAGTTCCAATTTGACAAGGTTTTCATCCTTTCGCCTGAATTATCATATGGGGTGTGTTGGAGACTTTAGGATTTGCTATTTCCCAACCCTCGTTCCTAGGATTATGTGATTTAATTATATTTACATCTCTCGGATCATCATCACAACTTTTATTCCTTATTATATCTCAACACATCAACATCCACTATTTGAATCCCTTAGAGAATTTTGGGCTTGCTAGTATTTTGGTCTCCTCTGTTCTAATCTTTGCCCTAGATCTTTACATTTGTCATTGGCTCAAAGAAAGCCATTGTTGGACTACTGAATAGAGATCATAAGATTAAATTCATGGAAGGAATAAGTATAGAAATAATGAAATATTATACTTTGGGATGGAAATGCCATCGAGGTCGGGTGATGTGGTCATGGTCCTTGGATTAGACGATAGTATCATTTCGACTTTATGTGTTTGTATAGAAATGTTAATTTCTAACTATATTTTCAATTCTCCTCTAGTTCTTAGCCATTAAAATATTTAAAGTCAATCATTTCATGATCAACAATAGAGACAACTGAATAAGCACTTTGAACTATAGAACAATGGGAGCCGGAATTCATGAGCGTTATGCAACTAGATCATAAAACATAAGAAAAGATAGATCAACGACTTGAAAATTAGCTTCTTCGAGGGGGCGGGCTCCTTTACATCACATAAATGAACAATTCTCGGATGATACAAATGACAAGACCTCCTTGGTATATATAGGCGTCTAAGAGCTCACAATATAATCAAAGCATACATAACAATAATAATGTAAGGGCACAACAATAAGAACAAGGGGTCTACATGAACGCAACAATAACAATAGGGGGCTACACTAATAATAATAATAATAATAATAATAGTAAGGGGGTTACACTAATAATAATAAGGGGGATACACTAGGATTATAGGGACCTAACATGCCCCTCACCTTCAAAAAAGTGTCGTTCTCAACGTTTGAGTAGTTATGGATGATTTTGTATAAAATTATCATTCTCCCATGTGGAATCTTCAGTAGGTAAGTTCTTTCACTTAATAAGATACTCTGAAATTTATTGATTTCGTAGTTCTTGGGTTCTTGTTTCTGTGACTGCTTCACGCTCCAATATGATTTTTCCTTCTTTGTCAAGTTTTAGCAATATTGTTTGAACTATAAGTTTGTCATCGATAACATTATCAAGAAATGATGAGGATGTGGAAGCATTTCTCTAATACCAAATGTTATGCAACCATATCACAAACTAGAATAAAAGTTAGATCAATGACTTGAAAATCAGCCTCTTCAAAGGGTAAAACTCCTTTACATCACATAAGTGAACAATTCTTGGATGATACAAATGAAAAGACCTCCTTGGTATATCTAAGAGTCTAAGAGGTCACATATAATCAAATCCTACGTAACAATAATAATGTAAGGGCACAACAATAACAAAAGGGGGTCTACATGGAAACAACGATAACAATACGGGGCTACACTAATAATAATAATAAGGGGGATAAACTAGTATTATAGGGACCTAACAATGAGTTCCTCAACAATAACTTGTTTCATTTTTCCACTTTAACTAGGAATTCATATAACATCTTGGCATGACCACCACAACATCAATCCTTATATATTTTCTAGGGGAAGTTTTCTAATCCATTAGGGAAATTTTGAGGTCTAAAATGGGCCTCCTAAGGAAATTATAAAATAATAGTGGAAATAATTAAATAATATTATATTACATCATCAAATTTTAGAGGGAAAAAAAAAGAAAAAACTATTTTTTCCACTCATATTTTCAAATTATCTCCCTATGGGTTTACTCAAATTTCGAGTGGAAACACTCACTGGATGCATAACTGTATTCCTCATCCAATAAGTACCCATGTTTCATACTTTCGATCTCCCCTACTATATGAAAAATGAGAAATACATGAAAAACGTGATTGCAATAATGATTTTTCATGTATTTCTCATTTTTCGTGTAGCAGGGTCCATCAAAAGTATGCAACATAGGTACTCCTTGAATGAGGAATTAAATTTTGCATCCAATGAGTACTCCTGCTCGAAATTTGAGTAAAACCTTAGGGAGATAAGTTGAAAATACGAGTTGAAAAAGTAGTTTTATTAATTTATTATCTTTTAATATTTTTACTTTTGTACTCCAAAAAAGGTGAATCATCCCCCAAGGTCAGCATCATCATCTTTAATCCTATTGGTGTCGAGATTCAACAAGATGATGATCCTAGTGAAAATTAAGCACCTACACTAGGTGGGGCCCGCATGCTATTTTTAGGTGATATGTCTATTTTTAGAATTTGGATCAAAGTCTATTTTTAGCAGTAATCTATTTATAGATGGTTGAGCAAATTATATGGATGGATGGGCATCTATTTTTGGAATGCATGTGCGAAGACGGTTCGTCGATCGCATGTCTAAAAATAGAATGCATGTTGATTATTGTTATCTCTTAACAATAATTAGAAAATAAATAATAATCTATTCTCTTGAAGCACCTAATTTCAGTTAACTCATGTCGCAAACCAGTTAACTAAAGGAATTTCAAGTTCAAAGGTTGGTTGGTGGGACATGCTAGTGGACTTCGTTGTAACTAAGTGATACAAAGCTGTAACAGAGTTGGATGTGTAGTTATGTGAGTTGTAAAGTAGTTTAACTCAGTTACATGAGTTAAAATCAGTTGTGCTAGTTGTAACAAGTTGTAAATAAATATACACTAGTGAGAGATCAGTGAATTAAATATTAAATTAATTCACATGGAGTGATCTCACATGCAACTAAATATTTACTACTATTAACTACATGCATGTCAGATCTAGTGGAGACCCATTTGAGAGATAGGTGAAAGGGACATTTTTAAGTTTATAAATTCAGGCACACTCATTCTGTACGATGCTCGTTTCACCGGTGCTACTTCGAGTATAAATTCTATAGTAAAGTGAATGTCTCGTTTTGGGGGTAATCCTGAAATATTTTCCGGAAATACATCTATGATGTCCTGAACAACTAGAATATTTTCCAGCATAAGGTTCTTGTATTTATAATCAGTAAACCCCACTTGAATAATGTAGAGTTGACACCCCTTTCTAAGAAATTTACTCAATTGAGATGTTGTAATGGGGCGCAATCGAAGGGGTTTCTTAATTCCTTGTAGTTCTTGAAAAGTACCATCTCCTACCTTAAAATGGATGATTTTCTCCTTACAATCCACTAGTGACCAATGTCTTTCTAGCCAGTTCGTCTTCCAATTTCTAGAATACAACTCGAGAATTTTGCATTAAATCTTCTCTTTACTCGAGTAGCTAGTTGTACCAACCCAGGACTTTTAAATTTCCGGCTTTGCATTTTATTGTTTTCAACTATTCGAGGATTTATGTAACTTAAACTGGCACCCAAATCAACCAAAATAGAAACAATTTGGGAATATAACTTACCTTCCAGTTCTATCATAGTTGGATGGTAATCTGCTTGCCAATCCTCTAGTGCAGCATTGATCCTCATTATGTTTTGTGAAACATATCCTACTGTAGATGCCTCTTGTAGGTTGGTTGTAACTTCATTTCTTCCATGATGGGGGCAGTTCTTAAAATAATGTGCCTCTCTGCATCCCCAACATTGTAGTGGTGGCTTCTAGGACTGTCCAATTTTTTCCCTGCTAGATGCTTCAGTAGGCATGGTTCATACCACCACAACCATAGGTATTTGCAAACTCTGCCAATTTTTCATTTATAATAAATTTATAAACCTTTTAATATATAGTTTTAAATTTGTAAAGAAAAACTCCGCTCCAAACATTTGTCCATAGTTTTAATCTATTGCACCATAGGTTTGTGACATATAGTTTGTTGCTCTTGTTTTAATGTAATGTCACCATTAATGCACCCACAAATATATATATATATGTGCCTTGACACACAAGACCATGCACCTTTTGAATTATGTTGACCTGACCACTGCCACATGTTGAGCTGCGGGAACGCCACATGGCCAGCAAGGCCCCTTTTGCACCTGTTCACCATAAACTTCAACGGTAAATTTCTCCTTCATCCGGAGGCCAAATGAGAAACCGAAGGTACTTTCAGATTTAGTGTGGGGAGCTCTAAAACTTGGTGCTATTTCTAGGAAATACTGAGACCTTTGAACTTGGATAAATTTGAGGATCCTCCTGGATCATTCCTCTCCACTCGAAGCTTTTGGACCACCAAAATTTTGGTTTTACATGGAAATGAGGTGAGGGTACAACTCCCTCACTCTTTTGATCTCCATCCACCTTGATTTTCTTGGATTCATGCCTTTGAGTCCGACTAGAAGGTATTCAACATCTCCACACTTGGAAGTGCAGATCTTCCTTCGTAAGATGGTATCTTCCTGCCACTCAATCATACATTCAGGTGAAAAATCATCTACAGTTGGAATTTGAACATTTTCCTCTGGATCCATGATCATAGGAGGTTCATACAACTTCAAAATTTTGACATTTACAACTGAATATATCTTCATATATTGAGGAAAATTTAATCGAAATGCATTGTGCCCAATTTTTTCAAAATTTTGAAAAGGACCATACGTGATAGGCCTCAACTTTTTACCTTCACCTTCATCCTTTCTTTGTTGATGTAAAGCCCTACTCAATCACCAACCTAAAAGTGATGATCCACCCGACACTTATCATGGCACATTTTTTACTTGTCTTCAATTTTCTCCAATTCATCCTACACTGCTTCATGAATATTATAGATTCTTTGAATGAACTTGATTTCTTTGTGGGCATCTCCATGTCCATCCTCCTAAGTTTCATCACCAAAAAATAATTTCATTGGTGATTTTGGAAGGTACCTAAAACATGTCTCAAAAGGATATCTACCAGTAGAAGAATGCAAGGCTCAGTTGTAAGCATGGTGGAAATAGTGTAAAGATTCATCCCAGAACTTAAGATGCTTGCTGCAATATCCTCTGAGAAGATGTAACATTGTTCTGTTTACCACCCTTCTTTGAATTTTAGTGTGAGGATGAAACGTTGTTCTCTTTTTTAGCTTAGTTTCCATGAGTCCCCATAAAGTGGACCAAAACTCTCCCATGAAACGAGAGTCTCGATCTAAAATGATGTTTGAAAAGAACAATTGTGCAATCACTTCAGCAGTTACTTGTTTTTTACATGGAACAAGAATACACATTTTTCTAAATCGATCAACCACAACATACAAATAATCATTCCATTTTCTAGACATAGGAAGTCCACCTACAAAATCCATATGTACATTGTCCCATGGTCGAGTAGGAATTGGAAGTGGCATATGCAAACCTAACTTTTTATTGTTTGGTTTTCTTGTTGAACACATTACACAACCTTTAATGTACTTAGCAATTTTTTCATTCATTTGAGGCCAATAGCAATACCTTTGCAACTGTGCCACTATCTTACCTACACAAAAATTCCCTGAAACACGAGATGAATGTGCTTCCCTGATCACATGTGCTCTTTCACCCTACAGTATGAAAAAATTTCCAATATGGTATAATAACTTGTCATGAACATGATAATTCACTTCCTCCACCTGAGCCCCATGATTTAGTGATTCAAAAACATATTTGAAATCAATATCTTCAACATATTGTCAAATATAACTTTCATGTGCCAAAGAACTATTTTCAGAATAAATGAAGAATTCAAAGATGGTCTTGATATCATATCAGCTAATTTTTTTCTGATACCATTCTTATATTTGATTACTAAGTGGATCTGCTGCAAAAAACCTATCCATCTATAATGTTGAGACTGCTACAAATTAGTTTGATATTGAAGGTATTGAAGTGGTTGATGATCTGCATTCAGCATTTTTTTTTGCCCATTAAGTAAATTTTCAATTTCTTAACACTTTCTAGTAATGCATATAATTCTCTATCATAAGTTGGATAATTTGCAACTGATTTAATAAATTTTTCTGAATGAAAACAAATAGGCTTTCCTTTCTTTAATAACACAACACCCATTGCATACGCACTAAGGCCAATTTCTATTTCAAATGGCTATTGAAGTTTAAATAAGTTAAGATTTGAGCTAAAACAATTTTCTACTTTAAAGTGTGAAATGCTTGTTCTTGTTTTCCTCCCTACTAGAAATAAACTCTAGAACTTGTTAAAGAAGGAATTGGTGATGCAATAAAAGAGAAATGAGAAATGAATTTCCTCCAATATTGAACTGCACCCAATAAACCTCTAACTTCCTTATAATTTTGTGGTCTTGGCCACTTAAAAATCACATCAATTTTAGTTGGATCTATTTTAAGATGACCACCTCCAACTATGTAACCAAGATAAACTAGGGAAGTTTTTCTAAATTCACACTTAGAAAGTTTGAGATACAATTTATCTCTTTGCAACACATCAAGGACTTATTTCACATGCTTAGCATGTTATTCCAAACTTGAAATGAATATAAGAATATCATCCAGATATACTATAACAAATTTATCAAGAAAAGGATGAAACACATCATTCATAATTCTCATAAAAGTTTTTAGAGCATTGCATAAACCAAACGACATAACCAACCATTCAAAAATCCCCTGTCTAGTCTTAAATGCAGTTTTCCAAACATCATTCTCTGCAATACAAATATGAGGATAACCACTTCTTAAATCCAATTTTATAAAGTAAACAACATTCTTTAACTAATCAAGAAAATCATCTATTTTTGGAAGCTCTTCATCTGATTTTACAAAGGTCTTGGTTTGGGTTTAAAAAATTTTCTTCAAAGTTTGGATTTAAGAGCATTTCTTGGAAGCAGATTGATTTTGCAAAGAATTGTTTTGGGTTTAAAGAATTTTCTTGGAGGACATTTCTTGGAGGCGGCCTGATTTTGCAAAAAATTGTTTTGGACTTAAGAAATTTTCTTGGACGTACATTCAAAGGACATTTCTTGGAGGTATGTACGTGTTTTGAGTTGAAGTAAATATTTTGAGCTTCTTTTCATTTTTATAAAACATTTTTCTCTCGAATTTTTTAAAGTAAGTGTTTTGGATTGGAGTATGTATTTTTTGCAAAAAATTTAAAATGAATTTTTTTAAATTAAATATTTTGTGATGTTTTTTCTAATTGAGTTATTGTATAATTTTTTGAAGGAAATTTTTTGAACTTCATACCCTATTATCATGGGAAATCGAAGGACTTGTGCGAGAAAATATGATCGAAAAAAAGAACCTGAGGAACGTAGAGAAGAGATGAGACAATCTCGCAAAGGAAAGTTAGAAGCCCTCTCAAATATTGAAGAAGAAAATCAACCTCAAGGAGAAATTGAAGTAGGTATGTAAATGTAAATATTATGATCTATTGATATATTTAAAATTTTCCTAATGTAAAATGTGAAGCTTAATTTTTATTTGATGAACTAATTTGAAAAATATTTTTTTTAATGTAAACAGACAAAGATATTCCTAAAAACATTGATGATGAGATACAAAATTTTGAAAGAGAAAGTGAAAGAGATATTGAACCAATGATTGAAGATGGTGAAAATATTGAAAGAAATCCAAATAAAGAAATTGAATCACAAGGTATGCACACACACACACACACACACACACACACACAGATATATATATATATATATATATATATTAAACACATGCACATATTATTGAAATTATAGATATATTTATTAATTTAGTTATTTATTGAATATGTACTATTTTTTCGAATATGTACAAATGAAATCACTATCGATAATGAGATGTTAGAAAATGTTGACACTCACACATATGGAGATAAAAAACCTGACCATGCTATACGATATCGTGTTAACTGCATTTTTGAAAAGTATTTCTTAAATGAGCGGGTGACAGTTCAGGCTCAAATGTTGAAAGGTCTCCTATCATTAAGGAAATTAAAAGAAGCTACGACACTACTGGGTATTCAAAAATCAACCAAAGATAAAAAAAAATGAAGGAAGATGTGATAAAAAATATGAGTAGTGCTATAAAGTCAATTAAGAGATCTAGAGAGAAAGATGTTTCAATTGTACATAGAGGAATACAGATGGCAATGGTTTCATCAAGTACTCAAGAGAATTTTTTGGTAACATCTATGGCACGAGCACTAGGAACCTCGTGAAAAAATTTGCACAAACATCGGAAATTTCAGCTGCAAATAGATGTAAATGATGAACTCGCTTGTTGGAGAGATATTTGTAGGTAACCATACAAAGATAGACTTGGAGAAAATGTTAAAAAAATAATATATGAATATTGGAAGAACAATTCGCGTGTTTCGCCAACTGCAAGGCATGTGATGCAAAGAAGAATAGCACGAAATCAGTACGAAGAACATGAAAAATATTTCTTGGAAACCACTCAGATAGAGTTATTCAACAAGTTCAAAGAAGAGAATCGTCAAATTCATGTTTCACTTAGTGCTTTTGTTCAAAAAAAACCATGGTATGTAAAACCTATCACCGTACGCGACACTTGTTGTTGCCGTTATCATGTGGAATTTGAGTTATATTATGACACATTCCTTGATTTCGGTAGAAAATTATGGAAAGATTCACCTCCTCCTTCCACTATCCGTGAATTCATATCTCAAATTCTATGTGAAAGAGAAAGCGATGAACTATTTTACAAAAAGAAATGTGTTGGTGGTAAAAAATGTGATGATTGTGAAAATTTGACTAAATTTCAAAACAAATATCGTATTGATATAAATGATCAATCATTGTCCAACATGAAAGTGAAATGGAAGAGATATGAATATATCGATACATCGATTCAAGGTGCAAATAGTGTTAAAAGAATTGAATTACTAGAAGACAAAAATTTTCTGATAGACTTTTTGAGAAAGTTTGAGGCAGAAATTTACAAATACACCAAGCATTCCCATAGAGCTTGATGGCAAGACTTGCAATTCAAAAAATCTCGTGAAGTTTTTCCACCAGGGACCATTTTGTCAGTGATTGATTTTGCATAAAACTACACATTTGTTCCACAAAAAGAAATTCAAAGTGAATACTATCATTCTGACCAAGTCTCCATGCTCGTCCATATTCTATATAGACATGCTGAACAAAATGTCGATCATATAGAAAGCACAAGTGAAAATTGACATATCATTAAAGAATATCACTTTTATATCAGTGACGATCATACACATGATACATGTTTTGTACAACATTGTTTTGGAAAAATTTATGATTCCTTGAAAAATCGTGGAATAACATTCAATGAACATTGGATATGGTCAGACGGATGCACAGGTCAATTCAAATCTGCACGATCATTCTTTTGGTTGTGTTGTCTTCATAAGAAAACCTTCATTAAACATTGTTGGAATTTCTTTGAGACTGGCCATGGAAAAGGAGAACATGACGGTGCAGGAGCATGCATAAAACGAGCACTTTGAAGATATCAAATGAACCACTCTGCAAGCCGACTTGTGAACGCTAAAGAATTTGTTCAATGGTGCATCGCTGCTCTAAGCCATGAGACTAACCCATCAAGGGAAGTGCGAAGGTACATTCAATTTAATTTATATTGGAAATCTAATTTTAAACATTGTACATTTATCGTGCAATGATTATCTTTGATTGTATTTTGATATCATATTTACAAATTCTTCTTTTAATTTTCCATATAGAGATTTTGCTGGCATATTGGGATCGAAGACATAGATAGATCAATTGGAAGTGACGTTGAAACAATAAAAGGGACTCGAAAATTGCATTCAATTCAAACAAAGTCGTCCAGAAATGTGTTTGCATTGGATAAAAGAAAATATTCTTGTTTTTGTGATGTTTGCATAGACAACACAAAATCCAATGACGTTTGTGAAAACAAAATGTATGCGAACGATTGGAAACATATAGAGCTAAATACAAAGGGAAAAATGTCTGTTGCAATGTTTGAAGAAATGCAATCAGAGGAAACTACAATATCATCCGATGGTGATAGAGTTTCTGATCTTGTTAGAGAAGGTAACATTTGAATTACTTTCTAATGATTTAAAGATCTAGAAATAAATTTAAATATGTATAATTTTGTTAAGTTTATTTTATTGTGCAGGAGATGTTTTTGCTGTAATTGCACCTATTGACAACGATGAAAATGTGAATTATTATTTGATGCGTTGCACTGAACGAAAAATGAAATTATTACAAGACTATAATGATCACGGATTTCAGTATGACAGAGGGTCTATTATACTGAAAGGTTATTTTTTCGGACAAACTCATCAAAGTGGAGACTTTGTTTACTTTGAAGACTATGAACCTGATTCCATAAGTTGTCAATATAGTCACTTGGTGTGTGCAGCACGCATAAAGTTGATAGAAGTTCAATCAAAGAAAAAATCAAAAATTAAGAGATGGAAAATGTCAAAATCTGATCATGAACGGATTATTGAAGATGGAATTCCATTAGAATTTTTTTGAGTGAATTGTCCAAAAATTTATTCTCTTCGGATTAAATATGTTTTATAACTTCCAGTACTCAACTAAAAATTGAGCTGCTTATGTTATTTGTGCAAGTGTTTTCACATGTACAAATTGTTTTGGTACAAGCACGTGCTCTAGTATCAACTGAAAGTAGCTTTTCTATACATGTGCATTGATGAAAAATGTTATATGTATTGGATATATATATATGTGTGTGTGTGTGTGTGTGTGTGTGTGTGTGTGTGTGTGTTCTAGAATGAAATTAATTGTTCTAGTTTTACTATGTGCATTGATGAAAAATTATTTACGTACTCAATATATATGTTCTAGAATGCAATTAAATGGAACTAGTTTTTCTATGTGCATTGATGAAAAACTAGTTGGATTTTCTGGTAAAAAGTATGGACACAATGTAAATAAATCATCTGCAGTATAGTTTTGTACAAAAATTCCTTTCAGACAAGAGACTCGAAGCACTTCTCCGACTTTTGGTGGGATTTGACCCACATCTCTATTCCTGATTGAAAATCTAGTACAAAATTTGTTTGTCCAATGGTCGGATATGTTCAATGTGCATTGATGAAAAATGTTACTTGCATTGGATAGATATGTTCTAGAATGCAATTAATTGTTCCAAGTAGTTTTTCTATGTGCATTGATGAAAAACTAGTTGGATTTTCTAGTAAAAAGTTTCCACAATGTAAATAAATCGACAAGGCTACCTATTTGAGTGCATTAACGATATTGACCCAAATTCAACAAACATATATATGTACTAGACTTATATTTCCAATCAAAATTAAAGGGATAATTTGTACATATATCTACTTCTTTAAACTCTTTTTCAATTAGAGCTCAATTGATACATGGTTAGTTGCATTGAAAAGCTATGTTCTTCCTATTGGAAATTTTTTCATTCAAACAAGACTACATGTAGAGATCAAAAGCAATCTTAAAATTCCAAATGTACTTCAACCATCCAAAAGGGATTTGCGCAACATTACTTGACATGCCATGCCAATTATAGTGAACAACTATCCAATAGAAACATTTAACATTATATACCACATGTGCCAAATGTAGATTGAAACCATCCAAAACTTTAAAATTTTAAAAACTTTTTGATAATATATCGTGCAACATTAAAACATTAAACATTTAAAACATTAAATATCACATGCGAAATGTAGATTGAAACCATTCAAAACTTGAGTTTAAAAAACTTTTTGATTATATATATCGTGCAACGTTACTTCACATGCCATGCCAATTACAGTTCAACTAGATCCAATAGAAACATTTAACATTATATACCACATGTGCCAAATGTAGATTGAAACCATCCAAAACTTTAAGTTTTAAAAACCTTTTGATTATATATCGTGCAACATTAAAACATTAAACATTTAAAGTTCATTAAATATCACATGCAAAATTTAGATTGAAACCATCCAAAACTTGAGTTTTAAAAACTTCACATGCCATGCCAATTATAATTCAACTATCCAATAAAAACATCTAACATTAAACATCACATGCCAAATGTAAATTGAAACCATCCAAAACTTTTAACTTTTAATTTAACAAAAAAATATAGATCACAACATTACTTCACATGCCAAATGTACTCCAAGCATCCAAAACTTAAATTTTAAAAACAAAACAAATTATAACACATGTCATTACATAACATGCCAAATGTAGTTCATATGACAACATTAATTTATAGATGACAACATTACTTCACATTCACATGCCAAAAGTACTAAAACCATCCAAAAATTAAATAAAACAAATTATATTAACAATGTAATAAAATATGTCCAAAAATTGTAGATCTCACAAGTATCAAATTGTATCAAGTTTAACAAATTTTAAGACCATCTAAATCTTGAAATCAAATCTACAAATCATGTCCATCAAATAGAGACGGATCTAGCGTCTTTCCTATCCGGGTCTCAATCCGCGCCCTATCATGTGAAGCATCATGGGAAACCTACATACACAATGCACATGTACTTGAACATTAAAATTTGATGTTTTAAAAATGAATGAGAATATATATATCTAGAACTTCATGTAAAAAACAAAATATAACAAAAAAAATCATGCAATACCTCATAAGGTTCCCTCTCCATTTGATGAACAGGTTCTCCCATAGGAACATCTGCAGTGGTAAACTGTACAATATACATGTACAGTTATATATATATATATATATATATATATATATTAAAAACTTTCAAATGAAAATGCACATGTACATATATAAACTTATTTTCAATAATATTAAAAAAAGGAACTAAAGACAACTTGTTCAAATGTTGTGGATGTTCCTATCTCCGTCGCTAGAGTCCGCGGATTAAAGAAATCTTCTATAGGAACCTAAATTCAAAAAAATTTAAATAACTCAAAATATAGATCTCTCTCTCTCTCTCTCTCTCTCTCTCTCTCTCTCTATATATATATATATATATATATCTCAATTTTTAATGGAACTTTTTGAGGTAGAATATATATATATATATATATAACTTTTAAACATAAATTTTAAACTTGTGAAAAATTGTCCATACTTGTGGCTCATCTCCCAAGGAAGTAGAAGGTACATCTCCCAAGGAAGAAGAAGGTACCACCATCCCAAAAACATCGGACGGAATCGGTATCTGTTAAAACATTTTATCAAATTATATATATACATACATGTACATGTGTGCACAATTATTTATTTTAAAGTCACTTAAAAAACACTAACATTTGCCAACATATCTTGATGGTCAGACCCATCTGCATTGTTTGAACTAGAGGTCCCGAACGTGATATTAAAATTTTCGTCATGCATCATGTGTGAGAACTGCAAATGGTGTTTTAACATATAATCATACATTTTTGTTAGATTAATGTACACATACAAATAAATGTATACATGTACATACATATGTATTTATTACAAATTGTACACATGTATATGTATGTTAAAATAATTTCAAACCCTAAGGTCACTAACACATACCGTTCTGGTGCCCTCTTCCTCATGAAAAATTAGGTCTTGCAAACCATTGCGACAATTTTTTGCATATGTTCGGAGATCTTCAACATTCATGTTGTCAATCTCCTCATATGTACAATAAAAAAAATTGGCACGTGCATTTTCACATGCTCTTTGTCGATTTAAAGAAAGATCGACTCCACCCAATCCGTTATGAACATTTTCGATCATAACATCCCTTGCTTCTCAACTTATTTGAGAAGTCGCATCCATCTCTGATCGCAAAGTTTCGACTCGAAACGGTCAACTCACTAATGGCAGCTCAGGGTGAGGCAACTCCACATCTCGCTTAGCGCCCTTACGGTCATATAATCGACCTTTCCCCAGGCCAAAAAATTATGAAGGAACATCATTGTAATTGGGTTTCATACCCAAAAAAAATTATGCATAAAACATTTGTGCAAAATAAACAGGAACCTCATCGTTCCATGGAAGCCTTCCATAGGCCGCAAGGTTCCTATCATACAAATAACGAGCTATGTTTGAGTGCTTGAAATACTGCACCTTCAACATTTTTCTTTTTGGCCCTTCCTTGTAATTAAACATTGACTTGGCCACTTCTTTTGTAACTTTTTGTTTTACATCCTCCCATTTATCTGGACCCATTACTGTTTCTTTTCTCTTTCTCATCATTTCTACAAATGTATCAGTCGTTGGCCCAAGATTTCTGTACACATTTACAATTTCGCCCAATGAATGTGTAACTATTTCAAGGCTTTGTCGACTCTCAGCAGGTAGAGACAAAGCCACGAGATCTCTTTGCAATTTTGCATGAAGTCTTTCACACCTTTGTAAGGTGCATTGCGCCATGTTGGTTTCCCATGGTATATCAGTAATCTCGGCCGGATAAGTTGTGCTGGGTTGACAACCTTCTTCTTGAATGTAGCGGGCTACCCTTGGTCTATTTTGACCACTAGTTGGAACATTTTCGGCCTCTGCATCAATATATATATAATTTCATATATTAGAAAAAACACATGTAAAAAAATTTGTACAAATTTAATGAAAAAATATTGAAATTGATGGCAACCTTGACGTTGTTGGTTAGCATCTTCTCCAACATGACCCTGCTGAGAACCAGCAGCCGTTGATTGGCCTTCGGGGGAATAAATATCATCCCCTTCATGCAACCTGCTACCACTCATTGATGGCCCTCTAGGTGGATTTGAACCACCACCAACCTCTCGAGACGAGGGAGAAGCTTCATAAACAAATATGAATTTATATTCAATTGAAAAATACATTCATGTGTACATATAAATACATATACATATTCATTGATTAAATTGCGTGAACCATACCACGACTGGTTGAACCATGAGCACGCTCCATGGATGGAGTAGAAACCCTTCTCCTCTTACCTCCTAAAAATTAAAAAATGAAACTTATTAACAACTAATTTAACTCACAAAGTTAATAAAAAATAAATTCCATATGTACACACATGTATGGAGATTTAAGATTATATTTAAATATCGTGAACATCCCCCGATCCCTGAACCCCCATATGGGATTTGGTTGATCTTCATCGTTCATCCTCCATGATATATATATCTATTGGTGGACATTTACAAAAAATAGATTTCAGAAAATCAATTTGTAATTTAGTGTACACAAATTATGTAGAACACAACTTTCAAAGCAATAATTGATGTGTGAAACTCAATTTAATCGAAAAAGAAATTATAAAAATGATAAGTTCACCAAATTGCACTTTACATGGTGGGAGCACACTTGGTATAAAATTTACCACTTATACACTTTAGTTTGTGGGAGAAATGACACATGTACATATTTTACCTTAAAGTTGTTGTGTTTTATGGATATTAAAATGAAGAACTTCTATTTAGATCCATTCCAGAGATTGACTGTAGGGGCATTTACTAGATATGTCACCTTTCATAAAAGATGAGATCCAGAGGCTACCTGGCCCTTTACGGACTCTGCCTATAGAACTTGTAGAAGTAAACACTAGAGGCATTAACAATATCAAAGAACGTTTTCATGCTCAGACATGGGAATGTGTCTCTTTCCCTACGCAAAAAAATAGTTCAAGGTAGTTAATCTTCATAAACATGTCATCAAGCAAGTCAATGTGATCATCCCCAACTTACTTTTTATGAAATTAGGCTTGGAATCCTCTACAACCTGGTGGATGGAGTTGAATGGGAACTAGGTCAAGGCCTTTACAAATACATGCTAGTGAATAACACTTACTAGGTGTTGTGGCTAGCAACAACCTCCCCTTTTTATTTTTAATATTAGTAATAATACTAAATAAAATGGGGACCCTTAGTTAAAATCCAAAAAATCAATTAGGATTTGTTTCCTTTAGAAAATAAAACTTTCTATCATAAACCTACAAAAATCCCTTTGAGAGAATATTGCGAAAATATTAAGTTTATGATAGATTTTAATAAAATTGCTCTTGAAAGAATATAATGCATCCATAACAAAAATAGTCTATATAAAAAGCATTGATCGCAGATCGCATAGCGCAGAAAACAGAAATGATTAACAAATATCTTTTACGCTCTGATTTATTATGCACTTTTGCGATTTTGCGCTTTTGCGATGATTTCATTTTGCGATTGTGCGCTTTTTGTGATTCTGCGCATTTGCGATATGTGCTTTTGTGATTTTTGCGATATGCGCTTTGCGCTATTACGTAGTTCCTGTTTTTGCGATAAGTTTTATGACTGTGATGATTTCATATCGCGATATTGCGACATTGCGATATTGCGATCTTGCGCAGCAAATCGCAGATCGCAATGTCCCAGATTCACGTAAGCACGCTATCCCGAGGCAATCTTCCCATCTGTCAAATCCGTTATGCGCTTTAATGACTATATTAAATGATTGGAGTGATTATTAATGTGAAAAGAGATTGTGTTTAGATTGGAAGTCGTTTCATAATTTAAATATTATATTTCATCCGCGTTCATATTCAAAACAGTCTCGTCACCTTTCTATTATCATTACTCTCATTTATTCGTAAAACACAGGCACGAAGGAGCGGATCACTATACAAAGCCTCCGCTATACATTATGGGTAAGAAGGAGAAGAGCTCAAGTTCTAAGAACAAAGAAATGGCTTCGCTATACGCAGACACCGCTTGTAACAAGGATGCGGGCATATCCACTTGGGAAGGAATGTATAATCTATTAGAGGATGAAAACCCTGTGGTGTTGAAAGTTGCAGCTACGGCCGGTTCAAAGGATACGTCTGAAGCAACCCTTAGAGACTTGGCTTGCTCATTCCTGCACAGAATTGCAGCAAGGCCAAGGATTCTCCCATATACAGATATGGTGAGATGGGTGCTGGATAGCACAGATATCTCAGACAGGCAATTCAAGACTCGGTCTGAAGAGCTAATTGGGTCATTCACCGTAGAAGATGTGAGATTAATGTATAAGCTGCCAAAACCACAGGCGACTTACAATAGCAAATTCATGGAAGATTTTGCCAAAGAACATGCGAATTTGGCAGATTGTACAAAGGAATGGACTAAAAGAAGTGAACCATTAAAGAAGAACAAACAAGGTATGTACAGCACGGGTTCGCTTACTTCTCCTTATTGTTTTACTGCTGCTATGTTATGTAGGCTTTTTGGAAAGCCTGACATAAATATGATTTTTCCCGAGTGGCTTCCTTTGTTGAATGCGGCCGTTAATTCTACAATTGTAGACTGGGCCAAAATCCTATCTGATACTATGACCTCTGCTATTTTTCAATACCGGTCCAAACAAAATGTTTCCCAGCGAGTTTACCCGCCTTTTTATTTATCTTCTTATGTCATGGACGCCATCTGCTATGTCTCTAAATTCCCTGTAATGGGTTGGAAATGGACTATCCAAGACCCTTCGCCCATTCATGTGTACCATAAAGAACTGTGGGAATCTAAGTTTGTCCCCCATTTTTACCAAATTTGTCATGGAATCATGCTGCCATTGTACAAAACGTTGTATAATAAGGATCCCCCGAGGTTATCCTCAGAAACAGAGGTTGATATTCTCCCCGTCGCAAGATGGTTTGGGGAGGAATTTTTCACCTATATTAGGGTTTTTGGAAGTTATGCTTCTCCCCATGTTTTACCCTTATATGTTCCAGATAGACTTGTAGCCCGGGAAATTGCTTATCAGACCTGTGGCCAGGGAGGTATGACAAAAGATTTAAAAGACAAGAAAAAGGGAATTTGGCCACAATTTCACATAAAATGTGGAACATTTTCACTGTTGGATATTGGTCATGCATTTCATGAGATAGGCAACGTTACATGCCTACAGCTGTTCAAATTCTCAAGAAGGTTATTTGACCAAAATGATATTGTTAAGAATTTTACCAATGCAATCAAAGTAAAGGAATTTGTCGCGGAGCAAGATCTTTTTGATGATATGTTCCAGGCAAGAAATTCATTTAAAGATGTTTTGAATTCAGCTAGAGAGCAGCTATCTCCAGGGGATTTTCAGGAATTCAAGTTGTACAGAGAAAGGAGACTAATTCCTATTCCTTTGGATAATCTACGCATAGAGCCTGCAAAGGAGCAAACTCCTAGTGTTAGTCTCAACAGCAGTTCAAGCACAGGTAAATCCAAATCAAAATCTGACAGAGATTCTGAACACTCCAATACATCAAAAGAAATGGAAGATAAAATGGAAGAATCCATCAAAGATTATGCACAATCTAAAGAGCTCGCTCAACAGCAAATTTTGATTTCTCAACAAACAAATCCTCCTTCACCCAATGTATAGCAACAGCCAGTCACCATGGAGTTAGATAAAGAATGGGAAACCTTTAATCAATTGATTAATGTAGAGGGACAGAATGTACAGACCCCTGTCCAGACAATCAAAGTTTTGAACGCAGGAACAAGCAGCAAAGCCGCAGCAACAGAACACATACCAATCACACCCTCCTCTGAAATCATACTTAATGTAGAAGACATCCCTCCTCTGGATGTATTTTATAGCCCAAAATACAAAGCAGTAGTTAAAAGACAAAGGAAAAAAGAGAAAAATAGAAAGTGCAATTGCTACTGAACCAGAACAAGTAGATGTTTTATGGAAAGATCCTGCCACAGAGCCTACTCGTAATCTCACTAAATTATCTCAAATAACAGGAGCTTATGCTTCTGCAACCATTGATAAAGCAGTTGAGATACGGCTTTTGTTGGATGAAAAAGAAGAACAGGTAAAGGCCCTACAACAGCAATTGCAACAGGTACAGGCCAATAAGGAAGCACAATTAAAACTTGAAGAATTGCAACAACAACTTCAAGGAATCCAAGAACAGCATAAGGATGATCCTAAGCTTCCAGAATTCATTTCAGAAACCATCTCTTTGAATAATCAACTACTGCAACAAGAAGAAGTTTTATGTCAAAAGATATTGCAATGGAATTCTTTATGCCAAGAAAGTGATAAAATCACAAGTCATGCCGTAGATTTACGAAATGATTATGATTTAATTAATGAAAAGATCAATGATTATCTAGCATGGCAAAAGACAGAAGAAGGCATGAAAATTGGTGCACCCATCATTAACGAGAACCATAAAGAAATACTGTTTAGTAATTGGGACGCACAAATCAGAAGGGCAGAAAGGGTAGCAGAGGAGGCATCTACAATGGCAAACACTCTCACTGATTGTGTAAATGGTAATTTACACAAAGCTAACTTGATTTCTGAAACTGTTCCAGGTTATCTCCCACAGGCAAATCAATTGCAAACAGAATGGAGGCAAAAGGCAGAAGAAAGAGCAAAATCCATCCAAGGGCTGACAAGATTGAATTGGGACGCATACTAGGCATACTTAGTAAAGCCACACAGTCAGCATAGCACGCTCAATTGTATCATCAATGCTACAGAGAAGATTGCTCCTACGCTTGCCGACTCTGTCTTCTCAGGACAATTGAATTCAGAAGTCGGTCAACCGCATCTTCTAAAAAACATGCTAGATGCCTGCAAGATCAAAGATCAAGCTCATAGTTAGATAGATTTAGTTTTGATTTCACTGTATTTTAGCCTAGGAAAAGGACGGTCATTGAACCGAATCCTTAATTTTTGTAATAAACTATTTTTAGAGTTAGTTAAAGTAGTATTTAAACCCCTCTCATACATGGAGAGAGGGGTCCTGGATCTTAATATTTTTAGACTTGGAGATTGCATTTCTGTACTCCATTGTCTTATATATTTTTTGAAAAGGATCACATCTGGTGATTTTTATGCGAAATTATCTTTGAAGTGTTGCATTTCTGTACCTTTAGAATTCGATTTTGCATTATAATTGCTGGATAGAGTATCAGATTGCATCTGGAAGTCATCAAGATGAGCAAGGTATTTCTATCTGTTTGCTGTTGATTTCTGTTGTTGTATGATATTCGTTTTAAGATTGCTATCATTTATATGTATTTGTTCTCACAACGCTCTCTTTTGTATATCATTTCTGAGTATAATTGAAACGTTATTTTTCATAATTACATGTAAATGGTATACAATGATGAATGCAATATGCTATTATAACTCTGTTTAATTTCTTAAACAGAGTTACCTTTATTTGTTTCTACACATTTCAATTTGATTAATAATACATTTTCATGGTTATTGTTGGATTGAAACAATCTTAAGTTGTATTCACATGTTATTACCCGGGTTAGTATTAGAATTTCTTTATCAGTATTTAGCTTAGATTAGATAGTTTTATTTTAGTTAATTTAGTCCCATTTCCACTCACCCAATCCAATCCATTTAGTTATAAGGAAACTGGTCCTTTAAATCCAGTCGGAGCCACCATACCAAACGGAAAAGGAGCTGTCCTAAGGTCCCGACCGGGTGGTTATCCCCGATGTTTGAAGCAGAGATTTTCTAGGCTTCAACACTAGGTTATGCCAACAAATAAAGTGGGAGAAATGTTTTCTCCTCGAGGTTATCCAATTGGGTGTGTAATACCAACTTCACCCATTTCCTAACATGTTTCTCTCTTAGGTTACAAAGTGTCTTCACCTTATTAGTTATATATTTTTCAATTTCCCGTGGATTCCTTGAATTTTTTCTCCTACCATCTCCCTCTCTCACTCCCCAAATTATTGTCATCAAACATGCCCCATTGAGGATCCGGAGCAATGTTTGCACCATACTTAGAACTGTCATTGCTGCTAATTGAAATTGGAGTCATGTATACTAGATTGCTTGCTTAAGTGGCTCTTACTTGGACAATATCCTGAGATGAGTTTGACATGATGGTCATATGAGGTTGGAAGCTACTTGGTGTAATTTTCCTTAAATATTCAAAAAAACAGAGCAAAAATGTCATTTTCAATCATTTTTTATTAGCTTCTGCATACGACAAATGTTATCACAATTGCAACACAATCATGTTCCATGAGCATGAATTATGAATGTCGCAAGCCAAATGGCAAGGAAATTTGCATTCATTTAGGCAAAATAAGGCTATGACATTAAGGTCCATGCTAGAAAAAATTATGCAAATAAAGTTGCTAAGTCTTGATACTTACCATGTGTTTCAAAGCCATAATGAAGGTTGGCTTTGAGAGTGTCCTCTCAAAGCCCTGTCTTGAGATGAAATTTAATTCAATGTCTCTTAGAGTTGCAAGGTGGAATTGATAGAACTATTTGATTTCTTTACCATATATGGATATCTCCTTTCATCTATACCTTTCTCTACCATCTTATTTCCAAGTGAAATGGGAATTTTCACATTTTGAATGCCATTACCATGTAGTTTGGTAGTCTGCTAGCTAGACCTATCACTAGTAAGGTTGTCATATACCAAACTATTTCTCTTGATCAACTCAATGACCATGACTCTCTTCTCACACTGCTTACCATAGGATCTTCAGTTGTACATGTCACGCAAAGTTGGGGGTTCTAGGTCTACACCTATTAGGTAAAGTTGTATTTTATGGCATTGTGGTCCTTAAATTTGGAGGTGTTCCACCTGAAAAAGTAGGCATTAAATATGGATGAAAAGGATTTGTTTTAACTTTGATAGAATTTCCTTGTGGAATTACTGAATTTCTCAAAGACATCATGCTAGCTTTGCTCAGAGAAGAAGGTTTTGGAGGATAAATTGAATTCTTTTGACTTATTTTTGGCATTGAAGTTTGAAATAGTAGTTTTGATGACTCCATTGATGACCTTGCTGAGGAATTTGATGCACACAATATTGACTTTGAAAGCATGATTCTAGGATTACCACAATTTGTACTTGGTTTTTTATTGTGATGATGCCCTGTCTCAATCACTTGGCCATCCCTCGATGGGTAGTTAAATCTTTATAACAATACTTAAGTAATATTTATCTATTTGTATTATGTGAAATGTAAAAAATGGTATTCTATTTTTCATAAAATTGTGTTGAGTTTATCATATATTTCGATGAAAGTTGATTATATGACACGTTTTCTTTAAAAGGAGAACAATTTTGTTAAGGTATGAATTTGCAATTTTGTGTGGCTCTCTATCAACCTTCACTTCCTCATTCCTAGAAAAAATCTACTTGCTCATTCGTATACCCACTTTGTATTCAAATGCATGAGTTTTGAACTCTCGGTAACTATTTTTTTCCACGTAGGAAAATTATATGTCACATTTTATACTAACTCTAAATATTATTTTGAAGTTTGGATTACTGTTATTCTTTTATATAATTTAACATTATATATAAGTTTAAATTGAAAGCTACTTAGATGAAATATAGCTTAGATATGGCATTTGCATTATTATCTATTTATTGAACTATCATGGACATAATTATTACACATGTTTAATTTACATTATTGTTATCTGATGCTTCTTTGATTTATCTCCTATAGCTTAATGTAATGCTAGATATATAATTTAAGTTGAAGGCCCATGAGATAAATATGACTTCTATGTGACATTTTTATTGAATCATCTATTTGTTGTGTTATACGAACATAATTCGTACGCATATCTAATTTGCATAATACTAATATGTCATGCTTCTTTAATTTATCTTTTATAGATGACCGGAGCAACCCTTTTTAATCTATCCCTTTTGACTTCGGATATGTGGGCAATACTCATCCGCATATTTTTCTATCATAAAGCAGTGAGTAAAATTGTATTCCATTTGTGTCAATGTTAAGGTTAAGCACATGGATTAAAGTTTTATATAAGATACATTGCCACGGTGTACATTTATATCTAAAGAGTCCAAAAGCTCATTCAAGACCATATGTTTTGTCGATGAAGGTTGATTGGTTATATTACATTGCTTTTGCAGTTGTTGTTATGGGCCTTACCATCTATTCGTTCTAGTAATTTCTGAAACTAATCTTTCACCTTTTTATTTTAAATAGAAATAACTTTTCAAAGACATTTTAATATGAAAAATTAAGGAAAACCCTTTTTTTCCTATGTGAATATGATAATGTCTAACATGTGTTTTTTATTTATGCAGTAGTGACAAAGAGAACACTATTGTGGTTGAAAATGTTCTAAATGAAACCATACCATACACACAGCTCAATGAAGAGAGAGAGCCTAATATAACAGGCATAATTGTAACTCCCTCATGATTAGAAAATCACACTCTATAGCATTATGCTTCTCTCCTGCATCGTTATTTTTTTAAGCATTCATTCTTTGAAGAAATGTATTGCAAGAATATTACAATGAAATTTTCATTTCAATTTTTTATATGCTACATTACGATTGTAAAATAATAAGCTACAACTCAAACTAAAAGGAAAAAGGTTTGTTTTTTTTTTAATATTTTTAAAATTTAACAATTATTTAAATAATTTTTTTCCTTTAGAAGTCATATATATATATATATATATATATTCAAAATTTGTACACTCACAGCTAAAGATATAGAATTAATCTTGTACTATAGGATTAATCCTGTACAAATTTTTTACACTAATTTATAATTTATAAATTAAATATGATAAGATATTTTGAAACCAATATGATTTCAAAATTCCAAAGATTCACAATTTAAATATATGAAAACAACAAACGTTGGTGTATGTTGATAGTTACATTTTGCTTATATATCTTATTTTAAAGTTTATTCAAAATAATAATATAGGTGAATTATAAGCACAATTAAAGTTTACATTTATCTTACTAAAAAAAACACTTTAACAATAAATAAAATGAATATAATATTATTTTTCCTTTCTTGATACTTTAAGAAGATAGATATAGACGATTTCTATGTGATTCAATCCAAATTTTGATATTAACAGGTGCAATAATGTAGTATTGACTACATCTACAATAGTTCCATGTGCAACTGAATGAACGTTCAAAGAAAGACTTGTAATAAAATACGTTGCTACAAAATGATAAAACATGTGAGTGAAAAAATTAAAACATAAATCAAGATATCAAACACAATGATATTATGATGGAGAGAATATTTCTGCAGCCAAAATGAACATGCAAACCAAAAACTATAATAAAAATCTTACAACATATCATTGCAAAATTTAAAAACATGAATAACCTAACACACAAGGATACGTCAAAACGCCTAAATGCATATGTAGAACAAAACCTGTAATAGAATATTTTGCTACATACAACACTGCACATTTTTAAAACATAAACTAACTTAGCAGACAATAATATTAAATTAGATAATTGTTTTTGCAGTTGAATTGATATGCATAGAAAAACTGGGAATAGAAATATTTGATGCATACAACACACAAATGCAAAATCTTAAAAGATAAATCAATATTGCAAACAGAAGGGTATTTAACTAGACAGAAATGTCCATATAGATTTTGTCTATATATACAATAAGTACAAAGCAACACTAGCATTGAGTTATATAGTCATGCATGGTTACAGATTTTCAAAATTCTTACAACTGATAGGATGATACAGAATTCCAAAATTATTACAACTGATAGGATAAAACGCTGAAAATATAGGAGTCATTCTTTGCAGAAAAAATAAAAAATAAAAAAAAATGCTTTTACAGATAATCAAGATAACTAGTTGGTTCTAAACACTTTACAATGTTTTTTCACATATGATTATTATCAGAAAATTCTGAATATAAAACTATTGGTTTGTTCAAAATACTTTACATGTCGGAAAATTCTGAATATAAAATTATTGGTTTGTTCAAAATACTTTACATGTAATTATTATCGAAGAAAATTCTGAATATAAAACTATCATCACAAAAAAACAATTAAAAATCTTAGAGTATGTGCTCACCTAGTTACCCAGACCTGGAAACCTAGATAAGACAACTACCAGAATACTAGCTAGAAAACCTCAAACCAACAGAAATAAACTATTGCAAAATTAATGCCGAGGAAGATACTGTCAACTTGTTGAGTCCGAGGAAACCATGGTTGTTGATGCAGAGAATTGGATGGAAAATGGGATGGTGTTTGAATCCTTGGCCTGGAGAGAGCATTTGAAATTTTGGCACGAAGGAAGTATTGATTTCATAGCTGTGAAAAAAATGAGAGAGTTGTAAAACAACTGAAAAATGAACAAACATAAAATGGAATTGTCAATTAATCAAGGTTGTTGAAATATCCATGGCATGTGTGTCACATCAACTCCAAAATGTCTAACAAGTAGACTACGGCTATTGAAACATCCAACTTTGGAAAGGAAGAAAATTACAGACATCCATGCGTTAAAGAAAGTCCTACAAAGGTCAAGGTTAGAATGGGAAGCAGAGTTGACAGTGATGGTGCGCAACTGGTCCAGGAATTCCTTGTGAGAAGGTTTAGCATAAGCGATCAGTAACTTCAAGTGGCAATGGAAACTTTTATATTTCAAGCTTACGATACTTTGGTGAAAGTATGGAAGTAAGTTGAGGAGCCTTTGGTGAAAGTATGGAAGAAAGCCTCGGATTTTGCTACATGGTGAAGTGAGATCTTTTTAGCCTTAAAGAAACTAAGGATACATACAATGGTTGACTAGAGAAGAGCACTAGGCTAGAGGATGGGTGAGGGCAATGACAAGGTAAGAAAATAGGTTAGGAGAGAAATAATAACAAACAAACAAAAAATTATAACGAGTTCAATTATTAGATGTAAATGGGCATATTGCAAGGAAAATTTTAGGGGTGAATTCCTCCAATTGGATATTTTTGGGCATTTCTATAATATGTGTGTGGAGTAATATTGGAGTGTGTGAAACAGATCACTCATTCTATTCCAGAGAGAACATACCTTGCAGTAGACGAACAAAGTCGACAAAATGAGCAACAACGCGAACGGGAGGAGCAACATCGCAGACAAACAGACCTCTAGTAGACCAACAGCGCGGACGGGAGGAGCGAAAATGTGCGAAAAGACCATCAGAAATAGTGGAAAAAATACACGCGAATAACGAGACCGGTAAACAAATCAACTTCACAGGCAATTTATTTATAGAAACTAGTTCGGCCGAACTATTTTAAAAGTAAAATTTCGGCCGAACTCAAAGTTCGACCGAACTTTTGTTGGAAGTTCGACTGAAATTTTGTTGCCGGTTTTCCCATCTCCGGCAAAAATTCCGTTTTCCTGCGCCGTTAGTGTGCCGTCAATCTAAACGGAATCACGAGTTCGGCCAAACTTTCTAAGAAAGTTCAAAAACTTTATAAAATGTTCGGCTGAACTATTGCTGAAAAAAAAATTTGGCCCCCAATTCTCACAAAAGTGTAACCCAGCTTCATGTTTCCGCCCAGAGGATACATGTTCTTTATGGTGATTTTATTTAAATCTCTAAAATAAACACACATTCTCCAAGTTTCGTATTTCTTAGGCACTAAAATGATCGGTGATCCACATGGAGAAGAAATAGATCGAATAAAGCCTTTATTAATCAATTCTTGAATCTGTTTCTTAATTTCTTCATTTTCTATGATTGACATACGATACATGCCAATGTTCAGCAGAAGAGCATCAAATTGAAGTTGAATCTCATATTGTATTTCTTGTTTAGGAGGCAACATTTTTTTTTCTTTAAACAATTCCTTATAAGAATCAATTATTTCAACCAATTTGTCCTTAAACTGAGAAACGCATCCTTTAAAAGCATCAATATTACCTTTAGGTTGTTCCTTAACAAACATGAGAACATACTTTTTACTTGAACTTATGAGTCTCTTCATTTGACTAACATTCATTAAATCCAAGCTTGCTTTAATCTTATGTGCCCTGACAAAATATTCAATTCCATCCTTAACAAGATGATATTTATGCTCCTTTATATAAAATATGGCATCTCGATCATAAAAATATGGAATACCCAACACAACACCACATATGTCCAAAGGAATCACATCTAAATCAACTTCATCAGAAAAATTAGTTGTGATTGGAAACCTTAATCGACACTATTTTGTGACATGCATCTGAGCGTTTTCCTTTAACCATCCCAAAGGGTAAGGTTTTGGATGATTCCTAGTTTCCAATCCCAATTTCCTTACTAATTGGTCAGATATTAAGTTTGATTGTGATCCACAGTCAAATAATGTGCCAATTTTAGCGTGCTTGGATATTATCCTTATGTGAAACAATTCAATCCTCTTCTTATCTTCAACCATTTCATTAGATTTAGAAGAAGACGTAGAACAAATAGAACTAGAACTTGCCTCAAAAGGATTACCTGTCAGAACCATAGCGGTTATCCTATGTTCATCACCGGAGTCAGATCTCAAGTCTTGTTGAATTGCAGCATTATCTTTCTTCTCACCCTTCTTCTTTAGGAATTTCTTTGGCTTAAGTTCTGAATGAAGCTTCCAACACTTGGATTCATCATGTCCAACCCTTTGAAAATGAGTACAAGTTGAAATCTCGCCTTCCTTCTTGACTGTTTCCTCTTTCTTCCCCTTTGATTTTATCTTCCCTTTGTTGTCTTTGAAGTCTTTGTTTTCTGACTGCTTGAATGGTTTCTTTGAAAACTGAAAAATTCTGCCACCTGATTCAACATTAATGGATTGCACGCATACTTCATCAAATTCAGTTGGATTAAAAATAAGAAATTTATGTTGCAATAATAATGAAAACTTCAAATATACTTTAAAAAAATTTCCTATGTGTTCAATAGAATATCAAGTGCTAAAGCCTTTTTCCTGAATTCCTGTGTAAACTCTTGCACACTCTGTCCTTTACCTTGCCTTAAATGTTGTCATTCTATTACAACCTTCAGCATGTGTCCTAAAGGATAGAATTGATTTCTAATAGCTTTAATAAACTTTGACTATGAGGAGATGATTTTACCTTTATTCTTTAAATCTGATTGAGTTTTACTCTCCCACCAAATCAAGGTTGCACCCCCCATTCTAAGTGTAGCTAACTGAATTTTCGCAGAATCGTCAACAATATTATGAATTATACAATATACTTCAAGTTGTTTAATATAGTTATATAAATTTTCAAGATTCATTTCACCATCATATATGGGTGGTTCAGACTTAACATCAAGCTTCATAAAATGATATTTCTTATGTTTCTTCTTTGATTCAGAATCTGAATATGAACTAGACTTGGAAGAGGATGATGAAGAAGAAGAAGATGAATATGGATAAGAAGGAGATCCATTACCATCAATTCCCCTGCCCTTTTTCTCTTTTGAGGTTTTAGAAGATGAAGTTGCATCTCTAGTATTCTTGTATTCATAGAGTTCTGCAATCATCCTTTGCATATTGAGGAAAATCTTCTGAAATTTCTCATCAGTCTTGGGATCGAGAGTTTTTTCTTCATTTTCACCTGCCATCTTTCGAGAGATTTTCCTCTTCCATTATCTAGATTTGTCTCCTCGAGTTTTCCTTCTCCATGTTGCGACCTGGATCTAGTCAACATTCATTGGAAAATATGATCAACCTCGCTTTGATACCAAAATATGATATGAAATCTACAAGATTGATTATTTTCACACTTAACTAAGGTTGAATTTATGTGAATTAATGAAGGAAACTGAGTTATTATTATGCCTTAAACATAAACTCGAGAAAAATAAATAAGCATAAATAATAGAAAGAAAATATGCAAACACGGGATACATTGATTACATATTTCGCTCCTCCAGGACTATATATCTGGGTCCGCTTCCAAGTGGGTGTCTGTTTTATTAGGAATTCTCCAAAGAGTCTCTTTACATAAAATTTCACCAAATCAACTATGCACGCAACCACTACTGGTTATTTCCATAATGAAGGCCTCTTTATCAGCTTTCCAATGCCTATCTCCATTCTCAAAAAGGCCCAAGGATGGCCAAGTTATGCCCAAATGAATAATCACAGGCATACACAAAACTCTGTTCTGCAACTCACTTTTGAACTCCCTTTGCACCGATGTAATGGAAATTTTTTTTATAATGCATCAGGAAGGATCCAGGATCGAACCTACCAGGCTATACATCGAAATGGTTTTTTTGGTTGAACAAACTTTCCATTTGGTGCAATTATAATTATGCACAAAGCGCATCTCGGATAGTTTTCAAACTATATATTAACATCATATACTGAATATTGGATATATGCTATTTAACATTAATGAAGGTTGTTTGGATGGTTTAATTGCAATCGACGGTAAACACAACCACATACCCATCACATGTGATAGCTACGAATCCCCAACAGTCGTCACATTTCTTCAGTGTTGCTGACCTCGCACCACCTATCTATGCCACATATGCCACCTCCTCCGTGTTGTTCTACCTACCTTGCCACACAACCACCACACCATTGGACTACCACCTCTGCATCGTTAACTTTGTGTGATTGCCATCCATAGCATGTGATCGATGGTATCAGCCTGCAGTTTGCATACCATTCTTCGGCGATGTTTGAATCATGACATTAACATATGTTTGTAACAAATAAACCTTTTCCTTTTATTTTTTAATACATTCTTATGATATGGTTCATAACATTGTAACCATAGGTATTTGTAAACTCCGCCACTTCGTAATTTATAACAAATCTATAAACCTTTTAATATATAGTTTGAACTTTGTAAAACAAAAGTCCGCTCCAAACATTTGCAACATAGTTTTAATATATTGCACCATAGGTTAGTCACATATAGTTTGTTTCTCTTGTTTTAACATAATGTAACCATTAATGCACCCACAAATATATATGTACCTTGACACATCATACCCTACACCTTTTGAACTGCGTTGATTGCCACATGTCGAGCTGCTAGAACGCCACATGTCCAGCAAGTCCCATTTTGCACATGTTCACCATAAACTTCAACGAAAAATTTATCCTTCATCCAGAGGCCAAATGAGAAACCAAAGGTACTGTCAGATTCAACACGATGAGCTCTACAACTTGGGGTTATTCTAGGAGCAACTAATACCTTTGAATTTGGAGAAATTTGAGGATCCTCATGGATCATTAATCTTCCAAAGCATGATTTGATTTGTATTCTTAGTTTTATACAATTCCTTCAATGCATTCCAAGTCTATGCATTCCAAGTCACATTAGAGTTCTGACAATTATGAATATAAGGAATTACATTATCTTTAACAAAAATCCTTAATATTACCTTAGTTTTGTTTTTCCACTTCTCCCATTCCTAAATTGATGCAACTATCGAGATTGCAACAGTTTTTGCTTCTTCTCCCTTCATTATGGTCCAAGCGCCATAACCTTCCAACAATGTTTGTAGCTTAAATTTCCAACTGACTAATTTCCATAACACACTTTTCAAAGGAGAAGGGAGGCGTTGCAGTGTAATAATTTTGACTAATTTTACCCTCTTTCAGCGCACCTTACAGTGTGTATCGACCTACGTTGATCCAAATTAAGTCAACAACAAGGGCTCAAATGCAATTCAACTGCTGCAGATCACCTCCCATGGGGCATAACTTTTCCTCGACAACTTTAACAATCGCTCAATTTGCCTCGACCACGCCAAAGGAATGTTAACAATGTCGAGTTCACCACTCCTCTAGCCTCGAACTACGAATAACTTGGTTCAAATGCAAAAAAGTATTTATCACCTGCAAGAATGTATTGAAAATTATCGAGGTGCAGAGCAGTTTCGAATCTCTTGTATTATTTTTGTGTTGAAGATGAGGATCTAGCAAAAGTTTTGGTTGTTGGTGGTGGCGTTACGATCGAAGAATTACTCCTTCAACAATAATTCAGTGTGTCCCATACTGTTCCTCAGATTGGAGAGTCTCAATATGAATACTATGTATGGATATGGATATGGATATCAACTAAAAATAATAGGAAGACAAATTCAAATTGAGAATGAACCCACGACACTAGGGTGAGGCCTGCCACAATGCTGCATTCATTGATTAAAACAATTGCACATACAAAAATATAATGGTTACATTCCTTTCAGAAAATCACAGCATCTTCCTAAAAAATAAGATTGAAATCTAAACTTGTAAAAAAAAAAAAAAAAATAAGATTGAAATCTAAACTTAAAAAAAAAAAAAATCTTCATTATTTTTAAGTGAAAGTCTCATAAACAGTTAGATCTCTGTGTTCACGTAATTACTTCTCTTATTTTATATTTTGTGCTTTGCAATTTTTTGTGAAGTGTAATTTATTAAATATGAGTTAAAAAGTATAATTTAAATACATTTATAAAAAAATTAATATAAATATATTAAAACAATTTCATGTATTGGCTAAAAATTTGGTATTCTTTTCTCTACGTATATATATTCTCTATATTCTCTAGCGGACTCATTTTTCCTACACATGTCCGTTTTCCACACATCTTTATTCCGATCATATCTCAAATTTTGTACACTTGTGGTTATGCACATTTCCTTTATTCATTCAACTGTGCACCAATATAAATGAAGTGATTTACATGGAATTTTATTCTTCTACATATTCCGTTAAAGGAAAATTTATGGTTTGAAAGTTTGCTATATAGGTAACGTTATGGAATAAATATTGTATTGGTAAAAAGTATATGATGTCTAACTTGTTTTTCTAAGTCAATGAATTTAAATGTATAATTGTCTCATCGCATGAATTTTTCCTGAGGATGTATACCATATATTTAGGCTGATAGGCCTTCTCTTTTGAAAGAGATGCAGTTTTTCATCGTCAACATTTTTAATGTGCCACTGACACGTGTTCCCTGACTTGCCTGACACCTGTTCAGATTTGTTGACAAAAACCATTGTTTTTTGTTCTGCTGTGACGGCAATAACTATTTTTAAAAGATTTATGCCCCGATTTCATACCTTCGCTGCCCTGTTCATCAATGGCAGAGCCGTCGGGTAGCTTCGACGAGGCATACAAGCCGAAGGATAAGCCCAGCAAGGATAATCCTGTGACGGAAATAACTATTTTTAAAAGATTTATGCCCCGATTTCATACCTTCGCTGCCCTGTTCATCAATGGCAGAGCCGTTGGGTAGCTTCGACGAGGCATACAAGCCGAAGGATAAGTCCAGCAAGAATATTTTCAAGCGCCAATATGAATTTTCTTCAGGTAAGCTGCGACTATTAATGACATCTCTGCATTTAAGAAATTGCAATTGCTTCTAGGGTTTGTTCTTTTCTGTTATTTTCACTTTGGCTGGGATTTGTAGATGATGAAAATGAGGCAAGGCCGCCAAGGCCTATGATGCAGAGGCTAAAAAGATCAGAGGCAAGAAAGCCAAGTTTAACTTTGCTGATGGCTCTTGTTCTGTAAAATTGGACAGTCGCAAGAAAATGCCAGGGAAGAAAGTAAAGTCATGTGCAAAAAACCCTGATTTATTATTGGCTTTGAATATGAACAGTAAGGCAAAATCTTCATATTCACCAAAGCCTGATTTATTAGATGATTGCTATCTTCAAATGGAGCCCTCTTTGAAGGATGTCCGCAGATCGGATCTTCCAATCTATGGCTACGATGTTATGGAGTACGGTGACTCTCAGTTCATAAACCCCCCCTGCTCCATTTCAAAGAAATTCAAATGCATCCGCATCCCAATCTTCTGAGTTGTGCTAATATGGCGTGTTGTTTTGTTCAAGAGTTTAGCCAAGGCAGCCTTGAAATAAATCTGTGTTTTTCTAGCTGAAAGGTGTTGACATTGTGGGATTATGTGGCGCTACAGTTTGGCCCTGCTCATTAGCACAATCGCCAGTATAAGACGAGGCTCATTTTTCCATAATGTGTTTTCCTGATTTCTGCACAGATGATTTTTGTGAGCTGAGTTGACTTCTCCATCTCTTGATTTTCTTTTTTGTTGTAATGAAGTTCTTCTGTATTTTATGTTGTTTCTTTTAATTATGTCTTCCATAGTGTTCTTGATGTTATCTATTCCTTTGATTTGGACTCACAAGTCTTCATTTAGTCCCAGAAATCTAATTACTTTGACCAATCATTGCACTATGTTTATATAATTCTCAAGGTTCACCTATCTTTTGAATAAAAAGATTTATGCTGAACTAATATGTTTCTGGAAAACTCATGTGCATCTGTTTGTATATATGTATGTATTTAATTTGAAAACCAATCTGTCGGTTTGGTCTTATTTTTGTAATATATATGTATTATGTGGATATGTATTTTTTCATTGTGTGTAGGTTGAGGTTTGTTGAAGATTTATGAATTTTCCATCAAAATATTAAGTAAAAGTTAATTGTGAGAATTGAAGAAATAATAATGTGCAAGGAAGCTGAAGGCTTAATGTGGATTTGCAGATTATAGATGTCTGTGATGTATTTTGTAACCATCCCTATTTTCAATTGCGTTTTCATTTAAAATTTGAGGATTATTCAAGATTCGTGAATCTGTTACCATCCCAGTGTGTTCATCTTCAGGTGTTGCGACAATCTGTTAAATTTATTAGCGTTCTAGTTTTATGTTTTAGATGTAGTATATGGGCTCAATTCAAATTGTAGAGTGGTCTTGAAGATATGAAATTATATTTCAGATTGCAAGAGCTGAAGGTCAAATTTTTTCTGTGACTGAGTTTTCAGGTCATATGATTCTGACATTGTGAGACCAGTTTTAACTGCTTACGATTATTAAGCGGTCTTAAATTTTCATTTACTTTCAGATAAATCTTAGTCTAGAATCTTACAATTGAATTCCAGAAATACCATTTGAAATTATAAGGCAATAGAAGAAATATTTGAAATTGCCGGTTTGGTATCCAATTTTTTTGGCTTGTTTTCTTTCAGATTCATTATGGATGCTGTACAAAGCTCTGGGGAAGCTAAGCTGCCAAAATATGACTGTCTTCTGTTTGGTAAGAAATTACAGAGAGATAATTGTTGTTTGCTGTTTAGTATATTTAGTTTTTTTTCCCTTTTCAATATTACCTTTTCGAGCTAAAGTAGTTTACTGTCTTGAAAAACTAAAATCTAAGTCATATTTAACCTTTCATATTGTTTAAATATAATATTCAATAGCTTTAATGTTTACGTGCTTGTTTCAGACTTGGATGATACTCTGTATCCTCTAAGTACAGGAGTTCAAGCAACCTGTCGTATGAATATAGAAGGTATGTTGTTGAATGTCGTAATTTTCAACAATTACCAGTGCTGCTTAAAAACTATACCTAGATGAATGCATTGTATTCTATGATAATGAGGGCAAGGAAATGGATTTGTTACCCTTTCTTGCATAAAGCCCCTTGGAGGTCATCCTTAAGATTTTCTTCGTTAAATTTAACTCTTGCCGTTAGCTAAAGATCTGAGCTTGCATATGCTCTTTTAACATATTACATGGTTGAAGTTCTTAAAATTGATAAAAGCAAAGTTTCATCTATGTGCGTTGATCTTCATAAGAGTCATGGGACTACGATGGCTTGACTTAAGGTAATTGTGTCCCTCTTTCATCTATGTGCCTTAATTTCGTTACCATTCCGATTCAGTGGACTTATTTTGAGTTCCTGTATAATGAATGCTGGTGTGTTTAAGGGGAAGTGGCCTGGATAGTCGACTTCATGGCATTATCATATAGTTCCTTGGATTGTATGATAATCCTAAACAATGTTGTTAAAGTTACAATAAATTGTAGTATTTTGTTGAAATAGGTGATAACAAGAATAAGATTACGGACTGAGAAACAAACGACACAGTTGAGTTTCAATATTTACATCATCCATCTAATCTTTCATTTTGATGGGTTTCAAATAGGCACTGGGCTATGAGATTGATAATGATGACTTTCATAGGTATTCTCAATTTTTATTTTTTGAACCAGTTGATATGCATGTTCTTTGATTCGAAATAATTGTGACTCATGGTTGTTTTAGAAAAATTGTATCTGCAGTTTTGTGCATGGGAGATTGCCTTATGAGAATCTTAGACCTGATCCAGTGCTGAGGAGTTTGTTATTGACTATGCCACAACGGAAAATAGTAAGTATTGTATCTGAGTTCTTGTATGTTATCTCAAATGGTGATACTTATGTATGGGATCTTCTACTGCTTGAGTGGGCCTATATGGGTCCCTTTCCCACAAATCTCATACGCAAATTTGGTGTCTGGCTTTGCCATGACCTACCTTAAAATTACATTATTATTATTATCATCTGAGTTGTGCTAATATGGCGTGTTGTTTTGTTCGAGAGTTTAGCCAAGGCAGCCTTGAAATAAATCTGTGTTTTTCTAGCTGCAAGGTGTTGACATTGTGGGATTTTGTGGCGCTACAGTTTGGCCCTGCCCATTAGCACAATCGCCAGTATAAGACGATCTAGGCTTCCTTTAGGTGTATGAGATATGATGCCGCATTGTAAATATTATATTTATGCTGAAGTAAATTCATGGTTTACTGGAATTTCAAGTGCTGCACTTTCTTTTCTGCTTGATGATGCAATGTCAAAATCTCAAATCCCCAATTTGTGTCCCCTCCAAATGCTAATGATTGAATTTTGAATCTTGTATCTCGGAAGAACAAATAGCACTCTGGTGTGTTTCTTGGAAATAGATAGCTCTCTGGTGATCTCAAGCCCTGTAGAGACAATCCAAAAACTGATGTTCAATTGTTGAATCTTGTTTCTTGGAAATAAATAGCTTGCTGGAGATTGAGCACTCTGGAAATAGATAGCACTCTATTGTGGGTCTGTTCTCGATTGCCTGTATTTGTGCAAATCTGGCATCAAGGGTGATGGGTGAATTGGTTTCATTAGTTTGGGCCATTTGTAATGCTGTTCTATAGCCTCGTAAAATCTTAGACTCATCGGGTGGATGTTGTGTGTTTAAAAATATGGTATCCATGTGCCGGAAAGCGATCTTTTGCCTAGACGGCCTTGATATATCTATTATTTTCTTACTCAATTCATGGCATGGAAGGATTCCAATGCTGCTATTTGTTTTTTACCTCCGAACATGAGTTCTAAACGCCGATTAATTTTCTTTTTATCTAAAAATGAAGGTCTCACTGTAGAATCATTCTTATTGTAAATAAAGCATATTTTGGAGATCTCGGGGCCCCATATCGGTGCATGTTTCATTCGCTTGTAACTTTGGCATTAAGGTCTCTGCTGCGGATGGGATTGAAATGGCTCCTCAGGATTTGAATTATGGCATCGTGTTAACTAATGCCATCCAATAATCACTAGATCAAACCAGTTTTTTTTGTGCATACTACATAAATGAATCATACACAAAGGACAAAGTTCCTGATGGTTGCTTTCATCGTGGCAGAGTAAGGACGAGGGGCCATCAGATATTGAAGATCCACCCCCTAGATCTGGCTCCGAAGGTATGTTCATGCTACACTGTGACACCAAAACAGCTCTTTGATACCATTCTGTATATAGGTAACACTTTAGTTAGCGATACACACAGAAATGGAATCAGTTTAAATGAGTATGCATGTATTGGTACATGCTTTGCAGGTATCATAAATAATCCAAAAATTGCTATTCGGAATGGATCGGAGTGGAAGCGCAAGTGAGTATTTTGATATAGTAGTTCCGTTGGTTGCATGCCTTTTGAAGGTTTTCCTACTGACGTATCATTTTTTTTTGTGTTTATTCAGGTCACTTGTGACAATTGCATTAACAGTGCTTACAAGTTCACAAGAAATACTAATTGTGTGGTCAAAATGAGCTGGAAAGTATGACTACAGTGTCACTTCAGCAAATTTTTTGGTGGGCATACCATATGAGCTTTTGTTTACTCTGTTGTGTTTAATTTCTATTTTTGAGTAGTCTATCACACTCGAAAAGATCATATGCAGCAATTTATAGTTGGAGATTCATTTTGCTTGCAAAGGTATCAGTCTGCCTGTTTATGGAGAAGTGGCTGTCATATTTTCAGGTGGAGACTCTAAAATGTGCATTATCATTGATTGCTCTGCTTCGGACATGGGAAAGAGAAGGCATCACAGAGGATAACAAGTAATATTGAAAGGCCTATTTGACTGGTAATTTCTTGATATGCAATTAGGTAGCTCATTTGTATGAGTTACACATAAAATGTTGTACATACAATACATTATTTCCCAAAATAGGATACCTATGCATTTTCTTTAATCACAAATCTTTAAAACTTCAAGTAAAACAAAAGCAAAATAGATCTTACACGGGTCACAAACAAGTTAAAATAGGTGTGAGTTTTTTTTGTTTTACCATTTTAAAAAGGAAATACAGTAAGTTTAAAATAGGTTTAGGTCTTTGTAATTGATAGTCTCATAGGCTCACTGGTTTTCAGTTTCTTTAACCCTAGTAAACACATTTAAATCCAGTGGAATGCATAATTTGAGTTGAAAAAAAAAGCTTAGTGTTGAGATCATATTCAGTAGTATTAATCTATACTTTCTATTAAAACAAGACAATTAAGTATTTTATTTAGGTCAACATACTACGCAACAATTTTGGTCAAAGGTTTAGTCATATTGTAATGCTCTAAAGAACTGGCTTTGCATGGGTTTGGATGTACCTGATTATGACATTTGAGTAATTAGCTTGTATTATCTCATGTATTTCAGTGTTAATTGGCTTGATAAGTTATGGTTATAAGCGCTCTAGGGAGAATTCTCTGATTTGTTTGTATTTTTATCTTTTTTGTAGGTGACTGCAGCTCTCGCACAAGTTGGCCTCGAATCTTCCAACTTGATTGTAGGGATTGACTTCAAAAAAAGCAATGAGTGGACAGGAAAGTTCTATTACCCATGATCCTGAAG
Organism: Pinus albicaulis; assembly: GCA_034641835.2. NCBI lineage: Eukaryota > Viridiplantae > Streptophyta > Pinopsida > Pinales > Pinaceae > Pinus > Pinus albicaulis. Next base: position 204,512,856 of record CM076576.1, read on the forward strand.
TTTTTAATGTCATAATTTCCATGCAAGTTTAAAATTTTAAAATAGCCAATCTGCCTTTATTTAAATGTGGTTATTTGCTCAAGAACTGTTAGTGGGTTTCTGTAGTCTGCTCATATATATTGAATACAACTTCTATCGGTTATCGGTTTTTTTAGTTTAAGTTAATAATTCTGCAGGCTCTTTACTTTTCAATCCAAATTAAATCAAAGCGATCACTTCAACATTTTGTTATGGATTTTAGGTGCAAGGTCTCTTAATCGGCGAAGCTTGCACCACATTGGAGACACGCCAAACCCTTATGAACAAGCAATTTCGATAATTGGGAGGACCTTATCTGCATTTGATGAAGACAACTTGATCCCTTGTTTTGGTTTCGGGGATGGCAAGTTTTGATCTCTATTTCGATTGAAAATCTTGTTTGAATTTGGCACAATTTATTTTTCTTATGTTGGTTAACATGAATTCATAATATATGTAGCAATCTGGTTATTCCTAATAATGCATTGTTTTTTCTTTCACAGCTTTGACACATGATCAAAGTGTGTTTAGTTTCTATCCACATGATAGATTATGCAATGGATTTGAAGAAGCGTTGAGACGCTACAGGGAGATAGTACCACATCTTCGACTGGCTGGTTACTTAATGGAACTTTGACATTCCACCTGAAGATATGAAGATTAAATAGCCTTTAGCATTCTAAGGCTTAAGCTGGGAAAGTCTGTCTGACTGGTTTACTTGATATGTGTATATGTTGCGTATATCCTGTGTTTTCTTATACTTTTCTTGTATGTTATTTTCTTATTTAGGGCCAGCATCTTTTGCCCCAATTATTGAAGCAGCAATCCGTCTCATGGAACAGAGTGGTGGGCAGTACCATGTTCTCTTGATAATTGCAGATGGACAGGTTGCAAATCTTCTCTATATAGATTGGTTATTAAAATGAATTTTTAGTTTGGTTGAAGGCACTGTCTTGTCTGTTGTTTGTTTAGTAAAAAAATTTAGCATTTTTTGAATTATTTATACCATATACCTTGAGAGCATGGGTGTTCTTATTGTTTTACACTGTTGCAGGCGGCGTTGTTGCATCTTGTGCAGTGAGCAAAGTTTTGATCCTTATTTTTAATCTTAATGAGAGTCTTCAAGTCCTCTTAGGCACTATTTTTTTATGGTCACTAGTATTTTTTTGGTTCTAAACATAAACTTTTTTGAATTATCATTATGGCCTTCATTGTTGTGTAAAGTTTTAAATTTTCATCTTTGTTTGGATCTATACAAACTAGGAATCTTCAAATCCTCTTCGGTACAAGCTTTCTGCACTATTTATAATATATATATTGAGCATGGTTGTTCATGGTGTTTGTGCATTGAGTGTGGTCTTCCTTAATCATGATCACAGCCTTCCTTGATGCTGCAGAGTTTGTTCTTTTTTGGAACATTACAAAATGTAGAATCTTCAAATCCTCTTGGGCACAAGCTTTCTGCACATGTTCATAATATGGCTGATAATTTTGTGTAGGTAACAAGAATCTAACTCTAAATTTAAATATAAGAATGTGGCAGACACAGGCAGCTTTTTCCAATTGTTCCATTTGTTTCAAAATCTTGAAGGGTGTTATGCACAAGAGTGAAGAAAAATAATTATGCTAATTATGCTAAAACCACTCCATATAAAAGTTGTTATGCTAAAACGATTCCAATTGCATTGACACAAACAGTGCTTTCCTCATTTCATAGTTACAAAAAAACTTTCAATACAACAATAACAGTGAAAATCATGTTTCAGATGATTAGAACAAATTTAATTTCGTGCAAGCTCAATACATGTAGTGCCTTCTAGAGTTAGGCTATTACAAAGGATGTGAACATTAGTAGTTATTTATCTCTCAGCCTAATTTTGTGGGTTTAAATGATTAGTTTATAGTATTAGACAATAGGTCTGCATTTAATACATTCATCCGTTCGGTTTAAAATTTATCCAGTGAAGTAGATTGATCACATCATGCTCTGGGTCTTATGGATGCTTCCGAAATGGAATGATGCTCTTCTCGAGGTCCTTAGAATTGATTTTTTTGGCACTGCGCCATACATCACCTGCACACCTACTCTTCGTCACCATAGACTAGGTCCTGAAGACCATTATTTGATACTCTCATCAGATGGTCTTTATCAATATTTTACCAATGAAGAGGTGGTTAACCATGTGGAATGGTTTATGTCATCTTATCCGGATGGAGATCCTACCCAACAACTTGTTGAAGAGGTCCTCTTTCGTGCAGCAAAGAAAGCTGGTAAGGAGACTTAAATGCTTGGAAATAGCTTGAAATAAAGTTATTTCAATAGCAGTCCTATATGGCGTGTAGAGGCCTCTACCATTGTATTTGATGGAAATGGAAAGCTGCAAGTGTTCATCTCTAAAATTTTGTCCTTATTTTGCAATGTTGTTGTTGATAGCTTGGTTTCTTTTTTCCATGGATGCTACGTGGAGATACCCTTTTAAAATGATTCAACATCCTCCTTTTCCATTCCACTGGAAAATTACCCATAACGAAAATAAATATATTTTCTGAGAAATCTTAAATTTGCACCAAGTTTTTTTTCTGTCAATGTTCATGAAACTGAACATCAATTTGTCAGGATGCCATTACAGCTTATGAAATATTTACATTGGAAGTTGAGTATGATGGGAATACAAGGTTGCAACAATGCAAATGAATATACCTCTTGCAATGGTAAACTTTGGAGGATTATGTTACCTAATTGGAAACATTAAACTAATAAATTATATGAAGATTGCATGCTTTCAAAGTTTGCATGTAGTGAAGGATCAGATAAGATGGCAAAATAGGAACTGACTTCACTGTTACATTGACAAAATCTCCTTCATCTCAAAAACTACAATTACTTAAAATTAATAATTAACAAATGATACTCCTATCGGCCTCTCCTTGCACCTCCTGGGGCAACTGCTAGTTATTTATTTATTTTTAAAAAATCTTTAAAGGTAGACTTATTTTGTTTTTAAATGTGCTTGCTAGAGCATATTAGTAAATATTTGAAGCATTTGCATCTGTAAAGATCTTGTTAGACCTCAACTCCTTAATGGCATAAACATTAAGGATGTTCATCTTTTGGTTGTTGAATAACCCATAAATGACTCGAGGTATCTTGGTTCCATTTATAAGAATTTGGTTTACATACATTGGCATAATTCTCTCTTCATTTCGCTTCTTTGCATTATCTTATTGAGAGGTTTAAGAGTTTTGAAACTTTAGATTCCTCGAGACGACCTTAGACAATTGTTCTATAATATATTCTTTTGATTCTCTTAGACAATTGTTCTATAATATATTCTTTTGATTCTCTTGATAAGGTAAGTAACTCAAAGTTGTTTTACAATGTTTTGTCCCATGTTCACATGATGGTTCATTGATTAGGTGTGCATCTATGATGGTTAGATTCCTAAAGTTTAATTAATTAGTTATGTTCATTACACATATCTAAGTGGCTTAGTGCAGTAGAGGACTATTTTATATGTTTCATTTCTATATGAATAATAACTCTTTTAAATTAAAATAATTTCATTGTGTAGAAAAAAGTTTGCATTCTTTTTTTTGCGCACATTTTTTCACCTAACACCCTAAACCTTTTTTTGGCATACATCCCTGATTTTGTACACCTGTTGTTCAACACAACTACTTCCACACTTGCACTTTTTCTTTAAATAAATTGTCACTTTAAAAAAACATAAAAACTTTGAATGTGTAACATATGAAACATAATGATTTAAGTTTCCAATTTATTAAAATAAAATTATGGTTTAATTTTTCAAATGCAATAAGCTATTAATATAAATCATAAATAAATTTAAAAAACATGTATATATTCCTGAAATGTATTACTCTAGTTATTGTTATGATGATTTTGGTTTAACGAGATGTTAGAAATTAAATTATTAAAAGTGCATTTTGAACGTGATTAGATGATATTATGTTTCTAAGTGGTTATACTAATTAATACATATGGCTACCACATTAGTTATATTAAGAAAGAATATCTTTATCATATGAGAAGTTGTGGATGAGGCAATTAAAAATTGCCAAGTGATGTTGTAAATTAGTAAAATAAAAATAAATGTAATGATGAAAATGGAGATTTTATGTGAAAATCATGTTGAGATTTCTTTTAATTAAATTTGGAGAAAATCTCATGAATGTGACAACAATAGGATTTGTTGCTAAATTGACTCCATCTAATTCTGATATGGATTTATTGCATCCTATATTTGTTGTGAGTGAATTTATGATTCAGTTTCTACTTCCAGTTGTAAAATGTAAGCCCATAGAGGCAAATTAGCATGAAGACTGTGAGGTGAGTGGAAGAGATGTGCAGATGAAAAACTCTGCTATTGTAATTCTCCTTTTTGTTGAATGAGATTGCCAATGCCCCTGTTTGGTGGACGTAGCCCAGATTGGTTGGGTGAACCACATTAAAATCTTTGTCTCTTTATGGTTTTTTGCTGTGTGTCCGTGTTTTATTTAATTTTTTCCGCTACTGAACTCAACAATTTGGTATCGGAGCTTATGTTGTAAGCTTTGGTATGCTGCATGTGATTACGAAGCCATGAGGCCGTGAGCCGTGAGCCGTGAGCGAAGAAGCAGAGCCATGAGCCGTGGAGGCTGCATTTTTTATCAATATGTCTGCTGTCTTTTTTAATGGAAAATTGAAGTTTCTGTGTGTGATTTTCTTACCGTGAGACCGAGAGTCAAATCTGCAGCGTGCCCAAGGCTGCGTGCAACCATTGCTGTAACGTGAGCATTGAAGTTGATTGGGCAGCGTTGAACGGGCTTGCGAGCGTTGAACGTTGGTTTGCTGAACGGTGAACATTGAACGGTGTTGAACCAGAGCGTTGAACCAAAGCGGTAAACTTGCAGCGTTGATCTAGAGCGTTGAAATTGTAGCGTTGAGCCAGAGCATTGAACGGTGATTTCAATTTTTTAAATCGATTTATTATATGCCTTTTTACAATCGATTCATTGAAACGCTGATTTCCATTTTCAAATGTCTTAAGTGGAAATCGATTTTGGATTGGAGGTTTATTCAAATGCCGTAAGTTAAAATCAATTTATTATATGCCATAAAATCGATTTGAAGTTTTTTTAATAAATCAATTTGGATAATCCTTTTAAAATCAATTTGTGTTAAATCAATTTGGTTTTGATTTTTATGAACCTTTTGTATTAATTTAAATCGATCAAATTGATTTAAATTGTAATATGCCAAAATGCCATTAGATTGGACCTAGGGCCTAGAATTAGTTTTTTCGACAGTGGAATGTGAGAAAGGAATTGCATATTTTTTTCTTGAAGGGAATTTTTTAACAAATTCTTAATTTGATTAAAAACGGCAATTAAAGATCCATAGAAGATAAACATGGCAAACACACAAAGTGCTCTGTTTGAGATCGAGAAGTTCAATGGGAAAAACAACTTTGAGATCAAGAAAGTTAAGATGTATGATCTGTTGGGGTTCCCATGTTTCGCAATACTAAAAGATGAGAAAACATCAGAACCACTTTTAGACCTCAGGATCTAGCCCTCCTGGGTCCAGAGAGGTATCTCTCTATAAAGGCAAAGATATATGTCTTTGAAGCTTGATTTGAAGGTATTAGGCTAGTTATAAGGTGCGAGGTTTGTCTTGTTTGTTTGTTTGGTTGTTGGGAAATAGGAATGAAGGGTTTAATATAAGACAAGGATGAGCAAAGAGGATTTTAGGCAAAGGAGAGATAAGTCAGAGAAAACTCGAGACCATTGGGAAATGGAGTCAGGAAAGGGTTTACTTGTTATTCAGTATTCAAGGCTTTCAATTGGGCTAGTCATCCAAACCATAGGATCTTAAATACGATAGTGTGGTATGAAATGATAAGGAATGAAGGTGAATGACAAGGAAACCTCCAAGGTGACCACTTAGAAGGCAGATCTAGGGACAGGACATGCCATTAGACACCTATGATCCAACTCCTAAAAGGTTAACTCTTCAGACAAAGGAACATTAAATATTTAAACAAAAAGGTGAAAACCTGAGATCAACGAAAGGCTTTGAACTTTCAATGCTTCAGCATCCAACTTAAGGGAACTTAGAAAGGTTCAATTGATTGAATAAGACCCTAGTGAGACAGACTCAGTGTTCTAAACTCCCAGTATCCCAATTCGTTCAATTAAAACCCAACAAGAACATCTAAGAATAGATTTATTGATTCATACATCAGCTAGTAGTAAATATTAGCTACTACACTGGTTAAATTACCTTGAATCAGTGCTCAGATAACACATATAGCAGAAAACATCAAGGTGAGGAGAGCAGAAGCATTAGGGTACCATGCAAGGGTATATCCTAAGCCAGATTTCTATTGCTTACCAGAGAAATGAAATGTAATGAGAAACAGAGACAAAGGCAGAAAAACATCACCGATGCTTTAAATCAGGATCCAAAGAAATGTGCTTGTCATATTAAAGAGCAACACCAGTCATGTACAACATTGTCCAACAACTTGATATTCAATCTAAAAACATCTTCCTCATACCTATCTCACAACTTTACACAGAGAACTATATCTCAAGAGAAACAACTTACAATTCACAGATATCCGATCAACAACCAATAATAGCGTTTTCTCATGAGTTTTATATCTGAAAGAGAGGCAGAGGAGGTAGATGAAACACTAAATGAAACATTAAAACAGAGTAGGAAGGAAAGGCTCAGAGCCCATTCTGTCTTAATATCTATGCATTAATCTTCAGTACTCTTTTGATGAAAGAGTGGTCTTCGATAGGCTGAAATTAACTCCGGGTATGTTATTTGATGTACTTTCGGCTGTAGTACTCTGCAGTACTCTAGTGACAGGAACAAAAAGGCAGATAAATGACTTCAGGTCTACCATACTGCATAAAAAATGCTCTAGTAGCATTAGGACTTCTGTCAGGGTGGAAATCTTCTCAGGAACACGATGTAGAATAAAAACAGTATGGGTATTGTGTCCCTTCTCAGGAGGGAAACTTCTGCTGATGTGAAACATTGATAATATTGTTTTCTATGCGTTAGGCCTCATTAGGCCTTCTGTGTTAATCATAAGGTATTCAATCTGGTACATTTGCCTTTTGATCATTGTATTAAGGCTTAAAATCTTCAATACTAGGCATTAAAACCTCTTAATCCTTCACTGATACTCTTTGCTGCTTCATTGACTATCTCTGTCTGTGAATTTTGAGCTTTAATGGCGTTGGAGAGGTTTAACAGGGTTGAACCCTGTTCCTTTAATGAAAAATTATGTTCTAACACCTTCCAGGTGTTTCTCTGTAATCATAGGCCCTGAAAATGCCTTTCTCTGCGCTCTATGTCACTATAACAGTGACTGTGAGCAATGGCGGTTTCCACCGCCTGTAACCTGCAAAACACATAAACAATGTTAAGAAATCCATGCGGTGGGAGGATGGATGTAGTGGAAAGCTGTGAGAATGGCAGCGCAACAGAGGTGAATGTTATGGATGCAATGGAAAGCAGTGGAAAAATGCAGTGTAATGATGAAAATCTGCTCTGATGGAGGTTTGGTGAGGAAATGGACATGGACCATTCGATCATATCTGGAGGCGATGATCGACGGTGGAGATCAACTAATGGAATGACCTTAGAAAGTTGGGTGAAATGCAATAAACTTTAACGTAAAACATTAAAGTTCTAATGTTTGGGCAGAATGAATGATTTTTAATGTAAAACATGCAGTTTAGACCTTAGGACGGAATACAAAGGAAATGCACGAAAAACATATGAAATGAGTTTAAATGGTGGGACCCGATCATGGGCGGAGGGCGATTCAGTATGGACCGTCAGATCTCAGGAGGAGATCGACGGTTGGGATGATCCGATGAAGTTCAATGGACGCCTGATGGAAAAATATGCATGTGATGCGAGATGCGATGAGGGTCATTGATCTATATAGATCAACGGTTGAGATCTGTAGATGGACTTTCGGGCATAGTAGTGGGGAAGTGGTTTTTTGGATAAAACCGTTGTTTTCTCGCGGCGAAAAGGGAGGAAGGTTGTTTCCACTTTTTGAACGAGATATAGGTCTCTAGCTGACACGTGACTTTCATAAACTGCCCATATCACGTATGTTCTGACTGTTAAACTTCGGATGAGGAAACAACGCGATATAGATGTGGGTCGTTGGATCTAGGACTGTGAGATCCGACGGTGATGGAGGAGCGTGATACGAGGAAAGTACATGGTCAGTAAGGTGAGGTCAAGTGGACGGTGGTTTCATTGTGGGTCATCCGATCTATGCGATGGACGGCTGAGATTTGCAGAGGAGAAACACAGGCGGAGGAGCTGGTTGGTGGTCAGGAGTAATCCTGGCCGTTGGATCAAAAGGAATGAATGGTCAGGATCTAATTGGAAGCGAAGGAGGCAGGGGCCAAATCTCCGATGGGCGATGAATCGATTTCATATGGACCATTGGATCAGTGACAAATCAACGGCTGTGATTGGATCAGAGGGTGACCAACCGGGGACACAGGGCGGAGTGAGGGAAAATCCTGGCCATTGGTTCTTGTGGATTCAACGGCTAGGATTGCATCGGGAGATCGCAATTGGGGAATGCAGAAGGAGGCACATTAAGAACTTCTGATCGGCAATTGGTGCTTGACCGTTGGATTAAAACGTGAATCAACAGCGGAGATTGTGATCGGAGGGGTAACAAAGGGATGAGGCAGGGCGCGATAGGACCTGCATGGACCGTCGGATTTGTATAGATTGATGGCGGGTATTGCACCTGCACTTGACAGAACATAACACTCTCGCATCGGAACTTTTGTGATTTACAAAGGAAAAAAGAGCTCTGCTCCAATATTTCGATGCAATAAGCGCTTCATACCTTAGCGCTTGGGTGCATGGAGAGGAAGTGCTTAGGGCCTGGCCTAAAAGGGGCTAAGCCTATTATATAAAAAGAAATTGGTTTTTAGCCTAAAAACAGAGTTTTTAAGGCTGAACAGAGGTTTTCGGTAGAGGGAAAAAAGGATTTTTAGGCCAAACAAAGGGTGTTTGTGAGGTTTAAAGGGGTGGTGGATGATTTAGTAGGCTTAGGAAGGGATTTTGGAGGTTAAAGGGGAAACTTTGTAAAGGGGAAAAAAGGGTTAAAATGGGAAATTTTGCAGGGATACAAGGGGAAAATGGAGGCTTTTTCTGATCATCATTTTTTCACAGGCAGTGAGGCTTTTTTGATGCCGAAACAGCAGTGAAGATATTTTCAAAGGCAATGGACACACAGAGGCTTCAAGGATGAGATATTTTCATAGGAAATGTATCTCTTGAAGGCTCAAAAAAAATTTAGCCACCTATTTGCTTGAAAAAAAAATCATAGGTGGCTAACAGTGACTCCACATGGGGATGGCATCTTCTTGAAGGTGTCAAGAATTCATAAAATAATCTTTGGAGTAGGCCAGATGCCTGATCCTTGAACCATTTTTCTTCTTTGATTCAGCTGTTACAAACATGATGGATATTAATTCAGCAGAAAACATTTCCCAAACAATCTACCTACCCATCCTACAATCCTAACATTTTTTCTTCAAGGTGCATTTGAATTTGCAGACCCTTTTCATCATTTTTTATTGAAAGCAGAAAACAACTAGTCTAATTCTACCCTTATTCCTCCATGAGACCAGATTAAACTATTGGTCTCATAGTTTCTCTACCTAGTCTAATATCTGCTAGGATTAAACTGTCTAGCAGATTTCTTCTCTACATTCTACAACAGAAATTTAAAAACAGTCGAACTAGGATTAGGCAGTCTAGTTTGCTGTGGATCCATGGCATAAAGACACCTGCACATGAACTGAAATTGCAAAAATTTGAAGACAAAATCTTGGAGCCTTGAAATCTTGAAACTTTGAAGCATCTTTCTTTTCTTTGTGACTCAAGTTTTGAGCTTGTTAGAGTCACTTTCTTCTTTTCTGGTTCAGATTTTGAGCATATTAGAACCAGCTTCTTTACACCTTTTGGCTCGGGTTTTGATCATATTAGAGCCAATATTTTACACTTCAGAGGTTCAAGTTTTGAGCATGTCTGAACCTCTCTTTCTCTCCTTTTTGAAATATTTTCTCTTTTTCTCTGAAAATAAAACACAGCAATGGTATTTACAATGGAAATGAAAACTGTAAAATTGGAAATCAGCAATAGTAATGCTTGAGAAGCCTGCCATTGACAAGACCCCCAAACAAATATGTACCATCAAGATCTTGCAAAAAAAAGGCATTTGGACCAACAATGGCTTGGATGATGTAAGGACCCTGCCACAAACTGTCAAATTTGCCATGTTTTCCTTTGTCTTCTCTCCTAGAGTCCCATTTTAAAACTTTATTTCCAATTTTGAAGTCACAAGCTTTTGTTATTTTATCAAATAACTTATTTATGTTTTCTTGTACTTTCAGAGCTCTGTTATAGACCTCTTCTCTTGTTTGTTGGAGATGACTTGTTTTATTTATCCTCCTTACCATGCTGTCCTCTTCTGTCTGAACCTCTTGGACTAGTTTAATCACTGGTACCCCAAGGCTGGTTGGAAACACTGCTTTTGTTCCATAAACAAGTTGATATGGTGACATGCCAATGGATTTCTTTGTTGTTAGCCTGTCAGCCCACAAAGCATGCACTAACTTGTTATGCCATGATCTCTTATTCTCTTCAAGCAGCTTTTTGATGATGATCACCAAGCTCTTGTTTGATGATTCAGCTAACCCATTACCTTGTGGGTAATAAGTAGTTGAATGACCGAGTGCTATCTGATACCTGTGACAAAAATCAATCATTTTATTGGATCCAAAAGCAGCAGCATTATCAGTGATTATCTTTCTTGGGCAACCAAATCTAGAGAGGATGTGGTCTTCTAGGAACTTAATGATAACAGAATCTGTGGCATTCCTGGAGGGTATGGCCTCAATCCACTTTGTGAAATAGTCTGTGGCTGTAAGGATCCACTTGTGTTGAGCAGAAGAAGCAGGGTGTATTTCTCCTATGAAATCTATGCCCCATTGTTGAAAGGGAGCCTCAATAGTAATGGGTTGTAATGGTAAAGAAAGAAGCTTTCTTTTTCCCTCAAAAATCTGGCACTTATGGCAGGCAATTATCATTTTCTGGATGTCATTGAAAAGTGTAGGCCAGTAATAGTCAGCTCTGAGTATTTTGTTAGTAGTGGCTTTCCAGTTCAATTGGCCTCCACACTCTCCTGCATTGAACTCATGTTTAATCCTCTCTGCTTCAGTTTCAGGCAAACATTTAAGCAATAGACGATTTGCATTTTTCCAGTACAAACAATCATTCAGTATGCAATAGTTTCTGGATTTTAACTTTAGGAATTGGGCCTTAGTCTTTGATGAGTCAGGAGGGGCATTGAGGTTTGTGAGCACATACAGGATATAAGAATACCAAGGAGAGTTTTGAAATTGTTCTTCAATAGTAGGATCCGGTAATCCTTCATGTTCATCCAGGGCATTCACCATGTTTATGTCAAGGGCTTGCAAGTTAGATTCAGCCATTAGTTGAGCTAAGCCCTGACCTTTGATCAGTTTTGTGGGTTTTATTTCCAGGTCATACTCTAATATTACAGCAATCCATTTGCCCCTCTTTCCATCAGGATCTTGGGACAAAATGTCTTTAACCACTATGTTAGGCATATAGGCAATGATGTGAGAATGCAGAACATACACCCTAAAGTCTTTCAAGGCCTTTACCAAGGCATAGGCCTGTTTTTCCATTATGTTATATTTCAAGTGTGCATCCCTCAGAGCTTTGTTGAAGAAAGCAATAGGCTATTCCATTCCCTCTTGGCTTTTCTGCAACAGAACTGCAGCCACTGTATGCTTGGAGGTAAAGGAAAATATCAGGAAATCTTTTGAGAAATCATGGCTAATTAAAATAGGTGTTCGGGTGAGTGCAAGTTTAACTAATTCAAAAGATTTCTTATCCTCTACAATCCACTTAACCCCTACACCCTTTTTCAACATGTCCGTCATATTTATGAGGTGTTCAGCTAAGTTGGGAATAAACCTCCTTAAGAAGTTAATTTTCCCAATAAAGGACTGCAACTCTTTTATTTTTCTCAGGTGTGTAATCTGTAGTATTCCCTCAACTCTTTGCGGATCTATCTTAATTCCCTTCTTTGATATAATATGGCCAAGAAGCTTGCCTTATTGAAGCCCAAATATAGTCTTCTTGGGGTTTAAAGACAGACCGAACCTTCTACATTTCTCAAAAACTCTTCTCAGATGTTTTAGGTGCTCCTCATCAGTCTTGGAATAGACTGTTATGTCATAAAGATAGATGACAATGAAGTGCCCTATTTCCTCCGAAATGGCTATGTCCATTGCTCGTTGGAAGGTCGCACCAGCATTAATTAGTCCAAAAGGAATTTTTACGTACATAAAAGTGCCCCACGAAGTGGTGAAAGCTATCTTGAGTTGGTCTTTTGGGAGTACTAAAACTTGGTTATAGCCTGAAAAACCATCTAACAAGGAGATCCTTTTTGAGCCCACTACCCTCTATAGGATGTGTTCCATCTTTGGTAAAGGGTAATTGTCTTTAAGTGAAGCTCTGTTAAGGTTTCTGAAATCAATGCACAGTCTAATCTTACCCGTTTTCTTTCTCATAGCTACAAGGTTGGAAACCCAATTAGAGAACCTCATAGGCACTATTATTCATGCCTCATACATCTTCTTGATTTCCTTTTCAACTAGAGGCAGTTGTTTCGGGTTAATCCTGTGGATTTTCTGTCTGAAGGGTTTTTGGTTCTCTTTCAAAGGGATTTTGTGCTGAATAATGTCTGTATCATAGGATTTTAAGTCCTCATAGCTCCAGGCAAACACATCGATGAATTATTTAAATAACTCAATATATTTCTTTTTCATGTCTGTGGGAAAAGACTTAGCCAACTTTATCATCTTAGGCTTATCTTCAGTGCCTATGTTGCATTCCTCAACATCAAAGTTTGAGTGTTCAATAGTGGGGTTTTTCGCTACGTCGTCAAAATCAAAAAGGTCCTCTAAAGGTGCCAGTCCTCTGGGTATATTCTTATCTTTTGACTGTAGCACCTCTATTTCCTCTTTTCCTATGCTCTTATATTCTTCGGTTGGATTTCCAATTTGTTCAATTAAAGTGTTTATTTCTACATTATGAGGTGATTTTTCTTCGTCGGGGGGCTCTTCACTCAAGCATCTTTTATTAGATTTAGAGTCTGAATCAGAGAATTCAAACTCATTCCTGCCAATCAGGAAATCCTCTATCTACTTGTTGCCATCAAAGACTCGCCAATATTTCTCATTATCAGGCACTACAGGTCTGTATTTTGTCTGAATGATGATTTGTTTGTCACTAGGGGACTTATGATATGAACTAGCTATGCAGGCTAATCTATTTGCAATTATGTTTTGACTCCTAGGAACATACACCAGTTCATATTCTACAAAGGTTTTCAATAATCCATAGCATTGTTCCCGTACGCTCTCAATATAGGGTGTTTAGATGTATATTCTCCATTCACTTGTTTTATGATTAACTCAGAGTCTCCATGTACAACTATCCTACGGGCTCCTAGTTTTCTCAATAGATTCAAGCCTAGGATAAGAGTCTCATACTCTGCGATATTATTTGTACATTTGAAGTTCAGATTGTAGGCATGACTCTCAGCATAGTCACTCTCAGTGTTATGTAACCACACTCCTGCTCCTGCAGTCTTTCTAGTGCAAGACCCATTGAAATTCATTCTCCATAAGGGGTTGCTTTCAGGTTTATCATCATTTTCCTCCCTAATGTTGGTTTCGTCGTTATGTTGTAATATGGGGTCTGCATTGTGGTGTGGAGGGTTTTTTTCTTTATGATGTGTATGGAGTTCAGAGAGAGGACTAATTGGTTGTTTGTAGTCTTAATTTTGTTCACTCTGAGTTTTTGTTTTAGTGCATTGTCCCAAGGTTTCTTCTTCTTTTTCTTCTAAGTCCATTGTGGCCATTACGTTAAAATCTATGGGCTCTGTTCTATTGTTTGCATCTCTGTGTTCTGGCTCTGGCTCGTCTATGGATTTATCGTTGCAAAGGATAAAGGAGTCTAGATCTGTGTGTACAGAGTATAGAGGTGAATTTTCAGGCTTTTCAAGACTGCTAACCATACATTTCATTTGTGCCTCTCTATACAGTCTCCTAAGCTGGCTAAAGACAGGGATTGTGGCATATGACCCATCCATCTGCATCGTACCTTGCAGCTTGGCTCCCCATGACCTTGATAGTAACATGCCATACTTAGGTGGCACATCTACCACTACAACATCCATAACCATACATTTGGCTGGAATCTGGGTCAGGTTCACACACAGATCTTTGATTATGCCAAGGCATTTTACTCTGCTAGAGTCAAATGGGTATAAATCTTTGTAAGGATGGGTTATCTCTAGGCCTAACCTCTCCATAACTACCTTAGGCATTAGGTTGTGTGAAGCCCCAGATTCATGCATTGCATTGTGAAGTATCTTGTCATGGATATTGAGGTTGATATAGAAAGGGGGTACTACCCCTTCCTGAAACTTCCCTTCTATATTTTCACCAAAAAGAAGGGTTGGTTGATCATCACTCAGATTAACAGTGTCATTGTTTTCACCTAGATTCAATGCTTTCAAAATTTGGCCTTTATATACATCTTGAGTGGCCAACTCAGAGAGTAGGACAGAGATTTTAATTTTAGCAATATCACTCTCCAAATTGAAGGGAGATGGACTCTTTGTAAGAATCAACTCTGTTTTATCAGCCCCTACTTTAGTGGCAGAATCAGTGTGTTGATTCTCAGTATGTACAGTGTTTGCAATTTTTTTATCAGGAACACTAGGTACAGTGCTAGTGTTGCTAGTTTGTTGACTTTTTTTATCAGTAATTTGGTTGTCTTTTTCTTTATTCTTCCAAAAAATCTCAGCTGCTGATTTATTGCTTTCAGCAGTCACCTTAGGAGTTTTCTCAGGCATTTTCTTAATGGTAATCTCATAAGCCTTTGGTTTGGAAGTGTCTAAGCTCTTCTTGCTCCTAAGTTCATAATGTTCTCTGACCTGCATGATGGTATTTTCGAATCCCAACCTATAATCCTCAGATTCCAACCTTTCCTCATCCCAGTATGAGTGTGAGGTCTGATCTTATTCTGTGGAACAGTTGTGGATTAAGTTTTCTATTTCCAACATGTTTGTTGTGGTTCCCTCAGACTCTTCTATTATCCCCTCATCTTCATCAAGGAAATTCTCTTGAAATGGGGGTATGAATTTTTTATCAGAGTCTCTTTGTCTGTTAGGAGGGTTGTTTCTCCTAAAGTTTTGGTTTTGATTATGATTTTGGTTTTCGTTTTGGTTACTGACTTGGACTGTCAAATTTTCCACCATTTTCCCTAGCCTCTCCATGGTTTTGGCTAGACTATCATATTTAGGATCAAATGTGGAAGTTGATGTGTCACCCATATATGTTACCCTTTTCTCAGCCCTCATTCTGGATTTCTTCTCAATCGGGTTAGCCTCTACACTCACTGTTCATTTTTGCATATCTTCCAATGTGTTGTAATATCTCTCCTTAAGCTGGTATGCCATGTCAGCATCAAAGCCTTCAGGATATTTCACTAAAGCCATACCTTGGGGAGGCTTCATATGTGGAGGAAGAGCATTGTAAACACTATTAAACCTTGTAGAATAGTCATGGACACTCTCTCCTACATTTCTTTTAAGATTCTTGTATTCTGCTAAGATTTGGAGAGGGTTGGTCTTGACTTTCCTTTTGTTAATGAAGGATTGATATAAAGAGGGAAGATCCTGGATACTATTAGAGGTAGGCCCTTGAACCACTTCTTCACATCTCCTCCTAGACTCTGGGAAAACATTATCATCTTGACTGGATCATCATCTATTTCCATATAGTCAAAGGAATATTCCATCCTATCTACATGGTGTTGAGATGTTGTAGACTCTTTTGCAGTGAAATGTGGGATTTTGATTGATAATCATTTGGTAAAGGCACTAGAGGCTGTGGTAACACCAGAGGTGCATACCAGGCTTCCATGATGATGTTCTAAGGAGGTAAAGGATTGGCTCGAGCAGCAGGTATGTGGATGACAGGGATACTAGGACCAGCAACACTCTGTTGAGCTAATTTAGGGTGACAGAGCCCAAGTTTTGAATGAAATTAATATCCGGAGGTGTAGATGGAGGAGTCTCTCTATCCCTAATGTGTTTACCACTGTGAGATGGTGAACTAGGAAGCTCAAGGTCAGGCTGGTCTAGATCACTAAATGACCTAGTTCTAGGTAAACTGCTTTGTGATTCAAGGTCAAAATAAGTGTCTGATAGAGCTGTAAAGTTTTCTGGTGCAGAGTTAGCTCTATGGATGTGACTGGAAACAGTTGGATTTCTAGGTGTAGGATATTTCCTAAGAATTCTCTCGGGGTTTTCAACTATTTCAGGTGGGTTTGGGTTAGGATAAGCTCTTGAATGAATGGTTCTTGAAGCCAGTATGTTGTCTTTAAACAAAAATCTTAATCCTGCATGTTTCTTCTAATATGGATGATGTTGTAATGCAACTCTGGTCTCCCAGTGGAGTCTTATGAAAACCAAGATAATCAGCAGGCCTACTGATCACCAGTGGAGTCTTTAATCATTAAGGAACTATGGAGTCGCCAAGTGGAAGGTTTAGAATATTTCAAGAGGGTATACTGTCCACCACAGTGATTGACCACCAAACTCAGGCTACTATGGTCTTCTTTGAGTTTCTTAGAGGTGTTTAAATGTGTTTTACTCAAAGGTCCCCAGTGGAGTCGCCATTATGTTGGGGTTGCCATGTTTTGGCAAGTTTGGCAATACCAAAAGATGAGACAACATCAGAACCACTTTTAGACCTCAGGATCTAGCCCTCCTGGGTCCAGAGAGGGATCTCTTTATAAAGGCAAAGGTATATGTCTTTGAAGCTTGATTTGAAGGTATTAGGCTAGTTATAAGGTGTGAGGTTTGTTTTTTTTTTTTTTTGGTTGTTGGGAAACATGAATGAAGGGTTCAATATAAGACAAGGATGAGCAAAGAGGATTTTAGGAAAAGGAGAGATAAGTCAGAGAACACTCGAGACCATTGGGCAATGGAGTCAGGAAAGGGTTTACTTGCTATTCAGTATTCAAGGCTTTGAATTGGGCTAGTCATCCAAAGTGTAGGATCTTAAAGATGATAATGCGGTATGAAATGATAAGGAAGGAAGGTGAATGACAAGGAAACCTCCAAGGTGACCACTTAGAAGGCAGATCTAGGGATAGGACATGCCATTAGACACCTATGATCCAACTCCTAAAAGGTTAACTCTTCAGACAAAGGAACATTAAAGATTTAAACAAAAAGGTGAAAACCTGAGATCAGTGAAAGGCTTTGAACTTTCAATGCTTCAGCATCCAACTTAAGGGAATTTAGAAAGGTTCAATTGATTGAATAAGACCCTAGTGAGACAGAATCAGCGTTCTAAACTCCCAGTATCCTAATTCGTTCAATTAAAACCCAACAATAACATCTAAAAACAGATTCATTGATTCATACATTAGCTAGCAGTAAATATTAGCTACTACACTGGTTAAATTACCTTGAATCAGTGCTCAGATAACACATATAGCAGAAAACATCAAAGGCGAGGAGAGCAGAAGCATTAGGGTACCATGCAAGGGTATATCCTAAGCCAGATTTCTGATGCTTACCAGAGAAATGAAATGTAATGAGAAACAGAGACAAAGGCAGAAAAACATCACCGATGCTTTAAATCAGGATCCAAAGAAATGTGCTTGTCATATTAAAGAGCAACACCAGTCATGTACAACATTGTCCAACAGCTTGATATTCAATCTGAAAACATCTTCCTCATACCTATCTTACAACTTTAGACAGAGAACTATATCTCAAGAAAAACAGCTTACAATTCACAGATATTCGATCAACAACCAACAATAGCGTTTTCTGATGAGTTTTATATCTAAAAGAGAGGCAGAGGAGGTAGATGAAACATTAAAATAGAGTAGGAAGGAAAGGCTCAAAGCCCATTCTGTCTTAATATCTATGCATTAATCTTCAGTACTCTTTTGATGAAAGAGTGGTCTTCGACAGGCTGAAATTAACTCCGAGTATGTTCTTTGATGTACTTTCGGCTGTAGTACTCTGCAGTACTCTGGTGACAGGAAAAAAAAGGCAGATAAATGACTTTAGTTCTGCCATACTGCATAAAAAATGCTCTGGTAGCATTAGGACTTCTGTTAGGGTGGAAATCTTCTCAGGAACATGATGTAGAATAAAAACAGTATGGGTACTGTGTCCCTTCTCAGGAGGGAAACTTCTGCTGATGTGAAACACTGGTAATATTGTTTTTTGTGCGTTAGGCCTCATTAGGCCTTCTGTGTTAATCATAAGGTATTCAATATGGTACATTTTCCTTTTGATCATTGTATTAAGGCTTAAAATCTTCAATACTGGGCATTAAAACCTCTTAATCCTTCACTGATACTCTTTGCCACTTCATTGACTATCTCTGTCTGTGAATTTTTAACTTTAATGGCACTGGAGAGGTTTAACAGGGTTGAACCCTGTTCCTTTAATGAAAAATTACGTTATAACACCTTCCAGGTGTTTCTCTGTAATCACAGGCCCTGAAAATGGCTTTCTTTGCACTCTGTGTCACTATATCAGTGACTGTGAGCAATGGCGGTTTCCACCTCCTGTACCTTGTAAAACACATAAACAATGTTAAGAAATCCATGCGGTGGGAGGATGAATGCAGTGGAAAGTTGTGAGAATGGCAGCACAGCAGAGGTGAATGTTGTGGATGTAATGGAAATTAGTGGAAAAATGCAGTGTAATGGTGAAAATATGCTCTGATGGAGGTTTGGTGAGGAAATGGAGATGGATTGTTCGATCAGATCTGGAGGCGATGATCGACGGTGGAGATCAACTAATGGAATGACCTTAGAAAGTTGGGTGAAATGCAATAAAATTTAACGTAAAACATTAAAGTTCTAATGTTTGGGCGGAATGAATTATTTTTAATGTAAAACATGCAGTTTAGACCTTTGGACGGAATACAAAGGAAATGCACGAAAAACATATGAAATGAGTTTAAATGGTGGGACCCGGTCATGGGCGGAGTGAAATTTAGTATGGACTGTCAGATCTCAGGATGAGATCAACGGTTGGGATGATCCGATGAAGTTCAATGGACGCCCGATGGCAAAATATGCATGTGATGCAAGATGCGATGAGGGTCATTTATCTGTACAGATCAATGGTTGAGATCCGTAGATGGACTTTCAAGCATAGTAGTGGGGAAGTGGTTTTTTGGATAAAACCATTGTTTTCGCACGGCGAAAATGGAGGAAGGTTTTTTTCACTTTTTGAACGTGATATAGGTCTCCGGCTGACACGTGGCTTTCAGAAACTGCCCATATCACATACGTTTTGACTGTTAAACTTCAAACGAGGAAAAAACGCGATATAGATGTGGGCCATTGGATCTGGGACTGTGAGATCCGACAGTGATGGAGGAGTGCAATACGAGGAAACTACATGGTCAGTAAGGTGGGGTCAAGCGGACGGTGGTTTCATTATGGGCCATCCGATCTATGCGATGGACGGCTGAGATCTACAAAGAAGAAACACAAGCAGAGGAGCTGGTTGGTGGTCAAGAGTAATCCTGGCTGTCAGATCAAAAGGAATGAATGGTCAGGATCTAATCAGAAGTGGAGGAGGCAGGGGCCAAATCTTCGATGGGCGATGAAGCGATTGCATCTTAACCATTGGATCGGTGATAGATCAATGGTTGCGATTGGATCAGAGGGTGACCAACCGAGGACACAGGGCAGAGTGACGAAAAATCCTAGCCATTGGCTCTTTTGGATTCAACGGCCAAGATTGCATCAAGATATCACAATTGGGGAACACAGAAGGAAGCACATTAAGAACTTCTGATCGACGATTGGCGCTTGACCGTTGGATTAAAACGTGAATCAACAGCGGAGATCGTCATCGGAGGGATAACAAAGGGGTGAGTCCGGGCGCGATAGGACCTATGTGGACCATCGAATCTGTATAGATCGACGGTGGGTATTGCACCCAAACTTGACAGAACATGACACTCTCGCATCGGAACTTTTGTGATTTACAAAGGAAAAAAGCGCTCCGCTCCAATCTTCCGATGCAATAAGCGCTTCATGCCTTAGCACTTGGTCTTAGCGCTCGGGTGCATGGAGGGTAAGTGGTTAGGGGCTAGCCTAAAAGGGGCTAAGCCTGTTATATAAAAAGAAATGATTTTTTAGCCTAAAAACAGAGTTTTTAAGGCTAAATCGATGTTTTTCGGTAGAGGGAAAAATGGATTTTTAGGCCAAACAAAGGGTGTTTGTGAGGTTTAATGGGGTTATGGGATGATTTAGTAGGCTTAGGAATGGATTTTGGGGGTTAAAGGGGAAACTTTGTAAAGGGGAAAAAATGGTTAAAAAGGGAAATTTTGCAGGGATACAAGGGGCAAATGGAGGCTTTTTATGATCATCATTTTTTCACAGGCAGTGATGTTTTTTGGATGGAAACAGCAGTGAAGATCTTTTCAAAGGAAAATTACTCACAGAGGCTTCAAGGATGAGATATTTTCATAGGAAATGTATCTCTTGAAGGCTCAAAAATAATTTAGCCACATGTTTTCTTGACAAAAAATCCATAGGTGGCTAACATGATGTACTTGTGCAATAAGGTGTGGCGAAGGCACTGATGGGAAAATCCAAATAGCCTTACACCATGACAGATAACAAATGGAGTGACATGGATGAAAGAGCACTGAGCGACATTCATTTGTGTTTGGCGAATGATGTTTTGTTTAACATCGTGTCAGAGAAAACTTCCACTGGTTTGTGGACAAAGCTTGAAAAGTTGTACATGACAAAATCCTTAACCAATAGGATTCTTCTGAAGCGAAAGTTTTACAGCTCGCGCATGAAGGAAGGTACGACGATAAATAATCATCTGAATACCTTTAATACTCTCTTGGTGCAGTTAGAAAGTATAGAAGTAAAATTTGAATCAGAAGATAAAGATGTAACTTTATTATGCTCATTGCCCGAGTCATGGGATCATTTTGTTACTTATATAAGTCTTAGTTAATCAGAAACCCTTGAATTTGATGATGTTGTTGGAGCTTTTCTTTTTGAAGAAACAAGGAAGAAGTCAAATTCAGAAACCTCTACATCAGAAGCAATGATGGTAAGAAGTCGTTCTAAAGAAAGACGCTTCAGTAAGCACAACAACTCGCGGTCAAAATCGAAAGGGAAGAAGAGTAAGGTAAAGTGTTGGTTTTGTTTCAAATTGGGACATTTGAAGAAGGAATATTGGAAGAGACAACAAACATCCAAATGAGACTCTTCGACAGAGAAGAAAGAAGAAAACACAACAAATACAGGTTCGATATCCATTTCAAGTATGAGTGATGAAATGTTATCAGTTAATTTGTCAAATCATGATCAACATTAGCTGTTAGATTCTGGTGTGTAAAATCACATGTGCATTCATATAGAGTGGTTTAAATCTCATAAATCAATCAATGATGGAGTGGTTTACATGGGAAATGATGTCTCGTGTAATATTGTGGGAATTGGTAGCATCCAGATTAAAATGTTTGATGGGACAAATAAAATTTTAACTGATGTAAGACACGTGCCTGAACTAAGAAAAAACCTCATTTCACTAGGAGTGCTAGACACAAATGGATATAAAACCTTTATTCAAGGTGGAGTAATGAAATTTTATAAAGGAATTTTACTAGTAATGAAAGCAAAGAAGGTTGGAAATATTTTTCAGTTAGAAGGAAGAACAGAGTCAGATCATGCTTCTATAGTATCTGAAAACGACAGTAATTCTATTTGTTTATGGCATCAAAGGTTGGGCCATATGAGCGAAAGAGGATTAAAAATTTTATCTGATCGTAAGTTACTTCCTAGTTTAAAATCTTCTAAGTTAGATTTCTGCAAACATTGTCTATTTGGGAAACAAAGCAAGCAGAAGTTTAAAACTAGAGAACATAATAGTAATGGACTCCTTGATTATATCCATTCTGATGTTTGGGATCCATCTCCTACAATATCATATGGAGGATCGTCATATTTTGTATCTTTTATTGATGATTTCTCTAGAAAAGTGTGGGTCTATATGTTAAAAAAGAAGCCTGATGTATTCACAGTTTTCAAACAATTTAGAGCATTAGTTGAAAACATCACTAGAAGAACCATTAAATGTTTAAGAACTAACAATGGTGGTGAGTTTACTTCAAAGGAATTTCATAATTATTACAAGGACGCTGGGATCGAAAGACATAAAACTACTGTATATACTCCTCAGCAAAATGGAGTTGTTGAATGCATGAACATGACTCTTTTAGAGAGAGAAAGAAGTATGCTTAGTAATGCCAATTTGCAGAAGGAATTGTGGACAGAAGCTGTATCTACGACTTTATATTTGATAAATCTATCACCATCAACTGGAATAGGATGCAAAATTCCTCAAGAGGTATGGAAAGGTCATTCTTGTGATTATTCTAAACTGAAATTTTTTGGTTGTGATGCATATGATCTAGTTTCGAAACATCAACGTTCTAAATTAGATCCTAAATCAAAAGATATATCTTTGTTGGATATGGTGATGGGACTAAGGGATATAGGTTGTGGGATCCTAATACTCACAAGATCATCATTAACAGAGATGTTAAATTCAATGAATATTCACTCGATAATCCAGATGTAGATGATAAATTGAAACAGGATAATGTACCTAAGTTTCAACATATTCAGTTTGAAACCAGTTCAAATACTGATGATAGTGAAGATCATGAACAAGTTTTAGATGCAGATCATGAACATGTTTCAGATGCAGATCATGAAGAAGTTCCTACAGATAATAATCAACAAATTGTGGAAGTACCAGAAACATCTTTAAGGAGGTCTACGAGAATCAGGCGTCCTCCTAAAAGTTTTGATGATTACGTTACTTCAGTTGCTTTAACCGCTAATGATGATGAACCTTTGTGCTATCAGGAAGCTGTAGAAGGTTCTAACTGTGATAAGTGGAAAGAAGCTATGAAGGATGAGATGAAGGCATTAGACAAGAATGCCACATGGGATTTGGTAGAACTTCATAAAGACAGAAAAACCGTGGGATGTAAATGGGTTTACAAATTGAAAAGGGGTGTTGATGATACAGAAGACAGGTACAAAGTGAGGTTGGTCACGAAAGTTTTTTCTCAGAAAGAAAGAATTGAATTTCATGAGATATTTTCACCAGTTGTAAAAATTGTTTCAATTCGGATTATGTTAGCATTAGTTGCTTTACTTGATTTAGAATTACAGAAACTAGATGTTAAAACTGCATTTTTACATGGAGATGTATATGAGGAGATTTACATGGAACAACCGGAATGGTTTTTTCAAAATCGCAACAAGAAATTTGTCTGTAGGCTCAAGAAATCATTATATGGCCTGAAGCAGTCACCTCGACAATGGTACAAGAAATTTGATTCTTTCATGATGAGTCAAAATTATATAAGAAGTGAATATGATCATTGTGTTTACTTTAAGAAATTAAGTAATGGCATGTTCATTATCTTAGAGTTGTATGTTGACGATATGCTTTTATCAAGCAAAAGCATAACAGAGATCAACATGTTAAAGGCTCATATGGTTAGGACGTTTGATATGAAAGATCTAGGAGCAGCAAGACAGATTTTGGGCATGGAGATTTTCAGAGACAGGAGAAATGGTAAGCTGTGGCTATCACAAAAGAAGTATATTGAGAAAATACTCTTGAGGTTTGGTATGAACAATGTGAAGCTTGTTTCAGTCCCTTTAGCTTCCCATTTTAAGCTTTCTTCAAGTTTATGTTCTAATACAAATGAAGAAAAGGAATATATGTCTCGAATTCCATATTCCAATGTGGTAGGTTGTTTGATGTATGCGATGGTTTGTAATCGACCAGATATTTCATATGTAGTTGGGGTTGTCAGCAGGTACATGGAAAATATAGGAAAAGAACACTGGTCTGCAATGAAATGGGTGCTTTGGTATCTGAGAAGCACAAGTGATTATTGTATCACTTATAACAGAAGTTGTGAATTTTTTTGTGGATATGTTGATTCCGATTTTGCAGGTGATTTGCATAAGAGAAGGTCAACTTCAAGATATTTCTTTGCTCTTGCAGGTGGAGCTATTACCTGGATGTCAAAGCTACAAAACATTGTTGCTTTATCCACTACAGAAGCATAATACATAGCTGCTTCACATGCTTGCAAAGAAGCGGTTTGGTTGAAAGGTTTGTTTGGTGAGTTTGGTAGGTTACAGGACAACATTAAGTTATCTTGCGATAGTCAAAGTGCAATTCATTTGGCTAAAATTCCGGCCTATCATAGTAAATCAAATCATATACCTATCATCGCAGAAAGGCAAACAAGATAGCTGATGTCTTAGCAAATGCAGGGATAGATTCTCAGATGGCAGAATTCCACAGCCTCTGGCACGATCTAGCAGAAGGAGTGCTCAAAGAAAACTGCAAAAAGATCCAGCAGACAGATCTGCACACTTAGGCCTCGGCAGCAAGGCACACTATGGCTTCAAACACAGGAAGGAATGTTAAACCACGGCAGAAGAGCCACTGAAAAGAGAAGATCTGCAGATGCGCCACTGAAAAGAGAAGATCTGCGCCAACAGGCTTGCGCAATCAAGATTGGAGACACATCCCTGCACACCCAAAAGACGCATCAATAAAATGAATGCTCATCCACTTCAAGCATGACAATCTCAGGATCTCCAGGCGGCAATATGCCCACCTCGCAGCATTCTGCCCACCTCGCAGCAAGCTGCCCACCACTCTTGCAGGTTCACCTCACGGGCTCCATGAAATCTCTCCTTAGACAGCGCACTGTATATGCTGCAGGCACTTGCCTGGAAAGGCCACCCAGTCAACGCAGGCAGGTCGCTCTGACCCCTGCGGACCATTGTATTTTTATTCACAATCATTAATATAACTGCTTAATTCTACAAAAAAAAAAAAAAAGCATATACCTATCAAGTACCATTTTGTAAGATAGGTTATCACTGAAAGGGGAGTCTCTCTTGAAAAGGTGCATACAAAGGAAAACTGTGCAGACATGTTCAGGAAACCAGTTTTTTTAGAGAAGCTACGATGGTGTCTAGCTTCTCTTGGCTTGTAGAAAAGATAAAAATAATAATGGAACAGGGTATCGAGCTAATTGTTTTCAAGGTGGAGATTGTTGAGATTTATTTTAATTAAATTTGGAGAAAATCTCATGAATGTGACAACAATAGGATTTGTTGCTAAATTGACTCCATCTAATTCTTATATGGAGTTATTGCATCCTATATTTTTTGTGAGTGAATTTTTGATTCAGTTCCTACTTCCAGCTATAAAATGTAAGCCCGTCGAGGAAAATTAGCATGAGGAATGTGAGGTGAGTGGAAGAGATGTGCAAATGAAAAACTATGTTGTTGTAATTCTCCTTTTTGCTGAATGAGATAGCTGATGCCCTTGTTTGGTGGATGTAGCCCAGATTGGTTGGGTGAACCACGTTAAAATTTCTGTCTCTTTATGGTTTTTTGCTGTGTGTTTGTGTTTTATTTAATTGTTACCACTGTTGAACTCAAAAAATCATAAACAAATCAAAATTGTGCACATCTTCAAATTAGCATTTTAAAATTAATAAATCATTTTACATTTTAAAACTTCTCCAACGGGCACTACGCTACTATGGACAACTTGTTATATTTATCTTATTTGCAAAGTTAGAGATTTGAAATCGGATTTTATTGATCGGTATAGGAGAGACCACTGGTTATATTTATCTTATTTTCAAAGTTAGAGATTTGAAATCAGATTTTATTGATCAGTATAGGAGAGATCACTGGTTATATTTATCTTATTTTCAAAGTTAGAGATTTGAAATCGGAGTTTATTGATTAGTATAGGAGAAATTTTCAATCATATTTTATAGGTGATATTATTGCAAATATATCGTTGGATCTTTCAAGATAGAGGCTATGATTTGTGGAATATTGGCATTTTAAACCTGATTGTGTTAATAGGGTTTTAATAAATGGCTTCGTTTAATAAACAATGTATAAAACCCTAACATTAATGGAAATAATAGGGAAATTGCGAACTGATACATTCTCTTATTAGACAGATTCTAATAAAAATGTATCAATGAGAGATGTATGGCTTAACTATTTCACGTATCAACACATTTAACAAATCATTATCGACTTGATTTTGTAACCACAATATGATTAACAAATCATTAATGTGTTTTTCTTTCCCTAATTTTATATAGGGACCTAAATTTTTAGAACTACTTTTATAAAAATAAATTAGTATACCTCAAAATTGACACTAAGTATTGGTATTTTCATTAATACTTATCTCACTTATGGTTTCAACAATGGGAACAATAACGTTGTTTTCTAAATTTTGAAATGAAGCAGCCTCTCGGAACTACTTGAACATACTTACTTTCTCTCATGTGCATATCAGAAACTCAAAGCCCCATGAACTGATTGCCTTCCTCAATTACGTTCTTCTTTAAAATGAGTTAAACAATTGGTTGTTGCGTTTTTCTATTGATTCAATTAAAAAATCCTTTAGGGTTTGAAATTTCAAGATATAAATAACGTTATATAATAATTATTGTATGCATAGAAAAGTTTTGGTTGCTAGATAACTTGCTTTCCTTACTAAATGACGTTAATTGTATGGAGCCAGACCTAATAACATATGCAATGTCACAACTAATTTCTAGTGCTCGTCTAACAATTCTGTTAATTGTTGTTGCTCATTCTTTCATGATCTTAGGCATAGAATGGTTTCCATGGATAGAGCCATGCATAGGGACTTTGATTTGTAATGGGGAGAAGGCTTCTTCACATTTCCTTCAATCATAAACACTAGGAATATAGGTTCCAATTTGACGATTGTAATGGGGAGAAGGCTTCTTCACAGGTCCTTCAATCATGAACACGAGGAATCTAGGTTCCAATTTGACGAGGTTTTCATCTTGTCGCCTGAATTATCATATGGGGTGTGTTTGAGAATGTAGGATTTGTTATTTACCAACCCCTGTTTCTAGGATTATGTGATTTAATTCTCTTTACATCTCTCGGATAATCATCGCAACTTATATTATTTATTATGTCTCAATACGTCAACATCCACTGTTTGAATCCCTTGGAGAGAATTTTGGGCTTGGTAGTATTTTGGTCTCCTGTGTTCTACTTTTTTCCCTAGCTCTTTATATTTTCCATTGGTTCAAATCTAGCCATTGTTTTGATGTGATCATGGTCCTTGGATTAAATGATAGTATTATTTCGACTTTATGTGTTTATATATCAGTGTTAATTTCTAGCTATGTTTTCAATTCTCCTCTAGTTCTTAGCCATTATAATATTTAAAGTTAATCATTTCATGATCAACAATAGAGACAACTAAATAAACACCTTGACCTATAGAACAATGGGAGCCAGAATTCATGAGTGTTGTGCATCGAGATCACAAAACAAAACAAAAGAGAGATCAACTACTTGAAAATTAGCTTATTCGAGGGGGAAACCTCCTTTACATCACATAAATGAACAATTCTTGGATGATATAAATGACAATATCTCATTGGTATATATAAGAGTCTAAGGGGTCAGAATATAATCAAAGCATACATAACAATAATAATGTAATGACACAACAATAGCAACAAGAGGTCTGCATGGACACAACAATAACAATAGGGGGATACACTAATAATAATAATAAGGGGATTACACTAATAATAATAATAAGGGAGCTACACTAGTATTATAGGGACATGACATGCCCCTTTCATTCAAAAAAGTGTTTTCCTAAATGTTTGAGTAGTTATGGATGCTTTTGTATAAAATTATCATTCTTCCATGTGGAATCTACATTGGGTAAGTTCTTTCACTTAACAAGATACTCTAAAATTGATTGATTCCGTAGTTTTTGGGTTCTTGTTTCCATGGCTTCTTTAGACTCCAATGTGATTTTTCCTTCTTCATCAAGTTTTGGCAATATTTTTTGAACTAGAAGCTTGTCATTGATAACCTTGTCAAGAAATAATGAGGATGTGGAAGCATTTCTCTGATACCAATTTTTATGCAACCAGATCCCAAAACACAAGAAAAGATAGATCAACAACTTGAAAACCAGACTCTTCAAGGGGGAAACCTCCTTTACATCACATAAGTGAATAATTCTTGGATGATACAAATGACAAGACCTCCTTGGTATATATAGGAGTCTAAGGGGTTACAATATAATCAAAGCCTATGAAACAATAATAATGTAAGGGAACAACAAAAACAATGGGGTCTCTACATGGACACAACAATAACAATATGGGGTTATTTTAATAATAATAATAAGGGGGCTACACTAGTATTATAGGAAGCTAAAAATGAGTTCCTCTACAATAACTTGTTCCATTTTTCAACCTTAACAACGAATTCAAATAACAACTTGCCATGATCACCACAACATCAATCCTTATATCTTTTATAGGGGAAGTTTGTTAATCATGGAAACAAAATTCAACCCTATCACAAAAAACAAGAAGTAATTCCTACCACATGTTGTTGATTATGTTTGCTTGGATTTTGTTAATGCTTGCTTGGTTGCACGAGACAGAAATGGGCTATTCAAACTAGCATGGATTTAGCTATGATGAAAAGAAGTGTTTATTTTCCAAAACCCCAATGAAAGAAAGAAAACAATCCATAAATAAATAAAGCCTTATAACAATGACAGTTGGAAAGAAAGAGAAACTAATCAATACGAGAACAATTGAATTAATTTTGAAAAATCATTGTTATCATTAAGAATTTTTCTTGCTGAATTTTTGGGCCATAGGCTATTTGAAGCCCAAAAATCCACTTGAGTACTCACATTGTTATATATTACCTTGCTTGAATACATGCAGATTACCAGATTGCAACTGTAAAAACCATCGATTGGAATGGTGCCACCCACTACAACAATGTGAGTGAGAGATGGTGAGTGTCAATGTGGGAGAATTGATTGATGCAATGGCCATTTACAATGATATCATTTTTCATTTTAAAATTTTTTAGCTATTATTTTTTACATGTCATGCATTACTAAAATTAAGGAAATAAAATTAATAAAAAGTGAAAACAATGTTTTTTCCTTGGTGGAACGAGCCTAGTCCAACAAAATCAACAATGAATAATACATATCTGCTCATGAAATAGAGGGAGGATCAACTACACCTAAGGCATCCAATACATGGTTTGACTCACACCATTGTTGCTTATGTGTTGTCATCTCACTTTCTAAATATATAAGGAAAACTAGTTTGTCCCAATTCTTAATACGTCCTCATCTGATTTTTTTTTGTTGCAAGAAAGTTGAAGCTATTGCTACTTGAACTTTGTTTGAAAAAGAATACAACAGAACCTTGGCTTCCCAACACTAAAAATATTTTTTTTTCTAATTTGTTTCATGCAAAACAATCCTTTAATCGTTTCTTGGGTTGTATTTAAAAACCCCAAGAAAACCAATAATTTGTTTGATAAATCTAAAAAAAAATCATAAACTATCTAACAATAAAAGGGCCAATTTCCACAATCCCCAATCCCATGATGGTAAAGATATGATTGTTTAGAGAAACACCCAAAAAAATAGCTTGGAGAATATGTTAAAGAATATATATTATATTTACTACTTAACGAGCTAGGTAACCCAACCGAGATCAGGGGAATTCAGTATTGGTGTTGTCGAGATTCCCCCAGCTATGTTATTCCATTAAAACCCTAATGTGGCATTTGGGGTTAATACAATTTAACCCTAATGTTAACCAATGGCCTAAATGAAATGATGTAATTGAAATAAGATAGGATACACTAAAATTTTATGATCCATAAAAGATATTTAGAAAAATAGAAAAAACAAACAAATTATTCAAATAAATTAGCTTTTTTTCCTACACGTATTATTCCCTACTTATCAGTCTATTTTTTCTTCCTATCTTATTTGTCGAACATCCTTGCGATGGGAGAATAAGAACTCTGGTGTACAAAGTTAGATAAGACAAAAATAAGAGTTGTCAGGTTATTCTTTCAGTATTGCTGAACTAGTGTCGTTCTGCTTGTTCTATGTAACAGCTGGCTTAAGTGCTAACAGATGATTATGTTATGTTGTTAAGACACTAAGACATTATTTGTTATTTTCTTTGGAAATAGTACATTATGAGCATAAATTAATTTTGATTTAATAAAATTAGTTATGGAAGTGATTTCCATAAAAGAATAATAGACTGATGGTAAAAAATAATTCAAGAACTGAGAGTTAGTCGAACAGAATTAGTTCAAACAGTTACCCCAACCTCTGAGGATAAAGGCATATCCCAATGAGGAAGAGGGTTTTTGTTCGGTAACTGGAGAAGGAAATTTGGAGAGAATAATTCCTGAGCTGGTGGACCAGTGGAATTACTCTGATTCC
The DNA here is from genome assembly GCA_034641835.2 of Pinus albicaulis. Taxonomy (NCBI): domain Eukaryota; kingdom Viridiplantae; phylum Streptophyta; class Pinopsida; order Pinales; family Pinaceae; genus Pinus; species Pinus albicaulis. The sequence continues at coordinate 204,543,497 of CM076576.1, forward strand.
TGAGAATTGCCTGGAATAGAAGACTAGACAGGAATGTCCTGAAGTCTCTTCCAGAATCTCTGTCAACTCACATAGCTCATACTTGGAGCACAGGGGAGAGACGAGGACGTGATTTCCTCTCTCGAGGTAGGGAGGAAAGCATCAGTCAGTAATTGAAAGATAGATATGTTTATCTGCCACTAGAAATCTTATTTTGTTATGAAAAATATTGAAAATTTATGTGTTATAACCCGTAGACATTATAGTACTTAAATTGTGAAAGGAAAGGCTTCCATTTATGTTCCTTTGACAAACAATACAGTCAGGTAGAATTGAATTATTATTAAAGATTTCTAAGATAGAGAACTGTTAACACAGAACCTTCGAGATGAAGGTTCTATGTTGGTTGTTCTCTACAACTATGATAAAACACAGACAAAATGGTCTGGCCATTTACATTATTAAACAACAAAAAGAAATTAAATATAGAACCCTTAAACCTCAAAAAGGGTTGTTCTGTAGATAACTGGAAAACCAGATCAGACTGTATAAAATTTGAACATTACATAACAAAATTGTACTGAGAATTTAGTTACAATAGTAAAATCATGCAAAACATTTCATGTAATGACAGAACTGAGAATAACTAAATTTACTACTAGAAACTGTAAACTATATTCTTTTTTGACAGAACACAAGAAAGAAGATTGAACAATCGTACGGAAGAAGTAAATTTATACCGTAGATTTTAACTCTGAAACTGAAATAATATATTGTTTAAATCTCTATTTAAATTCTTATGCATGGTAAGAAATTGTTAAGAGAATCCAGCATTGAAAATAAATAAAGCGTATAATACCAAAGGAGGGAAAAACTTTATTATGAGTGAATTCATCAATAACCCTCTGTAAAGTATAATAAAAGAGTCTAGAGATAATATTATCAATACCTTAAACCCCAAACATTCACATGATTAAAGAAATACAATATATTACTAGCTCGGTGAACTGACTATCCAGTTTAGTCTCGTACAAAAATAGAGTATAGATAAGAAAACCATAGATTCGTCAAATTAAACCTTATAATTCAATCCAAAGTTCATACATTTAAATAAAAATGATATTGTGCATGCCTCGCCCAGCATTAGGAAATTTTATGTATAGCCTACAATTAAACTCGAGGAACAGTGGGCAAAAGTCGCGCCATAAAACATGCTTGAACATGAATTAGGCAAGGAGAACAATTAACTACAACAGACTTAATATACGATTACGACATGCACAACTTGGGCATAGCTTGTGAGAAAATTTCAAGTTTACAATAAATAGGGCAGGACAGAGAGCTCCATAGTGAGCCAAGATTCCAAGCCAAAAGCTCCGTGTTCCGTGTCTAAGTCACAAATGGAAAGAGATACCTATTAGAGCTGGTATGGAAGTAGTTAGTAGAAGCACCAAACCAAGCTTCACCAAAAATTATCCATCACAAAACCATTTCAGTCGGGTTTACCTGCATGAATAGAAAAGTAAGGGTTAAACATTTTAGTTCCTCATACCCTAAATGCTGGAAGGAAATATTGAAATGAATACCCCACCGCCTTACCTATAAGGGTTCCTTGCCAAGATTCAGACACATCAGTCTACAAACATTACCATTAAGATTTAATGGTTAGTATAGTTGTGAGGTGTAATGAACAATCTAAACAAACTTAGTGAAAATCGATAATAGAGACAGAGGGTTTCACCATTTCACCGTTCCACCATTTCATCTGTAGTAACATGGTTGAGAAGAGGAATTCCAACAGGAGGAATGGTCGAGAATCAACCACTATGACCCTAGACAGTAACATGCCCATCTTAGACGTAAACGCGGAAGAAGGTCAAGGATTTAACTTTAAAAGAGAAATATGAACCATAATAACCCTGCATAAGGTCGATGGTATCAAACCTCTAAATCCACAATGAACATCCTTTCGAAAATCACACAGCACCGTAAGATACTTACTATGGAAAAAAATATGAAGGTGGAGCCCTGTTAGCATCGGAAAGAACCATGGAGGGGTTTGTTGAAGAGGCAGTAGCTTCCTCCTGCGAAGCGCCGACGCGAAATGCCTGAAATTCCAAGAAAATGGTTAAGGATGGGAGGTCATTACCCCATAACCCTAGATAAAATCAACTATTGGATTATGGGTAGGTCAGATCTATGGTAGAGAGACCATCCAGTTGTTCACCATAAATAATTGCTAGGATGGAGACGGATTTTCCAATAACTAAATTAATTGCAATATTCCTATCATTGATATACCATGCTGAATAGACTAAATAATTTAATCAAGAATTAGATTTCCATGAATGTGAGTACAAGATGATCATTAAAAGTGATTAGATAAGCTGTCAGTTAGATCCTCGTGAAATGGGAGGCCTAAAGTGTAACCTTAGGCTTTAGACTGTAGCTTGTGTTAATGAAACTAATTCGCAAACACAGTTATACATCGCAGTTGGATTATTAATTTGTGTTTTAATGTTAAGTGATTATTAAGTTTTGTTGTAATGTTAAGTAAGCTAACATACACAGGTGTGAAATGGTTATAATGAGATGTAAAATGATTAAATGTAATTTTTTTTTTATGAGTATAACATTGGATGTTACAAGTGGTATCAGAGCAACATTCGCACGCTGGAACCCTATGGGTCACCTAATATGGTAAATTTTATGTAAATGATACACAGTTAAGGAAGCATAACCAAAGGTGCTATGAGAAGGGGGTATACACTACAACCACCCTAGAACACTAGGGAACCCCAACCACGACTAGAAATGAATTCTGAGATTTGGATTTAGCTGAGTGTGGATCAGCACCAGCAAACAAGTAGACTGTTGGAGGAACAACAGCACCAAACTATCATTTTGTTAAATATAGTGTAGAAGCTATAGGAATATATGGTGTGGGTTCGAAGTGTTAATGAGCACTTGATGCAAGAACAGGAAAGGATACTTAAAATCCTTTCGGATAAGCAGAATGAGGGAATGGAACAACCCAGTCCTAATAGAGACATGCGGGAAGGCAACAAGCAAAAAGCAAGGGACCACACCACTAACAGAATGGAAAGAAGTCATTCACAGCAGAGTAATAAAATAAAAAATACAATGAGGCTGAGTCAGGTAATGTGACGGATCAGAAAGAAGTTAAGAAGCAGAAAGTGGAGTTGTAAGGTGAGTTTCATAAGATAAAACCACCCATGTTTGATGGAGTAGAGGAAGAGGTGGCTGAAGCATGGTTGATAAATATGAATAAGTATTTTCAAGTTTACGAATATAGCAGCAATCTTAAAGCCAGATTGGCCATCTATCATTTGAGGGAGAAGGCCACACTATAGTGGGAGGAAGTTAAGAATGTCCACAGTATTGATGATCAGGACGTGACTTGGGATTCGTTCCAATAATATTTTAAAGATAAGTATTTAACTGAGTGTTTCTATGACGAGAAATATAGATAGTTTCATGATTTAAAATTGGGACAATTGACGTTGGATGAATACATCATCAAGTTTACTTCTTTACTTCATTATGTTCCTTATCTAAGGGATGAAAAGGCTAAAGTTCAGTGGTTCCTAAGCAATTTTCCGAATCATATGAAGGAACGAATTGAGTTTGTTAATCCCAAAACCATGGATTAGACAATCTGAAAGGCAAGAATGTGCTATCAGCAATCTAAGGCAAAAGGAGAGCTAGGTAAAAACTAGCAGTCAAAGAAAGAAATAAAAAGGAAGTTCAAGCTTCAAGAAAAAACAGAATCATTTCAAAAATGTTGCCAGAAGTTCAATAAGAAAACAGTTTGGTATAAATCATCAAATAATAAGATGGTCTATGGAGAATAAACCCACAGAATCTTCCAGCAAGCTAGATCAAGCACAAAATCAGAAACCACTGCTACAGTGTTGGGGGTGTGGTGAGGCTCACTACTACCGAAATTGTTCGCAACGAGGAAGGAGCGAGGTGGTTATCAACTTACAAGAAGCATCAACAGTAGGAGATGTAGCCAAAAATATACCCAGAATTAATGCATCCTTGGGATATTGGCAAACATATTACCAACCGACAATGATAGAGTTGGAAGGTAAGCTACTCTCTCAACATATTTTCTATTTTGGTAGACCCAGGTGCAAGCTTAAGCTACGTAAGTCCCAAATTAGTAGAGATTTTTAAATTACAAAGTCAGAAATTCAGAAACCCATAGCTGGTACAGTTAACCACAAGAGCAAAGACAAAAGTTTGTCCCAAAATTCTGAACAGTACACTGGAAATTAGTGAATAGCAGTTAACTATAGACTTGAATATATTACCCCTGGGATCCTACAATGTGCTACTTGGTATGGATTGGTTGGAGAAGCACTGGACATTAGTATATTGTAAAGAAAAATTTATATATTATAGAATGTAGGATGGAACTTGTAAGGAGATTCAAGGCATAAAGAAACCACTACAGTTGCGTCCTATTACAACATTTCAAATGAGTAAGTGCATGAGGAAAGGATGCCAATTACATGCCATTCAAGTGGGTTTCACTAATTCCAAATAAAAGGCTCCAATGATGGAAAACATTCTAATAGTGCAAGATTTTATGGACCTATTTCCAGAGGAAATACCAGGTTTGCCACCTAGAAGGGACATTTATTTTACTATAGAGTTGATACCTGGGGCATCACTGATTTCAAGGATGCCATACAGAATGAGCGTACTAGAATTGAGAGAACTGAAGATGCAGTTACAAGAACTATTAGATAAAGGGTACATCCAACCAAGTGTATCCCCTTGGGGAGAACTAGTGCTATTTGTAAAGAAGAAAGATGGAACCATGCGAATGTGCATGGATTATCGCCAGCTCAATAAATTGACTATCAAAAATAGATATCCTCTACCGCTGATTGATGATCTATTTGATAAGGTGAAGGGAGCTACCGTATTTTCAAAGATAGATCTAAGGTCGGGATACCATCAGATCCGGATAAAAGACGAAGACATTTATAAAACTGTTTTCCATACCAAGTACAGAAACTACGAGTTTGTAGTGTTACCATTCGGATTGACTAATGCACCAGCAACCTTTATGAGGCTAATGCATGGTATATTTCAACCCTTTCTCAATAATTTTGTGTTGATATTTATTGATGACATTTTATTTTATTCCAAGAATGTAAAAGAGAATAAAGAGCACTTACGAATAGTGCTGGAGATGTTACAGAAGCATTAGTTGTACGCTAAGTTCAACAAGTATGATTTCTTCAAGGAAGAAATACAGTACCTCGGTCACATTATTTCTACTAAGGGAATTGCAGTTGACCCAGAGAAAATTAGAAAAATTATGGAATGGAAGATACCCCAAAATGTGGAAGACATCTGATCCTTTATGGGTTTGGCCGGTTATTATCATCAGTTCATTGAAGGATTCTCAAAAATTGCCTTCCCAATTACTTCCTTACAAAGGAAGGGAAAATATTTAAATGGACGAAGGAATGTCCTGACAGTTTTGAAAAGTTAAAATTTTTATTGACTACAGCTCTAGTGTTGAGAGTAGTTCATCCCAATAAAGAGTTCGAAGTCTGCACAGATGCATGTAAAGAAGGAGTTGGGACAATTTTGTCACAAGAAGGTAAAGTAGTTGCCTATGAATCACGAAAACTAAAAGAGCATGAACAACGATACTCATCTTATGATTTGGAGCTGACAGCAGTAGTGCATGCACTCCGAGTATGGAGGCACTACTTGCTTGGAAAGAGATTTGTACTCAAAACTAATGATAGCAACTTAACCGGTTATTTTAAGCAAGCTGACCTTAATTCTCGCCAGGAAAGATGGAATTGTTTTTTGAGCGAGTTTGACATTGATATGCAGCACGTGAAGGGTAAGGAGAATAGAGTAGTTGATACGTTAAGTAGAAAGTTGCATGGTGTTTATCAACTGTACTATAATCAGGTTGACTGCAAATTTCTGGAACAAATAAAAACGGAAGCTGAGAAGGATCCTGAATATCAATTTATGTGGCAGCAAGAAGAGGAGTCTAAAAAACAAGGAAAATATGTTGATTACGGAATTAACAAGGATGGGTTGCTAAATTTCAAGGAGAGGATTTTTGTTCCAAATCGAATGGAATTGAAGGAACTAATTCTAAATGAGTATCACCTAAGTAACTACTATGGACATCCTGGGTATCAGAAAATGCCAACAGCAATTAGGAAGAACTACTTCTAGCCAGGTATGCGAAGAGACATTACAAAATATCTAAACAAGTATTTGGAGTGCCAGCAAGTGAAGGTGGAGCATCGACACCCAGCCAGGCTGATGCAGCCTATACCGGTACTTGAATGGTAGTGGGAGGTTATGTATTTAGACATCATCACTGGTTTACCAAGGTCAAAGAAGCATAATAACTCCATAATCGTAGTGGTAGGTCGGTTAAGCAAAGAAACGCATTTTATGCCAGTGCAGTCCACTTATAATACGTTGCAAATAGCAGACATATTTATGTGAGAGATCTTTAGACTACATGGTATCCCAAAGACTATCATATCTGACAAGGATGTGAATTTTACTTCAGCATTCTGGAAAATGTTATTTATAGGACTGGGAATTCAAATTAATTTCAACACTACATACCATCCACAGACGGACAGACAAATTGAGTGAGTGAATCAGATCCTGGAGGATATGTTACACATTTATGTAATGCAACAGCCAACTAGGTGGGAAGAATATATGCACCTAGTAGAGTTTGCAAACAATAACGTATATCAGGAATCCCTTAAGATGAGTCTGTTCGAAGCATTATACAGAGGAAAATTTTGAACTCCTATTAATTAAAGTAGCCCAGAAACTAAGTTGATGCTTGGACCGGAAATGCTAGCTGAAATGGAGTCAGAAGTAAGGAAGATCAGACAAAATTTGAAGGCAGCTCAAGAATGGTAAAAATTGTATGCAGATAATAAAATGACTTATCGTGAGTTTGAGGTGGGAGACCATGTGTACATAAGGATCAAACCAAAGAAAAGCACTTTAAGGTGGGCCTCTTGTGCCAAGTTGGCTCTTAGGTTTTTTGGCCCTTTCCAAATATTGGAGAGGGTAGGACATGTGGCTTATCGATTGGCCCTACCCAGTCATATCCATGTACACAACATCTTTCATGTATCGTTATTAAAATTATACGTACACGACCCAAAGCACGTAATCCACTGGAAAAGTATTCAGGTAGGATATGAATACAAGGCTTGATTAGAAATGTTAAATTTTATGAGAAAATTAATTCAAAGTTTTCTAGTTGCAGGTCGAACCAAATAGTGAGTTTCTGGTCAAGCCTTAATGTATAATCGATTGGAGAGAAATCATGCTCTAGAAACGAGCCATCACCTAGGTTAAGGTGCAGTGGAATCACTTCGGCTCGGATGAAGCTACCTGGGAAGATGAAGGTTTTGTTCGGGATGCTTACCCAGAACTATTTGCTGAAGAAGAATGAGAACACCGACAACGGTGTTCACTTCCAGGGGGGAAGTTGTAACAGTTGGCTTAAGTGCTAACTGATGATTATGTTATGTTGTTAAGACACTAAGAAATTATTTGTTATTTTCTTTGGAAATAGTACATTATGAGCATAAATTAATTTTGATTAAATAAAATTAGCTATGGAAGTGGTTTCTATAAAAGAATAATAGACTGATGGTAAAAATTAATTCAATAACTAAGAGTTAGTTGAACAGAATAAGTTCAAATAGTTACCCCAACTTCTGATGATAAATGCATATCCCAGCGAGGAAGAGGGGTTATGTTCGGTAACTAGAAAATGAAATTTGGAGAGAAGAATTCCTAAGCTGGTGGTGACCAGTGGAATTACTTTGATTCTTGATAATTTCCTAAAGTAGAAGAATAGACCGGAATGTCCCAAATTCTCTTCCAAAATCTCTGTCAACTCACATAGCTCAGACTTGGAGCAAAGGGGAGAGACAAGGACGTGATTGCCTCTCTCCAGGTAGGGATGACAGCATCATTCAGTTTATCTGCCGCTCAAAATCTTAGTTTGTTATGAACAATATTGACAATTTATGTGTTATTGTTAGGTCCCTATATTACTAGTATAGTCCCTTATTGTTATTATTGTACCCTTGTAACCCCCATTTTGTTATTATTGTGCCCTTAAATTATTATTGTTAGGTCGGCTAGGATTACATTGTGGCCCACTAGGATTACATTATGGCCCCATGGACTCCTATATATAGAAAGGAGGTTTTGTAAATTGTATCCATCCAAGAATTGTTCATTTATGTAATGTATTGGAGGTTTCCCCCTCGAAGTGGCTTATTTCTAAGGCGTTGATATCTCTTTTCTTCTATTTTTGGAGCTGGTTACACAACATTTGGTATCAGAGCTTTGGATTCTAGGGTTTCGCTGCTCTAAACAGGTCATCGTGGAATTTTTGCTATAACGTTTTTTCTAAAAAGTTTCAGAAGCTAAAATTTTTAGGGTGCGAAGTCGAAATCCTGAGGAACATCGTCAAAAAATTTCAGAGCTTGGTTCGCAATATTTTTGGAGATATGATCTGTGGAAGTTAGGTCTTTTTTTAGGCTCCTAAACAGGTCATCGTGGCATTTGCGCTATAATTTTTTTTCTACGAAGTTTCAGAAGCTGAAATTTTTAGAACGAAGCTAAAATCCTAATGAAAATCTTCAAAAATTTCGCAGCTTGGTTCGCAATATTTTCAGACATATGATTTGTGGAAGGTAGTGCTTTTTCAAGCTCCTGAATTTCATCTCAAAGAGGTGATCGTGGGAAAAGTTCAATAACTCTCTCTCTGGGCATCGGATTGGAGTGCCGTAAAAATTGGTCACAATTACACGGACTTTAGTTTCTTTTCTATCAATTTCAGAGACGAAGGATGAAACAGTGACATGTGGCAAGTCGTACAAGTTCGCTCTACCGAACTAGTCCATAATTAGGTCATTGTGGGAGATTGGACACAACTTTGTCTTGGAGAATCCAAATCAGGTCAGACCTGTGGCATTTGAAAGATAATTCAGAGGGATACGTTGGTACCAAAAATAAAATATTGAAGTGTTGCAATCACAAATATAATCCAATTTCAATATCGAGCTCCTCAAAAGCAAGAAAAAGGTGTGTATTTTTTTTTCTGAATTGCATAAGTCTTGTTTGAAGAATCAATTTGAATTGATTCCAAGGGCATATTATAGAATAGATATCCGTATTGGGTTATAAAATATGCCCCTCAAAAATAATTCAACCCCCATTAAGCCTTCGTGGCGTTCCTAATATGACTCATGAAGATGAAGAATTGAAACATGACCTATCAAAATTACAAGAGCAAGTGCACCAAATTCCGCTCTTGTACAGAGCAACAAAAAATGAAATGGAAGATTTGAAGAAAGGCATGGAAGCAAAGACAAACACTATTTGAAGAAAGGTGTGGAAGCTAAGATGGATGTACGGAAGCGAAGATGGATGACATGAAAGATAACATGGAAAACATGAAGAATGATCTAAAAGAAGACATCGAAGGTTTCACAAAGTTGATACAAGAAATGGTTCCTAATGGCGAAAATATAGTAGAGGAATCTCATGACGAGAAAATAAATAAATGTTAATCATGATTTCATAAAATCAAATGTTGGATGGAAGATCCACCATATTACCAATATCGATATGAGGAAGTTTTATGGCAAGGATCTTGTAACATGGACACTATAGATGGAGCAATATTTTGATCTGAATAATGTGGAAAACACACAAAAGGTACACATTGCAAATTTATATTTAGAACAAAATATATTTGTATGGTATCGATGGCTTTGCTCCTGTAAAACTATTATCACTTGGTCAATTTTTACAGAGGAAATGATAACACATTATGAGGATACAAAGAAAAACACCTTTTCTAGCCAGTTGATAAATCTCAAACAAAAGGGTTTAGTGGTGGAGCACATTGAGGACTTCCAAAAATTGAATATAAGGGTAATCGATATTCCGTAGGAACACAATATTGATGTCTTTATAGGGAATTTAAAGGATAACATCCAACATGAAGCTCCCGTTTTGGAACCAGATTCATTGGAGAAGGCATTCAGGTTAGCAAGAAAATTTGAATGTAAAATAATGGCGACAAGGAAGCCTACCACTCAATTATATAAAGAAGGAAGTGTTGTTACGCCTAGATTTCCACAAACTACAAGGTTGACACCACAACAATTGGAAGAAAAAAGAACAAAAGGGCTTTGCTACAGTTGTGATAGCAAATACACTAAAGGTCATAAGTGTGCTGAGAAGAAATTATTTTACATAGATTGTGAAGAGGAAGAAGAAAATAAACAAGAAGAGGATATACACCAGGAACCAACCCTAGAAGAGGAAGAAATCAGTCCGACCATATCGTGTAATGCATTGGCAGGAATTACCACTCCTCAAACTCTCAAGATAGAAGGACATATCAAGAAGAAAAAGGTAATAGTGTTGATTGATTCAGGTAGTACCCATAATTTTATTCATTGTAAGGTAACCAAGGAATTGAATTGTTTCCTATACCTAGCACCAGAATGTCAAGTGATGGTTGCAAATGGAGGAACTATAAATTTCTTTGGAAAATGCCATAATATCAAGCTAACCATGGGGGAATATGTATTGACTAGTCTAATGCTTTCCATTCCTATGGGAGGTGCTGATGTTGTACTAGGAGTACAATGGTTACAATCTTTGGGGACGGTAGCTTTTAATTTTCAATAACTTTTCTTGAATTTTTTTCAGAAGGAAAGGAAGTCGAATTACGGGGTATTGCGGGGAAGCCGGGAAAGATAATAAGCGCTAATATCATGACAAATCTTCTAAAGAAAGAACAACAAGGCATAATTGCACAATTATGCTCACTAGAAGTTCCAACATCAAAATCATCTATTTCTGCAGATCTCCAACAAGTCTTGTACAGTCATTCCAAGGTGTTTGAAACTCCCAAAGGACTCCCACCTATTCGTGATCATGATCATGCTATTCATTTGATTCCAGGAAGTGTTCCTCCAAACATCGGGCCTTATAGATATCCATACGTCCAAAAGAGCGAAATTGAATGTATGATTGTAGAAATGTTAGAGGCGGGTATAATTCAACCTAGTCAAAGTTCTTTCTCTGCTCCTGTAGTATTGGTACACAAGAAGGATGGATCATGGTGAATGTGTCCGGATTATAGGGAGCTAAATAAGCTCACCATTAAAGACAAATTTCCCATTCCTATGATTGATGAATTATTGGATGAATTACATGGAGCAATTTATTTTACCAAGTTGGATCTTCGTTCAGGATATCATCAAATTAGAATGAAGACTGAAGATATTCCAAAAACAACATTCCGAACTCATGAGGGTCATTATGAATTTTTGGTCATGCCTTTTGGCCTTACCAATGCACCTTCTACATTTCAAGGGTTGATGAATTCCATTTTCAAACCCTTCCTTAGAAAATTTGTGCTAGTATTTTTTGATTATATACTAATATATAGCAGGTCTTGGAAGGATCATGTTGAACATGTTGACAGGGTGCTCAAACTATTGTAGGAGAAACAATTATATGCAAAAACATCCAAATGTTTCTTTGGAGTACAAGAGGTGGAATATATGGGTCATATTGTATCTCACGAGGATGTTAAAGTAGACCCTAACAAAATTAAAGCCATTAAGGAATGGAAAGTCCCCACAACCATAAAGCAATTGCAAGGATTTCTCGGGTTAACAGGGTATTATCACAAGTTTGTTAAGATTTATGGGAGAATAGCAGCACCTCTAACAACATTATTGAAGAAAGATGCATTTTCATGGACTACTGAAGCAACTAAGGCCTTTGAACATCTTAAAGAGGCAATGTGCCTAGCACCAGTCTTAGCTATGCCAAACTTCACAAAAACCTTTATTGTGGAATGTGATGCCTCGGGAAATGGAATTGGTGTTGTTTTAATGCAGGAAGGAAGACCCATTGCTTTTGAAAGTTGTCCAATCAAAGGAAATTATTTACAGAAACCTATTTATGAGAAAGAAATGTTAGCAATACTGCATGTACTAAAGAAATGGTTAACTTACCTAATGGGAAGACACTTCAAGGTAAAAACTGATCATGATAGTCTTAAACACTTTTTGGAACAAAGACTATCTTCAGAAGAGCAGCAAAAATGGGTCACAAAGATGTTGGGTTATGACTTTGAAATAATCTACAAAAAAGGGAAGCTTAATTTTGTTGCAGATGCACTCTCAAGAAAGAATGAAGAGGTGGAAGCATTGCTTTGTGCCATTTCTATTATCCAACCAGATTGGATAACTGAAACAAGAGATGAATGGAAGAAGGACAAAGATGTATGGACACTCATTCAAAAGTTGCAGCAAGATCCTAGTACATCTGATACATTTAGTTGGAAAAATGATTCCTTATGGTACAAAGATCGCTTATATCTTTGTAAGAATTCCCAACTAAAACAAAATATTCTTCTGGAATTGCACATTTCTCCTTTAGGAGGACACTCAGGATTTTTAAAAACTTACCACAGGGTGAAGAAAGAATTTTTTTGGGATGGCCTTAAATCTGATATTCAAAAGTTTGTGGCAGAATGTTTGGTTTGCCAATAGAATAAAGTTGAGACAATTAAGACCCCGGGACTTCTACAACCTTTATCCATTCCAAGTCAACGTTGGGAGGAGATTTCAATGGATTTTATCACAGGTTTACCTAAGTCCGAAGGAAAGAGTGTCATCATGGTGGTAGTTGATAAAATTACCAAGTATGCACACTTTTGTGCATTATCTCATCCATTTAAAGCAAGTACAATTGCTACTACATTTATGGACACAATTCAAAAGCTACATGGAAACCCAAGGGTTATTGTGAGCGACAGAGATCCCATTTTTACCGGAAATTTTTGGACGGAGTTATTTTCTTGTTTGGGTACTCAATTAGCTCATAGCTCATCTTATCATCCTCAATCCGATGGTCAAATTGAGATAGTAAATAAATGTTTGGAAGGATATCTTCGTTGTTTTGTATCTGATAAACAAACACAATGGGTCAAGTGGTTACCTCTAGCTGAATGGTGGTATAACACTTCCTTCCATACTGCAGCAAGAATGACCCCATTTATGGCACTTTATGGATATCATCCACCATCCATCACATCATCTTTAAGGGAAAATTCAAAGGTTCAAGCAGTGGAAGATCACATCGAGCATCAGCAAGAAGTTCTCCAACTCTTAAAGGATAACCTGATTTTGGCACAAAATCGAATGAAACAACAGGCAGATCAACATCGCAGCGAGAGAAGTTTTGATGTAGGAGATTGGGTATTTTTACGGCTACAACCATACAAACAAATGTCCCTCAAGCAAGCTAAGAAGGATAATAAATTATCGCCAAAGTACTATGGTCCTTACAAGGTGTTGCAAAAGATTGATACTATGGCATACAAATTGGAGCTTCCTGCTTCTTCACGAGTGCATCCAATTTTCCATGTTTCATGCTTAAAGAAGGTTATAGGTGAAAATCTTCCAGTTCAAACAATATTGCCAGAACTTGATGAGGAAGGAAAATCATATTGGAACCTGAAGCGGTCATGGAAACAAGAACTCGACAGCTACGGAATTGATCAATTTCAGAGTATCTCATCAAGTGGAAGAACTTACCCACCGAAGATTCTACATGGGAGGATGAGAATTTTATACAGAAGCACCCGGAGCTACTCAAGCGTTGAGGACAACACTTTTTTTGAAGGAGAGGGGCATGTTAGGTCCCTATATCACTAGTATAGTCCCTTATCATTGTTAGTGTAAACCCCTTATTGTTATTATTGTACCCTTGTAACCCCCATTTTGTTATTATTGTGCCCTTAAATTATTATTGTTAGGTCGGCTAGGATTACATTGTGGCCCACTAGGATGACATTATGGCCCCATGGACTCCTATATATAGAAAGGAGGTTTTGTAAATTGTATCATCCAAGAATTGTTCATTTATGTAATGTATTGGAGGTTGCCCCCTCGAAGTGGCTTATTTCTAAGGCGTTGATATCTCTTTTCTTCTATTTTTGGAGCTAGTTACACAACAGTTATAACCTGTAGATGTTACAGTACTTAAATTGTGAAAGAAAAGGCTTCTATTTATGTTCCTTTGACAAATAAGACAGTCAGGTAGAATTGAATTATTATTAAAGATTTGTGAGATAGAGAATTGTTAACACAGAACCCTCTAGATGAAGGTTCTGTGTTGGTTGTTCTCTGCAACTATGATAAAACACGAACAGAATGGTCTGGACATTTACATTATTAAACAAAAAAAAGAAAGTAAAGATAGAACCCTTAAAGCTAAAAAATGGGATGTTCTTTAGATAACTGGAAAACTGGATCAGACTATATAAAATTTGAACATTACATAACAAAATTGTACTGAGAATTTAGTTTGCAAACAATAACGGATATCAGGAATCCCTTAAGATGAGTCTGTTCGAAGCATTATACGGATGACAATTTCGAACTCCTATTAATTAGAGTAGCCTAGAAACTAAGTTGATGCTTGGACCGGAAATGCTAGCTGAAATGGAGTCAGAAGTAAGGAAGATCAAACAAAATTTGAAGGCAGCTCAAGATTGATAAAAAGTGTATGTAGATCATAAAAGGACTTATCATGAGTTTGAGGTGGGATACCATGTGTACGTAAGGATCAAACCAAGGAAAAGCACTTTAAGGTGGGCCTCTTGTGCCAAGTTGGCTCTTAGGTTTTGTGGCCCTTTCCAAATATTGGAGAGGGTAGGACCCGTGGCTTATCGATTGGCCCTACCCAGTCATATCCATGTACACAATGTCTTTCATGTATCATTATTAAAATGATATGTACACGACCTAAAGCACGTAATCCACTAGAAAAGTATTCAGGTAGGATGTGAATACAAGGCTTGATTAGAAATGTTAAAGTTTATGAGAAAATTAATTCAAAGTTTTCTGGTTGCAGGTCAAACCAAACGGCGAGTTTTTGGTCGAGCCTCAATGTATAATCGATCGGAGAGAAATCATGCTCTAAAAATGAGCCATCACCTAGGTTAAGGTGCAGTGGAATCACTTCGACCCGGATGAAGCTACCTGGGAAGATGAAGGTTTTGTTCGGGATGCTTACCCAGAACTATTTGCTAAATAAGAATGAGAACACCGAGGACGGTGTTCACTTCCAAGGGGGCAGTTGTAACAGTTGTCTTAAGTGCTAACTGATGATTATGTTATGTTGTTAAGACACTAAGAAATTATTTGTTATTTTCTTTGGAAATAGTACATTATGAGCATAAATTAATTTTGACTAAATAAAATTAGCTATGGAAGTGGTTTCCATAAAATAATAATAGAATGATGGTAAAAATTAATTCAAGAACTGAGAGTTATTTGAACAGAATAAGTTCAAATAGTTACCCCAACCTCTGACGATAAAGCCATACCCTAGTGAGGAAGAGGGGTTATGTTCGGTAACTAGAGAAGGAAATTTGGAGAGAAGAATTCCTGAGCTGGTGGTGACCAGTGGAGTTACTTTGATTCCTGAGAATTTCCTAGAGTAGAAGACTAGACTGGAATGTCCCAAAGTCTCTTCCAGAATCTCTGTCAACTCACATAGCTCAGACTTGGAGCAAGGGGGAGAGACGAGGACGTGATTTCCTCTCTCAAAGTAGGGATGACAGCATCATTCAGTTTATCTGCCGCTTGAAATCTTAGTTTGTTATGAACAATATTGACAATTTATGTGTTATAACCTGTAGACGTTACAGTACTTAAATTGTGAAAGGAAAGGCTTCATTTATGTTCCTTTGACAAACAAGACAATCAGGTAGAATTGAATTATTATTAAAGATTTGTGAGACAGAGAACTGTTAACACAAAATCCTCGAGATGAAGGTTTTGTGTTGGTTGTTCTCTGCAACTATGATAAAACACGAACAAAATGGTCCGGCCATTTTCATTATTAAACAACAGAAAGAAAGTAAAGATAGAACCCTTAAAGCACAAAAATGGGTTGTTCTGTAGATAACTGGAAAATCGGATCAGACTGTATAAAAGTTGAACATTACATAACAAAATTGTACTGAGAATTTAGTTACAGCAGTAAAATCATGCAAAACATTTCATGTAATGACATAATTGAGAATAACCAAATTTACTACTAGAAACTGTAAACTATACTCTTTGTTGACAGAACATAAGAAAGAAGATTGAACAATTGTATGGAAGAAGTAAATTTATACCATAGATTCTAACTCTGAAACTGAAAGAATAGAATGTTGAAATCTCTATTTAAATTCTTATGCATGGTAAGAAAATGTTAAGGGAATCCAACATTGAAATGAAATAAAGTGTATAATACCAAAGGAGGGACAAAACTTTATTATGAGTGAAGTCATAATAAACCCTCTGTAAAGTATAATAGAAGAGTCCAGAGATAAGATTATCAGTACCTTAAACCCCAAACATTCACATGATTAAAGAAATACAATATATTACTGAAGGTGAACCGACTATCCAGTTTAGTCTCGTACAAAAATAGAGTATAGATAAGAAAACCATAGATTCATCAAATTAAACTTTATAATTCAATCTAGAGTCTAGACATTTAAATAAAACGAGACTGTGCACGCCTCACCTAGCGTTCGGAAATTTTATGAACAATCTACAGTCAAACTCGAGGAACGGTGGGCAAAAGTCATGCCATAAAACACGCTTGAACACAAATTAGGCAAGTAGAACAATTAACTACAATGGACTTAATATACGATTACGGCATGCACAACTTGGGCATAGCTCTTGAGCAAAGTTCAAGTTTACAATAAACACGGCAGGACGAAGAGCTCCATAAGGAGCCAAGATTCCAAGCTAAGAGCTCGGTGTTTCGTGTCCAAGTCACAAACGGAAAGAGGTACCTGTTACTGCCGGTATGGAAGTAGTTAGCAAAAGCACCAAACCGAGCTTCACTAAAAATTATCCATCACAAAACCATTCCAGTCGGGTTTACTTGCATGAATAGAATAGTAAGGGTTAAACATTTTAGTTCCTCATACAATAAATGTTGGAAGGAAATATTGAAATGAAAACCCCATCGCCTTACCTATAAGGGTTTCTTGCCAAGATTTGGATGCGTCAACCTGCAAACATTACCATTAAGTTTTAATGGTTAGTATAGCCGTGAGGTGGAATGAACAATCCAAACAAACTCAATGCAAATCGATAATATAGACAGAGGGTTTCATCGTTCCACCATTTCATCTGCAATAGCATGGTTGAGAAGAGGAATTCCAACTGGAGGAATGACCAAGAATCAACCATTGTGACCCTAGACAGTAACATGCCCAATCTTAGATGCAGACGTGGAAGAAAGTCAAGGATTTAACTTTAAAAGAGAAATATGAAGCATAACAACCCTACATAAGGTCGACGATATCAAACCTCTAAATCCATAGTGAACGTCCTTTCGAAAATCACACAGCACCATAAGATACTTACTGTGGAAAAAAAAACGAATGCAAAGCCCTGTTAGTGCCGGAAAGAACCCTAGAGGAGTTTGTTGCAGAGACAGTAGGTTCCTCCTGCGGAGCGCTGAGGCGAAATGCCTGAAAGGCTAAGGAAATGGTTAAGGATGGGAGGTCATTACTCCGTAACCCTAGATCAAATCCACCATTGGATTCCAAGTAGGTCAGATCTATGGCAGAGAGACCATCCAGTTGTTCACCATAAATAATTGCTAGCACGGACGCAGATTTTCCAATAACTAAATTAATTGCAATACCATGTAGAATAGACTAAACAATTTAATCAAGAATTAGATTTCCATGAATGCAAGTACAGGATGATCATTAAAAGCGATTAGATAAACTGTCAGTGAGATCCTCATGAAATATGAGGCCGAAGTGTAACCTTAGGCTTTAGACTGTAGCTTGTGTTAATGAAATTAATTTGCAAACAAAGTTATATATCGCAGTTAGATTATTAATTTGTGTTTTAATGTTAAGTGATTATTAAGTTGTGTTGTAATGTTAAGTAAGTTAACCTACATAGGTGTGAAATGGTTATAATGAGATGTAAAACGTTGAAATGTAAATTTTTTTTTTAATGAGTATAACATTGGATGTTACATTCTCATTATTTTTAACTTTGATGAAGGAAAAAGAAGTATCTCATAAATAACGGCACTAACTTGAGTTCTCTTCAAAATTTTGACCCTTTACCAAGCCACCCTTTACAATAATTTGCTAACTGCATAAAACAATGCAAAGAAAACCCTCGACATCATGCCTAGCCATCCTCCCCACGTCCATATGGAGTAGAAAATTATGAGTGGATAAATGTGAACACATAATATTATTTAGAAAAAAAAAAGGGAAGAAACGTATAGAGCGCGCCTCATCGTCTGCTAATGGTATTCTTTAATGTCTCCGTTGTTATCTCTATGCATGGGTGCCACCACTTCAAGTTTTGGGCGACATATCTCCGTTGTTATCTCTATGCATGGGTGCCACCACTTCACGTTTTGGGCGACATTTGTTGATAGCAGTATCACATTTTTCCAGCTCACTCGCTCCGCTCCCTCAATACATAAGCCACTCTGCTACTCATTCTCCTCAACGCAAATTATCACATTGCTTACTTGCATTACTTTTGTTGAAGAAATAGTTGCTATTCACAAAGATGGCGGAGCAGTGCAAGCAATATGGGCAGGAGAAGGCTGAACAAGCCCAGCAAACAACTCAAGTAATCATTTCTGTGTTTTACTGCTCATTCTTCAACTCTCTTGATTTTTTTTTTTTCTAAAGAATACAGTGTATCAGTTTGTAATTTCACTGATATTGATGTTATTGCTGCTGGTGATGGTATTTTATATTCTGCATCATGAAGGGGATGAAGAATATGAGTGAGGAGAAGGCTTCTCAAGGGACTGAAGCAACAAAGGGAATGGGTCAGTCAATGATGGGAAAAGCCGAAGAAGGGAAAGAACAAACTGGCTCTTTCTTCCAACAGGTTAATGTTGTTCATTTTATATGGGTAAACAATTAATTATTGAATCTGAAAGTTTATTGGATTTAATTGAGTTTGGATGATCTGCTAATGATGCAGGCGGGGGACAAGGCGAAGGGTGCTACGCAGGGCTTCATGGACGCTGTAAAGAGCCCCTTTGGTGGCGAACAGAACAAATGAGGACTACCGCCTTGCTATGCTGAGACTTGATGTTCACAAGGCGGATTGTAATAATTCTTCCATTTTTTTTGGATAATAAATATTTGATGCACTATTTGGTAATAATGCCAAACAAATGTATTGGAATCTGAGAATCTGGATATGAGAATCCGAATATTTGAGGCTCAGACGTTTTGGAATTATGGAATGTCTCCACTTTCTTTTGCATTAATGAGCTATATCTTTAATATCGGAATTATGCAGATTTTGCTTTAATGTACTTACGGTTTTTGTTTTTCAAGTTTGCATTTCCTTTCTATATTCAAAAATATTTTCATAAAGAAGTTACTTTTTCAATATTTTCATATTAATTTATTTTTCTATCTTTCATAAATAACTTAAAAATTGAAGTTTTATGAAATTGAAGTTAAGTTTTAAGCAGTTGTATTTTGATAAGCGCTTATGAAATTGAAGTTAAGTTTTATTCAATTGACTTTAGGTTTTATTCATAAAGTACTCAGGTTATTTTTCTATCCTTCATTTCATAACTTACTTTCATAAGCAATTGTATTTTTCTATCCTTCATAACTTTGTATTCTATCCTTCATAACTCACTTTCATAAGCAGTTGTATTTTTCTATCCTTCGTAACTGACTTTTCATAATTTATTTTTAATTAATTTATAAAAATATTTTCATAAGCAGTTGTATTTTTTTACTTGAACTTATGAACTTACTTTCCTAACTTATGAACTCACTTTCCTAAGTAGCTTACTTGAACTTATTTTCATAAGCAGCTTGAATTATTAAAGTAGTTCATAAGCAGTTGTATTTTCACACAGGGACTTCATTGCCAGAGAACTTCATTGGCAGATAAATTATTAAGCAGTTGTATTTTTCTATCCTTCGTAACTTACTTTTCATAATTTATTTTTGATTAATTTATAAAAATATTTTCATAAGCAGTTGTATTTTTTTACTTGAACTCATGAACTTACTTTCATAACTTATGAACTCACTTTCCTAAGTAGCTTACTTGAACTTATTTTCCTAAGCAACTTGAACTTATTTTCCTAAGCCGTTATTTTTACCTGAACTTATTTTCCTAAGCAACTTGAACTTGTTTTTACTTGAACTTATTTTCCTAATCCGTTTGAATTATTAAAGTAGTTCATAAGCAGTTGTATTTTCACACAGGGACTTCATTGCCAAGAACTTCATAAGCAGTTGTATTTTCACACAGGGACTTCATTGCCAATGAAATTCTTGTATTTTCACACAGGGACTTCATTGCCAAGAACTTCATAAAAACTTCATTGGCAGAGAAATTATTAAAGTAGTAGGGACTTCATTGCCCAGAACTTCTTCATTGGCAGAGAAATTATTAAAGTAATTTATAAGATATGGGTTAGAAATTATTAAAGTAGTAGGGACTTCATTGCCCAGAACTTCTTCATTGGCAGAGCAGAGAAATTATTAAAGTAATTTATAAGATATGGGTTTTATTGGGAGAAAAATATTATAGCAGGTGGGTTTATATTGGGGATATATAATAAGGAAAAAATGACATAATATATTAGGGGTATATAGGGGTAGAAGGTTTTTATATTGGATGGTATAAAAAATGGAGCTCAAACATGGGTTTTATTGCCAGAGATTTTCAGTGCAAAATTTGAGAAAAGGTTTTCACCTTGAGAGATTTGATCCCTCTCGGCGTAGTTAAGATGGATCTAGGCTGGTTTCAGTCATGTGCGACCAAAGAAAATCTATCGATAATATGAGGAACATATGCTTAATTTTATCAATAATATGTAAATACATCAAATATTAACATAACCATTTTAAATATGTTAAATATGTTTGAGATTTATTGAGCCATTTTAATTTTAAATTTGATTAGTTACTCAGTTTGTTGAGATGATAAATATTGTAAAATAACTTTAATGATGAAATAAAATTTTGAATGCAAAGTGATAATGTAATAATATTGAATGATAGAAACTGTGAATAATAAGAATGTAGTCAATTACGAATAGTCTTGTAACATATGACTCAACCTTCTGAATTTACGCATTGTAAATCAATATTACGTTATTTAATTTTAACTATTATTAACAAGAAACAGTTGAACGAATTCTTGATTCGTTTGAAAACTGATTTAGTGTGGGTCGGTTTCCACATTTTTGATTGGATAACTTTGATATGAAGAACAGACCCGAGGTTTTTGAGGGAGGCGAAATGGTTTCCACTGCATAGCAGATGCCGTAGGATTATTTTTTTTTGTATTTCATCGATCATCGTATGTTCTGTGTTCTTGATGGAAATAATCAGAAAGAACGAGCAGAAAGTCCAGCAGGAAGTATGTGCTTCCAATTACAGCGGCGGATGAACCTGTTGTATCGCACAGAGATTCTGAATCTGAAGATGGCGACTCTGCAAGATATCACAGACGCGGGAGTCATAAATCTATTGATTGCCGTCGCGTTTCTGCTGGCATTTGCGTTTCTGAGGTTGCATCCCATAGCATGGAAATATACCTATGTTTTCTAGTTGGATGTTTGAATCTCTTGATACACGGAATTCAGTACAAATCCTCAGTCCTTGATTATTGTTTACCCCCGGATCTACATCGTGGGGTGCTTTGGATGTTTTTTTTATGATGTTGTGCATTAATGGACTCGAGAAAGGATTCAAGTATGCCTTTGAATGAGAGTCCACTGCTAAGGTAAGTGACTCTGGTTTATTTTATTTATGATATAGTCTTTCTCCTTGAGTTGAAAGGTATAGAAGAAGATTATATATATCATGATTGCCAAGATAAGTATTTGGCTAATTTTCATTAAATAATCTTTTTTTGTGAGCAGAAAGATATAAATAAAAATTATAAATCATATAGTTTTCTGCAAAAAGATTATTAGAGAATAGAAATATTAATGATCTTTCTTATATTTCTGGATATAAATTACATATGCCAAGAAAATGGTATTTCATTAGTTATGGATTAAAATGCTTAAATTTATAGTTTGACTATTTTCTTGGTGGTTATCTTGGATATAAGATAAATTATTCGATATAAATGATATTAGAATCTTTCTTGCGAAAGTAATAAAGTTTATTTCAAAATATTTTTTTAGTTTATATAGGAAAAAGTAAATGAAAATTTATATATATTAGCCATGCTTTCTCTTGAAAAGATTTTTCTTGAAAGTATTAAAGAGTTATTCCAAATATTTCCGGGTTTATATTGGAAAAAATAAATGAAAATTTATATAATATTAAATATGCTTTCTATTTGAAAAGGGATTTTCTTGAAAGTATTAAAGAGGGTTTATTTCAAATATTTTCCAAGTTTATATGGAAAGAAATAAATGAAATATTTAAATATTTATATAATATTAATGCATGCTTCCTATTTGAAAAGGGACTTTGCTTGAAAGTATTAAAGAGGGTTTATTTCAAATATTTTCCAAGTTTACATGGAAAGAAATAAATGGAATATGTAAATATTTATATAATATTAATGCATGTTCTTCATTCGAAAAGGGATTTTCTTGAATATATTAGAGAGGGTAGCTCTTTAATATAAATATCTACATAATATGGTTAAGCAAGAAAATAGAAGTTGTATGATCTTATTTTAAAAAAAAAGAGACTTTGTACTCATTTAAGATATGAAGTGATAACAAGTCCCAAGTATTTTTTCTTGAATAGATTAAATAGAGAGACTCTTGAAATATCTTCTTGTACAATTTGTGCAATGAAGAAGAAAAGAGAGTTTCTCATATTTATATTCATTAACCATGTTGTAAATAGTAATGAATTAATATATATAACCATGAATAGTTACCATGATAGTGGTAGAGGTTAATGAATTAATCCATGGATAGTTTCATAAATCCATGGGAAGTTTTCCATGGTGTTGATGAGGATTAGTTATTTCATAAAACTATGGGTATATTACCATGGTGTTTGCAAATATTAGTTATTTAATAAATCCATGAATAAATTATCATGATGATGGTAAAGTTAAGTTATTAATAAATTCATGGTTAAAGGAACTAATCAGTTTATTCCTTAGATGAATGAACTAGGTGATTATTTTATATTATCATAGAAACATTTGTTATGTTAACTTGCATTCCATGCAGTAAAGGTAATAGCTTAAGGGTTAGCTATTTTTATTAAAAGTATGTAAATCACATGCATAAATATCTTAGCTGATGTATTTATTTTAAAGAAAGTTTGGGAAATGTAGCAAATGTCTTGCAGGAATGTGTGCTTGTGTGACGAAGCATTAGTTATTGTGATGACCTATAATCAGTACATATGAGGGAATGATGGAGACATGTAAATGATAAGGAATATTATGCTTGTCATGTACAAAGGAAAAATTATGCTTGTCCTGGTGGCCGGTAAATGACTAATGTGGATGCAGAAGAATGTGAGTTGCAGGAAGGTCCAATGTGCGATGGTCCATTGTAGGTACATCCATGCCACCAAGAAGAGAAGATCTGAAAACATGAAGACCAGAGCATAAATGGTATTATATATATTGTAATGACTGTAAGCTAGATATTTGCATATTTCCTTGTAAATTATATAAACGAAGGTTAAGGGATGGTCTCCCTTATAAGCCATTGAGTGATGGGTTGGAAACCCTCACGAGCATTTAATAATAAAATTAAACATTTGCTGGTTTTCACCCTACGGGGTTTCCAGGGTATATTGGTGTTCAATGGTGTGAATTATTTTTGTGTCCAGATGATGAGGTTGATTCCTTTCTTGTTATGATGTTCATAATGAAAATTATGTGATGACTATATGAGTAATGGGATGAATGGATGGTTACATCATATAGTATTGAGTTAATATACTGTAATTGAATTTGTTAAGGGTTAAGGAGTTTACTATTCTTATTCATAAAAATTACACTGTGAACTGTTAAACATTCTGTGTAAAGATGAGTAACTTGTATAAAAAATTTTAACTCCTTACATTTCCCTGTGAGGTTAATGGTGTATGTTACAAGTGGTATCAGAGCTAAAGGTTCAAAAACTTGCGCCTTTGGGATTTAGCGAAAAGAAATTGAGGGATCTGAAATGAAAAGCGCGTATGTGAAGGAAGGCATCACATCTCTAATCCAAGTTGAACAAAGAGTTTCAAGAGATAAGTATAATCATCTTTCTTTTCTTGAAAACACTAGTTATTGCATTTATGGAAAATACACTGCTTACAAAGTAAATAACTGTTGAGTTATAGTTTCTTTAAAAAGATATGTATTTTCCATGTGCGTAAAAACTTCTATTGTTGTGTTTAAGTTTTCATGAAAGAAGATGGGATTTTGGTTTCTTGAAAAATGAAACAGGTGCATGTTTCTCTTGAAAATTTAACTAATATACATTTGATTTTTCTAGAAAATAAATATGTATATCTTGAAAATAAACCTTTCATGTAAATCTTGCAACTGAAGAAGACAAATATAGAGTAAAATATGGTTTTACTTAATATGCAAGATTGTGCTAGTTCTTTTGGAAAGCAATAAAGAAATTGCCAATATGATAATCTTTTAGAAAGATATACCATGGTAAAAGACCAAACTACTATGCTCGTTTTGTTGATAAGAACCCATGTGAGTCTTGCAAAGATTACTAGTATGTATCTTGAAAGGTGTGAGCAGTAGTAGAACATAAATAAGTAAAATTACTTGCCTTTATATATATCTTGTTTAAGAAAAGATGGGAAGCTTGGTGAAAAGGAATCCAAGTTCTTTCTTGAAAATAAATATAGGGTAAAGAGAATAACCTCTTGAATATATTACCTTGCTAGATGGATTATGTCAACTTCCTGATTTAGGTTTATTAAAGGTTAAGTTAACCTTGTTAAATGTTGCGTAAATATTATGCATAAAAGAGGCAATCTATGATAAATCATTGGAAGCAGAAGCATGAGAAACTTGCATATAGAATCATAGATGAACAAGGTTCTTTGCATGCAATAGTTGTATTAGATTTCATCGGAAAGAACATAAGTTTATATGTGGAAATTATAACATGTTTTGTTATCATACTTTAGAAAATATTCTTTGGCAAAGAAGATGAATTACATGTAAAAAAACTAAAGTAATGTTTTGGTTTCCTTGAAATACATACATGGCTAATGTGGGTATAATATTTCAAGAATAAGGTATGTATTCTTATGTTTTATTCCATTAGTTTTATGGAAAAGAAAACCATGTTTTGCATGCCTATTATGTTATGTGTCCTCGAAGAGGAATCATGAATTTGTCTACTCAATTATGTTAAGTACTCTGTTGGGAAATTAAGATTAGAATCTTTATGCATGGTATGCATAGGAACAACAGCCAATGTGTTAGCTTTATTATATTTGCATGCTCCAAATGCAAAAGCTGAAGTGGTGGTTCTTTTGTTAAAGTTTAATAAAGCGAATGCACATTGTGTCATTTTCCATTAAAGGAATTTCTGAACACATACGTGTGTGAAAAATGTCATAATAATGTGGGAGTAACATGAATTGATAATTAGATACTCACATTAATGTAGATATGTTAGAAGAAAGCATGTTGTGACATTGCATTCACATCTCATATATGCACATGAATAGGTGTTAAAATATCACTCAAAGATTGATTATTTATTGATTACGACTTTATCTAATCATGCTATAAAATCTTGTTGATGTTGCTAATGGAAAACATTGTTGTGGAGGAGCAATGTGAATTCCTGATGAGGATGAGTATTGCAGTAGGGAGAGAAGTCCTTCAAATGAAATAAAGATAAGTATTTTATGTTATTTTAAGAAGTCTATGCATATGCATGTTGATTATTTTAAAAATGAATTGTTACATACATGGCATTGCATGAGATTATCTTCCATTTAAGAGAGTTCCTAAAAAAGGTAATGCTATTATAATATATTCTTTTCAGATAAGAATATGCATATGAGCTTGAAAAGAAGCAATTGTCTTAGCATGCAATAAAATTTCTAAGTTACCATGCACTACTTTAAAAGGGATGAATGTGTATAGTGATGGTGTGTGAAACTAATGCATGAATGCAAAAGATGAAGGAAGTTCTACTCTAAGATGATAGAGTGTTAAAATTAAATTGAATGAAGTCTCTTAATGGGTCAAGTTATGAAGTTTGACTAAAATGACTAGTTGACTAACTAGTGTTTGCATGAGTCATCATGGATGCATTAAAACTATTGACTAGTTACGAATGGATAACTAATGAAGGTTATATGCATGAATCAATTTTGACTAAAGCTATTCGAAAGTGGTGAATAAGTGATTATGATAATTACTTCTTGTGTCAGTCTATGGAAATAGAACATTGTGGGAATTGGAAATGTTTGCACTCATACCCTAATCGTTACTGACACATACGCATTAATGAATAATTGTATATACTTTTATGCATGACGACATTGTATGCATAACAACATTTTATGCAAGAACTTAAAATGATTGCATAAGACAATGTGTGCTTGAGAAATGCATATTTACGATTAGCATTGTTTCTTATTGTAAGCCTGAGTAGCTTAATGAAAATAGAAAATCTGTGAAAATAAAGCATCGCAAGCATTGCAATGAGAATTGCAACAGTAAACGTTAAAGTATCATGTTTTAATGTACAACACATGTATGTTACTTCCAGGAGGGAAGTTGTGACAGCTTCATTAAAGTTAACTAGTATTAACTAGTTCAAGACAATTTGTTTAATTCTCTTTTATTTGACAAGAGAAACTTGAATCGTCACTGTTGATAAAACAAGTTATTTAAATTACGGAAATTAATTAATGAAAAGAAAATCTTCTTAAGCTGATGGTAATTGTTTCCAAGAACAGGAAGCGGATGGGGACAGTTGGTAAGACAGTTACCTACTCCTCTGAGGATAAGCTGGATCCCCAGGGAGGAGTAGGCGTTCTGTGAAATTGGTAAAGGGGGAGTATTTTCTCGAGCTAGTTGGGACTAGTTGAAAATAGCTTCCAACAACCCTTGTAAAGCCAAAAAACATCTGAGTATGACTGGAATTAGAGAATTGGACTGGACTGTCCCGAATTTATCTTCTAGGCTTTTCTGAGTGTGACTGGATTGGCCATCCCGATGTCACAGTAGAAGAATCCACTGTTGACCCATGACACTGTCCAGATTCTGGAGCTAGGGGCCAAGTGGAGGACGTGATTGCCTCACTTGATGGTTGGGAGGACCACAGTTTGAAAGACTAAATTTCCAGATAAATATAAAGACATTTTAGTGTGGAAAGATTGATTTTCTGGATGTGAAAAAATGACTTGATCCTATGGATTAGGAGGAGAATTTTGCTACCATTGTGCTTCTCATAGTAGAACAATTTAATTAAAAGTTGTGTTATATTAAAAATAATTATTGAATGTATAAGTTCATTTATATTATTACTAATTTGTTTGAATGTCTTAGCAAATGCTAGGATATGACCATGGTGCATTGATTGACCATTGATGTGATTAGAGAGCTAGATGCTCTCTGAGTAATTTTTAAGTGCTGTATGGATGTCTTTGGCAGGAGCTAAGACAGTGTGCACGTGATGCATTTATGAGAGGGTGTTGATGGGTGTTCAACCATTCTCAGAAAGCTTGCGCAAAAGCCATAATTTCTTCCAATAGTAATTGGTTGGTAAGTTCGTATAGATATTTTTCCATACTTTTGTGAATTGAATAAGGGATAAGCAGTTAGAAATGGAAATGAAATTTTCTTTGCGCTATACATGCTTATGAGTATAGATAAAAACATTATTGTTTTAAATAATGACATTTAAGGAAACGTAAGTGTTTCATTGCCAAGGGGAAGGAACCCCTTTGGGTTGTTTATATTATTACATCATGAGTATAAGTTTAAATTTCAGTGAGAGAAGCACACCGAGGACGGTGTTCTCTTAAGGGGGGGAGTATGTAACATACGACTCAACCTTCTGAATTTACGCATTGTAAATAAATATTACGTTATTTTATTTTAACTATTATTAACAAGAAACAGTTGAACGAATTCTTGATTCGTTTGAAAACTGATTTAGTGTGGGTCGGTTTCCACATTTTTGATTGGATAACTTTGATATGAAGAGCAGACCCGAGGTTTTTGAGGGAGGCGAAATGGTTTCCACTGCATAGCAGATGCCGTAGGATTATTTTTTTTTGTATTTCATCGATCATCGTATGTTCTGTGTTCTTGATGGAAATAATCAGAAAGAACAAGCAGAAAGTCCAGCAGGAAGTCTGTGCTTCCAATTACAGTGGCGGATGAACCTGTTGTATCGCACAGAGATTCCGAATCTGAAGATGGCGACTCTGCAAGATATCACAGACGCAGGAGTCATAAATCTATTGATTGCCGTCGCGTTTCTGCTGGCATTTGCATTTCTGAGGTTGCAGCCCATAAACGACAGAGTATACATACATGCATTTTCTCAGTTGGATGCTGGATGCTCTTAGAATGCCCCAGGCGGAGTTCATTGATCACGCCGGTCATGATTCTGTTGTTTACCCCCAGATCTACATCGTGGGGTGCTTTAGATGTTTTTTTTATGATGCTGTGCATTAATGGACTCGAGAAAGGATTCAAGTATGCCTTTGAATGAGAGTCGACTGCTAAGGTAAGTGACTCTGGTTTATTTTATTTATGATATAGTCTTTCTCCTTGAGTTGAAAGGTATAGAAGAAGATTATATATATCATGATTGCCAAGATAAGTATTTGGCTAATTTTCATTAAATAATCTTTTGTTGTGAAGCGAGAAAGATATAAATAAGAGTATAAATCATATAGTTTTCTGCAAAAAGATTATTAGAGAATAGAAATATTAATGATCTTTCTTATATTTCTGGATATAAATTACATATGCCAAGAAAATGGTATTTCATTAGTTTAATGGGATTCGATAAACAAATTTATGGTTGACTATTTTCATAAGAGTGGATTTATCTTGGGAGTAGAAGATAAGTCCATTAAATTATGAAGTGATATCGAGTCTTTTCTTGAAAGTATTAAAGAGGGTTTATTTCAAATATTTTCCAAGTTTATATGGAAAGAAATAAATGAAATTTATATAATATTAGTGCATGCTTTCTATTTGAAAAGGGATTTTCTTGAAAGTACTAAAGAGGGTTTATTTCAAATATTTTCCAAGTTTATATGGAAAGAAATAAATGAAATTTATATAATATTAGTGCATGCTTTCTATTTGAAAAGGGATTTTCTTGAAAGTACTAAAGAGGGTTTATTTCAAATATTTTTCAAGTTTATATGGAAAGAAATAAATGAAATATTTAAATATTTATATAATATTAATGCATGCTTCCTATTTGAAAAGGGACTTTGCTTGAAAGTATTAAAGAGGGTTTATTTCAAATATTTTCCAAGTTTACATGGAAATAAATAAATGGAATATATAAATATTTATATAATACTAATGCATGTTCTTCATTCGAAAAGGGATTTTCTTGAATATATTAGAGAGGGTAGCTATTTAATATAAATATCTACATAATATGGTTAAGCAAGAAAATAGAAGTTGTATGATCTTTATTTTAAAAAAAGAGACTTTCTACTCATTTAAGTTATGAAGTGATAACAAGTCCAAAGTATTTTTCTTGAATAGATTAAAGAGAGAGAGACTTGAAATATCTTCTTGTACAATTTGTGCAATGAAGAAGAAAAGAGAGTTTTTCAGATTTATATTCATTAACCATGTTGTAAATAGTAATGAATTAATATATATAACCATGAATAGTTACCATGATAGTGGTAGAGGTTAATGAATTAATCCATGGATAGTTTCATAAATCCATGGGTAGTTTTCCATGGTGTTGATGAGGATTAGTTATTTCATAAAACCATGGGTATATTACCATGGTGTTTGCAAATATTAGTTATTTAGTAAATCCATGAATAA
The DNA here is from genome assembly GCA_034641835.2 of Pinus albicaulis. Taxonomy (NCBI): domain Eukaryota; kingdom Viridiplantae; phylum Streptophyta; class Pinopsida; order Pinales; family Pinaceae; genus Pinus; species Pinus albicaulis. Next base: position 204,573,634 of record CM076576.1, read on the forward strand.
ATTATCATGATGATGGTAAAGTTAAGTTATTAATAAATTCATGGTTAAAGGAACTAATCAGTTTATTCCTTAGATGAATGAACTAGGTGATTATTTTATATTATCATGAGTGTGATGCATTCACATGCATGGAAGAAACAATTGTTATGTTAACTTGCATTCCATGCAGTAAAGGTAATAGCTTAAGGGCTAGCTATTTTTATTAAAAGTATGTAAATCACATGCATAAATATCTTAGCTGATGTATCAGTTTATTTTAAAGAAAGTTTGGGAAATGTAGCCAATGTCTTGCAGGAATGTGTGCTTGTGCGACGAAGCATTAGTTATTGTGATGACCTATAATCAGTACATATGAGGTATGTGTTATTAAAGAGAGAATGACAAGGTACTTTACTTGCTTGTCATGAACTACACATGAGTAGATGGAGAAACTACTATAGTGATTGATTTATACTTTATGAATCTTAACATCATTTTATGTTGAAGGCATCATAGCAGGGAATGATGGCAACATGTACATGATAAGGAAAATTATGCTTGTCATGTACAAAGGAAAAATTATGCTTGTCCTGGTGGCCGGTAAATGACTAATGTTGATGCAGAAGAATGCGAGTTGCAGGAAGGTCCAATGTGCGATGGTCCATTGTAGGTACATTCATGCCACCAAGATGATAAGATCTGAAGACATGAAGACCAGAGGGTAAATGGTAATATATATATTGTAATGGCTGTAAGCTAGATATTTGCATATTTCCTTGTAAATTATATAAACGATGGTTAAGGGATGGTCTCCCTTATAAGCCATTGAGTGATGGGTTGAACACCCTCACGAGCGTTTAATAATAAAATTAAACGTTTGATGGTTTTCACCCTACGGGGTTTCCAGGGTATATTGGTGTTTAATGGTGTGAATGATTTTTGTGTCCAGATGATGAGGTTGATTCCTTTCTTGTTATGATGTTCATAATGGCAATTATGTGATGACTATATGACTAATGGGATGAATGGATGGTTGCTCCATGTAGTATTGAGTTAATGTCTTTGTAATAGATTTGTTAAGGGTGGGAATTTCTATTCTTATTCCATAAGTACTTTATTAGTGATAAAATTCTGTATACAGATAGATATGTATAAAAAAATTGCTCATACATTTTCCACAACAAGTTAATGGTGTATATTTCAAGTCTTCCATTGTATTCGATTTCAAACTATTTTCTTCTCTTATTCTTATTTTCACCCTTATTAGTTTTGTCATATTTTCATATTGATTATTTGAAAGGACTCTTGTTCTCCCAATATTAATAAGTTGAATTACTATAACACAAAAAACAATGTACCTTGTCAATAATTTTTTGTGTTTACACTGAAATCATTGCACACACTATTAATCCAATGAATTTAAAATTAATGTACCATCATACATCCAATTACATCAAATTAGAAATCAACATATACACTGAAATCAATGCAACTAATGCAAGAAATCAAATAATAATATAAAACAACATCTACACTAAAATCAATGCATCTAATGCAAGTAATGAAATATGATTAGAAATCAACATCTACACTCAAATAAATGAGTCTAGTGCAAGTAGGAAAATATGATTTAAAGCCAACATTTAGACTAAAATCAATGCATCTAGTGCATGCAATCAAATAGGATTAGAAATCACCATCTACACTGAAATAAATTCATTTAGTGCAAGGAATCAAATAGGATCATAAATCATCTACATTTAAATCAATGCATTTAGTGCAAGAAATCAAATATAATTATAAATCAACATCTACATTGAAATTAATGCATCTAGTGCAAGCAATCAAATAAGATTAGAAATCACCATCAGGCATTTAGTGAAAGCAATCAAATAGGATTAGAAATCACCATCTACATTGAAATCAATCCATTCAGTGCAAGTAATCAAATAGGATTAAAAATAATCTACATTGAAATCAATTCATCTAGTGAAAGAAATCAAATATAACCAAAAATCAAAATCTACATTAAAGTTAATGCATCTAGTGAAATCAATCAAATAGGATTAGAAATCATCATCTACACTCAAATTAATGCATTTAGTGCAAGCAATCAAATAGGATTAGAAATCATCTACTTTAAAATCAATCCATCTACTGTAAGAAATCAAATATCATTAGAAATCAACATCTACACCAAAATCAATTCATCTAGTGCAAGAAATCAAATAGGATTAGAAATCACCATCTACACTGAAATCAATGCATCTAATGCAAGAAACATTCTTCCCTATCTCCCCCATATATATCTATATATCCATCCATATCTCCTTCTTTTTCTCTTTATCTCACCCCACCATACACACTCTCTCTCTCACTCCATATCTATCAATTTCCTTGTCCCTCCCTCCTTCTCTCCATCTATCTTTTTTTCTCTTCACCTTACATCTATATCCATATCTCACTCTATCTCTCTATATCAACTCCAAAACATAAACTCTCTTTCTCCAATCTATCTATCTATCTATCACTCCCTCCTCCTCCTCCTCTCTCTCTCTCTCTCTCTCGCTTCTATCTCTCTTCCTTCCTGCTACCCTTTCTCCCTCTCTCTCCATCTTCTTTATCACTCCCTCTCTCTCTCTCTATCCACCTTTCACCCTCTATGTCTTTATTCTTACCTCCCCCTCTCTCCCTCTCCATCTTCATATCTCTTTCCCTACCTCTCTTCACTCTCTCTCTTCCTTTCTCTCCCCCCCTCTCTCTCTCTATCTTCACCTTCCAAATTTGTTACCATATGCCTCTCTCTCTCCTTCTCTCCCCCCTTCTCTCCATATCTCCTTATTTGTCTCTTTATCTCACCCCAAAACATACACACTCCCTCTTCATCTCTCCCTTGTCACTCCCCCTCTCTCTCCACTACTCACTCTCTATTTATTTATTCTTCCCTCCCTCTCTCCTCATCCAGATCCATCTCTCAATTCCTCCCTCTCTCCCCCTCCAAATCCATATTTCTATCCCTCCCTCTCTCCTCCCCTCTCTTTCAAGTCCCCTCTCCTTTCCTTCCTCTCTCTTCCTTTCTCTCCTACCTTCCTTTCTCTTCCCCTATCTCTCTCTCTCTCCATCTCTCAATCCCTCCCTCTCTCCCCCTCCAAATCCATATTTCTATCCCTCCCTCTCTCCTCCTCTCTTTCAAGTCCCCTCCCTTTTCCTTCCTCCCTCTCCCTTTATCTCCTACCTCCCTTTATCTTCCCCCATCTCTCTCTCTCTCTCTCTCCCTCTCTCCTATAATCCCCGCTTCCCCCATCACTCTCTTCCTCTCTCTCATCATTCCTTTCTCACCTCCTTCTATTTGACCCCCAGCTCTCTTTCTTTCTCTCTCTCTCTGTCCTCCAATCCTCTCTCTTCCCCTTCACTCTATCTCACTCTCCAACTATCTTACTATTTCTATCCCTTTATCCTTCTCTCCCCCCTTGTCTCCATCACTCCTCCTTTCTCCTTCTCTCCCCCTTGTCTCCATCACTCCTATGTATCTTTATCCCACCCATAAGCATACACACTCTCTCTCCACCTCTCCCTTGTCACTCCCTCTCTATGTATTTCTTCTTCCTTTCCTTGCTCCGCCTCCAGCTCCATCTCTCTATCCCTCCTTCTCTCCTCCACCTCTCATCCTTTCTCTCTCCCTTTCTCTCCTCCCTCCCTCTCCCTTCCCCCGTCTTTCTCGCTCTCACTCTCTACCCTCCAATCCTCTCTCCTTCTCCCTCTCTCTCTCCTTATCTCTCTCCCACCTCCATATTTATGTCTCCCTCTCGCTCTCTTACCCTTCTCTAACTCTCTCACTCTTCTCACTCTCTCTCTCTTCATTCCTCTTCTCCCTTCTCCTTCAATTTATCTCCATATCTCCCTTGTCACTCCCCCTATTTCTCCACCTTTATCATATATTATGATATATTAATATATATTACAATATAATAAATTTAATATTCTATTAATCTAAACATATTAAATTTAATAATATTAATGTTAGGGTTAAACATGTTTTTTTTTTTTGGATGGTATTAATAATAATTTGGTCCATGGTATTTGACCCTTATACTTCATATATAATTAGATCTGGATTTCTAATCGTATTTGATATATTTTTATTTATTTACCTTACCTCTTTATACCTCTTTTATATTTACTTATTTACCATACCTATTTTATAAATATATTATTTGGCCCATGGTATTTTCCCATGGTATTATTAATAATTTGTCCCATGTTATTTGGCCCATGGTATTAATAATAATTTGTCCCATAGGCTTCACCTAAATAAAACGTGTTTTTGAGTTTTTGTAAATATAAAGTGGTTTATTGAGTAAATATAAAAATCGGTTTTATTTATTTACCATACCTCTAGTTTATTTATATTTTTTATTTATTTACCATACCTCCTGAGTAATATAAAAAGAGGTTAGCCCCAAGGGTTAGCTCAAGTGGTAGTGAGCCAATACTTGGGCCTCTCCATTGAGGGAGGTCACGGGTTCGATCCTTGAGTCCTTTGGGGTCAGGCGCCGAAAGTCTGTCGAACGGTTTACCGCGCATACCATCTAGAAATTCTGGGGAAGTACGCTCGGGTTTCCCGTGAGCTTTCCCCTCATGAAAAAAATATAAAAAGAGGTTTGTTTTTTTTAACTGTAACGATTATGTATTTTATTTATTTGAAGAAGAGAGAGTGGGTCTTTGCCAAGGCGACCCCTATTACAATGCAGTTGTCCATTTAATACTGCTTTTGAGCTACAACATTTTCAAGGAACTTGAAAGGTACTTTCATCATTTAGAATTAGCAGCCCTTTCATGAGAGAGAAACCTTTGTTCGCCGTCTGATATGCTTCACTGTTTGAATTTCTGAGGATATGATAAAACTTGTAGGAGGCAAAGTCTAAAAGGACTCTCTTCAATCTACCCAAGATTTTGTTGAGACTAACATTGCTGAAAAGTTCCTCCGAGTTTAATTTTTTTATTAGACTCTCTGAATCTCCGAAGACTTGGAGATCTTTGACACCTTTTTCTCTTGCTATGAGGCATGCTTTGAGAATCCCGAGGATCTCAGCTTGATTGTTGGTTTTCTGACCTAAACCCCAACAGAAGCAATCTCTTGAAGACCCATCCGAGGAGTAGACGACCCCACCAGCACCGACAACACCGGGGTTCCCTTTGGACGCCCCATCAAAGAATATTGTGGTTAAATTTTGAATCCGCCACCAATTTTGGAATGCGTCATCAGGATCTCTTTTACGCCAATCTGGATTTGTTGTTTAAGGGGTAAGGAGATACTTATGAGGATAAGGCTCAAGGGGGCCAAGCCACCTCTTTTCCTTGGGCAGAAGCAGAGAGTCTTCTTTAAAATACTGTTGTTGGGCCGCTTCCAAGAGGAAGGATTTGGATTTAGCTGCTACTTGCAGTGGGGAACGCTGCAAGTCTTTGAAAATAAGTTGATTGCGGGCCAACCAGAGCTTCCAACAAACGTATTTGGGGAGAGATATCCAGAATTTGCACCAAAATGATTTGATAGGGATTCGATAAGGGTAGAAAAGACTCCAAGAGGCGAAGAGTTCCGAGACAAAAGTCTATGGAGGGACAGAAATCTAGAAGTTCTGTAGGATAAGACCCCAAACCTCTTTGGCAAATATACAATCCATGAATAAATGCTGGGTTGTTTCGAGATTGCTTCTGCATAGCACACATCTATGTGGCCTTGCTATGTTCCTTGTTGCTATATTATCTCCCGTTAGAAGTTTATTATGTACCAGGGTCCAGAAGAAGAATTTCACTTTTGGTAAGGCTAATGGTTTCGAGACATGTTTCCAAAAGGCCAGTGTTTGGCTGCTGTTCCTTGAGGCCTGTAAAAATCTGTATCCTGCTGTTGTAGAATATGCTCCTGACTGGCCCCAGCCCCAGCTGTCTTTCATGGATCGATGGACAGGGACTGACTCCTCCAGCAGTTCAGCAAGCAAGTTTTGTTGAGGAATTAACCAGACAGGGACACCATGAAAATCCCAGCCGGACTAGTCACCACGATGATCCCGTTTCGAAAGATCGTAAATACTGTTTACACCTGCTCTTTCCAGCCAGTCTCTAAGTTCTGTGATATCCTTGTTTTCTACCAAGGGGTCACGCCCCATGATACGAACGAGCCACAGGTGTGTACGCTTGCCATTGCTAGGAATTCTGTAAACGGATTTTTTGAAGAAATTGTTGCTTTTGCAGCATAGTCTCCAAACCTGCGTGCAGTTTACTGAGTTGTCACATTGCAGATTTCTGAGAGAATTATTTTGTACGTATTTTGTCCGCAGAGTGACGCTGACTGGATGTGTGGGCTCGTGGATCATCTTCCATAGAATATTACCTCCTAGCACTATGTTGACAAGAGAGGGATCTCGAATTTTCAATCCGCCATCTGCAATCAATTTTTTAACCAATTCCCAGTTTACTAAATGCATTTTTTTCATTGCCCTTCCCTCCTTGCCATAAGAAATCTCAGAGGAGTTTAGAGATCTGATCCATCATGTTTCTTGGAGCTAATAGAAATGTTGCTTGATAGATTGGAAGTGCAGACAGCAGAGACTTGATTAGGATGAATTTACCACCTTTTGTTAACCAGAAGCCTCCCCAAGCAGAGATTTTAGATTTGATTTTACTGATGATTTCGCTCTAGAGCGACCTCTTATTAACACCAGATGTGATGGGGAGGCCAGGGTACTTGATCCTATCCCATTGAGCATGACCTTTGAACCCGAGGAGATTTGAAATACTTGTGAGATCTTGCTAGTCTATATTCCAGCTGAAGACTTCACTTTTGCTCTCATTGACTAATGCTCCCGAAAATCTGCAATAACTTCTAAGGACAGTGTCGAAAGCTTTGGAAATTCTGATGGATGCACCTCCAAGGAGTAGTGAATCATCTGCAAAGAGAGCGTGATTCAGAGGGTCTGCGCCATTGGAAAGTTTGAGACCCGGGAGGGTACCAACAATTCTTTCAGCTGAGAGTTTTCGACTGAGGGAGTCTGCCATTAAAATGTACAGGAAGGGGGAGAGTGGGCATCCCTGCCTGATGCCTCTCCAAGCTTGAAAAAAATTGGTAGGACGACCATTGACTAGAGGGGAAATCCACGGGTTGTCAATGCAGGCTTTTATAAGGTGAACAAAGTGAGGCGAGAAGCCAAAGGAGAGGAGAACATTGCTAAGGAAAGAGCGATTAACTCTATTGAATACATTCGCCGTATCTAGTTTTATCAACATACCTTTCTCTTTCCGTTGTTTTCTTGAGTGGATTGTCTCTTGTACTTGGATAACGTTGTCCAGAATGTGCCTACCTTCCACGAATCCACCTTGAGAACTGGAGATCAGTCTTTTGAGCAGAGGCTTGATCCGATTTGCTAAAAGTTTGGCTAGGATTTTGTAAGAAGCATTACACAGCGATATGGGCCTAAATCTTGCAAATGATTCAGGATTGGAGTCCTTGGGAATTAAGGCTAGGTAGGTGGATTTGGTTCCTCCACCTATCTTAGCTTTTTTCATAAACCCTCTTATCATTTTTTGGAGATCAAATTTGATTATATCCCAGCAAGATTTGTAGAAATGGATTGTGAATCCATCTGGCCCAGGGGCCTTGTCTGCTTCCATGGACCAAATAACATTGATGATTTCCTCCTCAGATGTGGGTCTACAAAGGGTTGTATTATCTTCAGGTCTGATGAGTAAAGGGATGTTAGAGAGGAGGTCGGCAGCTTCCTCATCATTTCCATGAGTTCCCTCGTTGTATAGATTCCTGAAGTGGATTTCAGCAGTAGCTTTGACTTGATTGAAACCTTTGCAGACTTGGCCCTCCACTGTTTTGATTTCTGCTATATGATTCCTGGACATTCGTGCTCTATATTGTCGGTGGAAAAAGGAGGTGTTCCGATCCCCTGCCTTTAGCCACAAACTTCTGGATTTGAGTCTCTAGTATTCTTCTTCCATTCGAAAGGATTGGTATGTGGGTCGTTGGGCTTTTATTTCTTTTTCCAACAACTCTGCTGTGATATCTTTTCTTTCCATGTCTGTTTGCAGGGACTACAACATCTGCACTGCTTCTTTTCTTTGGTTGGTTGGAGTAGGGGCTGGTTTCTTTATCCATTCCTTCAGTGCTTTTTTTGTGGCCTTCAACTTTTTCTCCCAAACATAACTTGAGGATCCTGAGAAGGATTTGGCCCATGCTGCTTTCACTGTCTCTATGAAGCCTTCTCTCTCGATCCAAAGAGGGCTGAATCGAAATGGAATAGGGCCCAGATCTTCTTCATCTTCCAGTAGAAGCTAGATTGGCTTGTGATCTGAGGTCATTTTGGGCATTATTTTTGTGATGATGATCTTTTTGTTCATCGTTAGGGTGCTTTGCACCAGAAATCGATCCAAGCGAGCAGAAATGTGGTCTGACCCAACCCTGTTATTGGACCAAGTGAAAATACCTTGGAGAGGATTGAAATCTAAGATATCCCAAAGTTGTGTGAGCTCTTCCACAGTGGCAAACATGGGATCTCTGTTGCTGGAACCACCCCTCTTCTCTTTTGCTTTCAGAACAATATTAAGATCCCCGGCTATGATGATGTTGCTGGGGGAAAGCTGCTCTAAACAAGCAGAGAGATAATTCCAGCATTCTCGTTTTTAAGAGTAAATGACAGGTACATAAAGATTGAAGAGAGATATGGTCAACTTACTTGCATAGTGCATCAGTTCCGTGTAGATCCAGTGTTGGGTTTCATGAGATTTATTCAGCTAGAATAAGTCATCTGTCCAGAGAGTTGCCAGCCCTTCAGAAGAGCCCCTTGAGCTGACTGCTTTTCCTGAACTTTTATTCCACTTTGAATTGCTGATATCTAGGAGGGCTTACCCTTCTATCTTAGTCTCTTGGAGCATGAGAATGTCTGAGGGATCTGTTTTCAAGAGGTCCTTAACTGCATCAATTTTAGAGGGATTCCCCAGTCATCTGCAGTTCCAAGAGACAAGTTTAATTATTTACTTGAGGGGGGGTTGGGACCTCCCTTGGAAGGCCTTGGTCTGGTATTTCGTCCAATAGGAATTTCTATTGTGGATTGGCTTCCTTGTATTTTAAGTCTTTCAGCCTCCTCTTCCCTCATTTCTTTGCGGGATTTCCTTCCTGCTCTTTTTGAAGGGCGCTCATAGGTTTCGTCCTCTGAAGAGCCTAAGCTTTCTGCTGGTTTTTTCCTTGTGACTTCTACGTATGAGGGATTGGAGGGAATGCCTTGGGAGGCTTTGATCTGAATTGCTTCCCCTCCATCTTTGCTTGAAGGTGGGATTTCTGCATGTTCCAGATTTTCCTGGACTGGGTTTGCTGGATTGCTCTGAGTGCTTTCTGTACCATTTGGGGTTGCTTCCTTTTCTTGATTGGACTTGGAGTTGCTTGGGACTCCTATCGTATTTCCTTTACTGGTGCCTTTTTTTGGATGTGCAGTTTTCTGGACTAGAGTCCATTTTTCCCCGTTTTGTTTATCTAATTGCTCCTCGGCCTTTTTCTTGCAGTGCTTTGCAAAGTGTCCGTGGCCATGACAATCTTTGCATTTGAAAGGAAGTTGTTTGTAGTCCAATTCCTGGACATGCGTCCACCTAGCAACAGTGAGCTTGATTGCTTCCGGCAGCCCCTCTTCTAAATCCACTTCTACGCAGATGCGAGCACATGAATACTGATCTTTTCTTGCAGCTTGGTCTATGTATTTTCCCAGTGCATTACTGACGATCTGGAGGGATTTTTGGTTCCAGCAATGGAGGGGCAAATGGGGGAGTTTCACCCAAACCGGAACAATAGAGGGGACGTCCTGGGTAGGATCAACATCTGGAGACCATTTGTTTAGATAAAGTCCCTGCAGACCCATGAAGTATGGGCCATTTCTGAATATTAAACTTATGTCTTCCGGGTTTTCGAAAACGAAAACAAAGAAAACTTTGCCAACAAAATAGCTTTTGACACCCTCTTTGGTCAATGGTGTCCAATTCCTTTGAGTCCATTCATCCACCAACTTGGGAGAAGGCCAGAGGCCCGTGAACTGGCCTATTAGACCTCTCTCAGCCAGGTTCAAGGCCGCTTTACAAGTTTCTTCTTCTGGAAGGGAAACTGATGGAATCGAATCCATTTTCTTTATAAACTTCTGCTGATTCACAGAGGGAGGGTGCTTTGAGCCTGCAGCAATCATGGACCTGAACACTTGAACCTCCGGGGGTAGAATGGGGGGGGGGAGGGCAGGGCCCCCGCTGGACTCCATGAGCGTTGAGAAAGCGCAGCAGGGCTGAGCGTTGGGGCGCGGCATCCACAGGGGCGCACGGGCAAGCACCCAGCAACCCTATTGCATGCAGAGCACGAGGAGGAGGCAGAGCACGAAAAAAACTAATAACATTATAAAAAGAGGTTTTATTTATTTACCATACCTATGGTTTATTTATATTTTTATGTATTTATGTATTTACCATATTTTATTTATTTACCATATCTCTTTTTTTAGTGTTAGTAAACTCTTCATATTTTAAGTTTATATCGTTTAAATTTATTTTTAATAAATTTTTAATTGTTCATTTATATGTTTATGTAAGCTATTGTTCAAGCCGACAATTTTTTTTTCTTCCAACATACTTACACATCGGGGTCATACTGGGCTGTAGAATGCGCCTCTCAACGCAATAATGAGAGAAAAAATGACATTTTTTATATTGGATGGTATAAAAAATGGAGCTCAAGTTAATGAAAAAATATAAAGAAATATAAAAAAAATTTAATGAAAAAATGGATACCTACAATATATAATGAAAATAATGAAAATAGGGGCTTTTTAAATTGAGAAAGTCTATTGGATTTATATTGGTAGGGGATTAAATAATGTGATTTTTAGAGGTATTTTCCAATATCTACTCAAAGTAAAAGTATTATTTAATATACAATGATCCCACATAATATGTTAAAAATTCATTTACTTTCATAAATACTTTGCATTATTAAAATTTTATTTTCTATTCTTAAAAAGCTAAAAAAATTAAAATTAGATTTTATTATAAATTAAAATTATTTGTCTATCCTTCATAAGTAACTTAAGCTTCTTATTTACAGCTTAAAGTTTTATTTTCATAATAACTTAAAAATTGAAATTAAATTTTATTCATAAATTACTCTAGTTAATTTTTTATCCTTCATAACTTACTCACACAAACAGTTCTATTAAAGTATGCAGTTCTATTTTCATAAGCAGCTTACTTTCATAACTTACTTTCCTAAGCAGTTCTATTAACGTATGCAGTTTTATTTTGATAAATAGCTTACTTTCATAACTTATGAAATTTTAATAAGTAGCTTACTTTTATAACTTACTTTCCTAGGCAATTCTATTAAAGTATGCAGTTCTATTTTCATAAGTAGCTTAATTTCATAACCAGTTTTATTTTCATAAGCACCTTTAAGCACCTTGAATTATTAAAGTTTTATTTTCTTAAACAACTTAAAAAACCTAAAAATTGAAATTAAGTTTTATTCATAAATTAAAGTTATTTTTCTATCCTTCATAAGTAACTTACTTTCATAAGCAGTTCTACGTTCATAAGCGGTTCTTATAACTAGCTTACTTTCATCAGCAGCTTGAATTATTAAAGTTTTATTTTCATAAATAGCTTAAAAAATGAAGTTTTACTTTCATAAACAGTTCATAAGTAGCTTACTTTTATAAGCAGTTCTATTTTCATAAGCGACTTACTTTCATAAGCAGCTTGAATTATTAAAGTTTTATTTTCATTAATAGCTACAGCTTGAATTATTAAAATTTTATTTTCATAAATAGCTTAAAAATTGAAGTTAAGTTTTATTCATAAATTACTAACGTTATTTTTCTATCCTTCAAGTAACTTACTTTCATAAACAGTTCTTATTTTCATAAATAATTTTAAATTTGAAGTTAATTTTTATTCATAAATTACTGAAGTTATTTTGCTATCCTTCAAGTAGCTTACTTTCGTAAGCACTTCTATTTTTATAAGAGCTTACTTTCCTAAGCAGTTATATTTTCATAAGAACTTACCTCCATAAGCAGTTTTAATTATTAAAGTATTATTTTCATAAACAGCTTAAAAATTGAAATTAAGTTTTATTCATCAATTACCAAAGTTATTTTTTTATTCTTCATAGCTTACTTTCATAAGCAGTTCTATTTTCATACTTACTTTCATAAGCAGCTTAAATTATTAAAGTTTTATTTTCATAAATTACAGAACTGCTTAATTTCATGAGCTGCTTGAATTATTAAAATTTTATTTTCCTAAATAGCTTAAAAATTGAAGTTCTGATCACTTAAAAATTGAAGTTCTCATTGCCTTTCAAGATCGCTATTGCCGATAGCTACAGCCCGGAATAGAATGACATGAAAATGTGTTTTATATTTTTTCCATTTTTTCAATTGAAGGGTATGTAAATTTTTCGTACATAGTTTACATACCCTTTTTCCATTTTTTCAATTGAAGGGTATGTAAACTTTTCGTACATAGTTTACATACCTTTCAATTGAAAAAAATGTAAACTTTTCGTATATATAACAGTGGTTTTTTTCTTCTGAAAAAAAATGTAAACTTTTTGTAATATGGTGTACTATTTTTTTATTGTTTTTATTATTATTCATTTTTCTATATAGTACCATGACAATTAAAAAATGAATATTAACGAATAAATTTTTTCTTTCTCTATGTCATGATTTTTTAAAATGTTAGCAAACTTTCTCATGATTTTTTAAAATGTTAACCAATTTTCTCAATGTCATGACTCTTTTTACCAATAAAATATTTCTCAATTGTCATGAATTTTTAAAATGTTAACAAATTTTCTCAATGTCATGGAGACAGTCTTTTTACAAATAATGACTCTTTTTACAAGTAAAAATTTTCGAATTCTATCTATGTTATGATTCTAAAAAAGAAATGTTATTATTTTTATACAATTAAATTTTGTTGTTATTGAGTTTGAGTATAGATATTTTTATACAATTAAATTTTATGGTTGTGGAGCTTGAGTATAGATATTTTTATTTATACAATTAAATTCTATTGTTGTGGAACTTGAGTATGGATGAATCATTTATTTATTAAAATTATAAAATTATATAATATATAGTTTTTATTAAAATTATAAAACATTATACTATATTTTTTAGATTAATCATTTATTTATTAAAATTATATAGAATAACTATATACTATATTTTAATATTTTTTATATATTTTAATATTTTAGTAATGGTTATTGAAAATCAAAATCTTCGAGTGTAGATAAATCACTTATTTATTAAAGTGTATACTATATTTGTATAGATGAATAATCTATTTATTAAAACTAGTAGGGATGAATCATTTATTTATTAAAACTATATATTATATTTTAGTAATAGCCATTGAAGATTAAAAGCTTTCAGTATATATCAATCAATTATTTAGTAAAACTATATATTGTATCTATATAGATGAACCACCTATTTATTAAAATTATATACTATGTTTTATTAGTAGCCATTGAAGATCAAAAGCTTTGAGTATAGATGAATCACTTCTTTAGTAAAACTATATATTGTATTTGTATGGATGAACACCTATTTATTAAAATTATATACTATGTTTTAGTAGTGGCCATCCAAGATCAAAATCTTTGGTTAAACTATATATTATGGATGAATCACCTATTTATTAAAATTATATACTATGTTTTAGTAGCGGCCATCCAAGATCAAAAGCTTTGGTTATGGTGAATCTATTTCTTTTTCACAAAAGAGAAAAAATTTCAATTAGAAATAACTCTTTATCCTCTTGCTCTAGATTTACCAATAGTACTTATAATTTTCAATTAGAATCAACTCTTTATCCTCTTGCTCTAGATTTACAAATAGTACTTATCAATCTTATATGCTTCCACCTACAAATATTCTTACAGCTGGTCCACTCACTTGTATTTATTGCTTAGTACACTTGTAATTATTACTTGCTCCATTTACTTGTATTTAAGAATATTACTTGTATTTTTTTCTATGTCTACATAATATAACAATAACATTGAATCAAAATTGATTCAATGTAAGTTTCAGTCCTTATTATTACAATTTCAAAGTTAAATAAATAGTGTTCAATTTAAATGTTCATTTTTGTTGACAAAATAATCATTTATGTGTTTTTTTTAGATTGCTTTTTTTGCACATGCACATTTGCAACAATTATTAGCTTTATAATTTTAATTGGAAAATCTAATGTTATTTATTGTTTTGCATCATAATTCATGTGTGCAACAAATTTTTTTTTTAACAAGGTCAGGTGCCATATTATATTCCAAAAAAAGAAGGAAATATTTCCCTGTTACAATATGATATTGTTGTGGAGAGACAAAGAAGGTAGCAGACACAAAGTGCTAAGCCTCCTTTAAAACTACTATTTAAGTTGCACTGAATTACAGACTTCGGATATATTCTGACGAACTGTGAGAGAAGGAAAACAAACTTAAAAGACATAAGAAGAAATAAGAGAGGGAAAGCAAGGATCAGTCGATGCTTATTGGTCGTCTGGTTGATGCATTAGTGTTACTTTCAGTGCTGACATTTCTTACATTGTTAGAGCTTGAGCTTGGAGCTGAGCGTTTCTCAAGGATGTATTTCAGAATCTGGATAGATTCTTTTGCATGCGAGCAATGATTGGAGGGCTCATTGAATTGATTCTGGAGAGACGATGCCCTGTGCTAGAGAAGATTCATATCTACTTGCTGCTTTTCGTCCAGGAGCCTCTATTGGGCACGAATTTGCTCCATTTCAGCCAGGGAAAATTTTGATGGAAATTTATCTTAAAGATTAGAAACCTTGGCGAATCTTACTAATCCATAATATGCAAACTATAAAATGCTTGGTGATATTTTAGCAAAAATATTCAAACTTCTAATGATTTTATATAGTATCTATAAAATTTTGGTGATTTTTAAGGTAGAATATCTTTTTCTTATAAAATTTGGGTGAATCATTTTCAAGAAAAAATGGGAATTGGCGAATATTTTTTTTGAAAAAGCATGGAAAATTAGCTCATCTACGAATATCAGCCCCTAAAATTTTCCCTGATTTCAGCCTACAAGTCTGCGTAGTGAAAACAATCCTCATTGCGCGCCATGATGTAATAGAATGAATAGAGGGCATTCAGTGGTGTTGAAGGGAAGATGAGTGAACAGGGGAGGAGTGCAAGGGAGGGGAGAAGCGAGTGGAAAGCAGGTGAGGGAGTCGAGGAAGGGATGAGTGACATAGGGCAAAGGGACAACAGAGCAAGGGAGGTAACAGCGAAGGATAAGAGGCACATGACAGAGGAGGATGCATGTTGCGGGAGGAGGTGAGGCATTGTGAAGAAGAGGGAGGTATAAATAACACGGGGAAGGAGAGTAATGGAGGGGAGGTTAGGAGAACGAGGAGATAAGATCACGGGTGGGGAGGAGCTGGAGATACGAGAGAGTATGAAGAGTTCAGATATTTTCTTGCAGAAGATCCAAGAAGGAGGTTTTTTTGCAGAGCCAAGATCATGGCAGGGGAATGAAGCATAGGTCATCATCACAATGAATTTGACCAGTTGGTCTCCCACATGCTTTGTTAGCCAAGTTGTTAGCGAGATTATTGTTAGCTCTGAGAATGTGATGGAAGGAAATATCTTTCATATCCTTTGAAAAGGTGCGACACCTTCTTATAATCTTGTGAAGAGAAATGTTTTGAATGGGGAAGTCTTTAAGCATCATGCTAATGATGATAGCAAAATCCCCAAACACTATTTCATTTTCCATGTTATTTCTTTTCACCAATTAAATACCTTGGAGAAGGGCGTACGCTTTGCCTTTGTTGTTGGACAGGGAGCCAAGACCCCATTCACAGGAGAACTGAACACTGTCATTTTCATTTCTTATGAATCCTCCGGCACCAGCAATTCCTGGATTCAATTTGGAAGCTCCATCAAAGAAGAGAGTTGGTCTTTTGCAGCTATCGAGCCATTCAATAAACTATTTTTCTTTAAGGCTTATCTTCTAGTTTTCTATTTGATGAGGTTGTGTAACTGGATATTTAAGGTGACTAGGATTGTCCAAGATTTTTCCCAAAAAATTTCATTCTTCCACTTGAAGATCACTGACATTGATATTATTTGTGCTTTTAGGAGATTAGTTTCTATGGTGAGGCTCCAAGTCTTGTTACAGACTTTCCGGAGAGAATTTTTTTTATTGTTGAAGATCATCTTATTTCTAGCGAGCCATATGTTCAATAAAATCACATAGGGAAGGGCATCCTAGACCCTTTTGGCTATGTTCTTTTTCTTTTTCCCCCATGGGTAACTTTTTTCCAGCTTTTTATCAAATCAGGAGCAGTGTTGATGGGGTCTAATTGAATCTGGGAAAAGGGAGTGAGTTCTTTCCAGCATTGCACTGCAAAAGGGCATTTCACAAAGAGGTGTAACGATTTCTCTTCTTCGCATTGACAGTTGGGGCATCTAGATGGGCCATTAACACCCCTCTTTTTTAAGTTTTCAGAGGTTAGGATCTTACCTTTGAAGAGAGTCCAAATAAATATTTTTATCTTTGGAATGACTTCAGATTTCCAAATGAGCTTCCATATTGACCATTCTAGAAAAGGGAAATGGTCTTTGAGGAGTTGAAAGTAAGCTTCTTTGATGGAATAAGCGGACCCGGAAGGATCCCAACGAAGGTTGTCCTCACTACCTTTCTTCAGGGGTGTTGCACCATGAAGCAGAACTTTGATATTAGTGAGATCTTCCTCCAAAATAGAGGGGACAGTAGGAAAATTTGAATCGATCCAGCTGTTGGTTTGCTCATCCCACTATGAGATTCGATCTAAAAAATTTAGGTCGAGATTCTAGAGGTGAGATATAATTTGATGAGCACTCGGCCTTTCTGAAAGAGGAGCTCGCCCCATAATCATGTCATTCCAGATATTAATGTTTCTTCCCCCTTGCGGTACTTTGGAGAGATTTATACTTATAAAAGGGATGGATTTCTTGCATAGAGCCCAGTATCTAGATCAGGGTCTGCTTGGAATGTCATAATCAATGATATTTTGTCTGGGGAAGCTGAGATATTTGGATTCAAGGACTCTTTTCCACCATGTTTGTTTTCCACTGATCAGGCGCCACACAATCTTTCGCCCAAAGGAATTGTTCAAGAGTTTAGGAATACGAATTCTGAGCCCTCCATTTTCTTGATGTTGAGTGACTTGCCTCCACTTGACGAGATCATATTTCTTCTTCTCGTTTTCCCCCCTACCAAAGAAAATGTCTTAAAACTGCTTCAATCTTAAGATGTATACTGACAGGAGCATAGAGCAAGGTAAAGTGATACAATGGAAAATATGAGAGGGCATATTTGAGTAGGATTATCCACCCAGCCAAATTTAACCAGGATGATCCCCATTGTTGCACTCTTTTTTTCATTTTGTCGATTGTAATGCTCCAAACTTCAAACTTCAAAGGCCTAGCACTAACTGGAATCCCAAGATAATTGAAGTAATCCCAATTCAGTTTATAAGAGACTCCAAATATTTGAGCTATGATGTGAATGGTATGGTTTGTAGCATTCCACCCATAAATACAAATTTTTATCCCATTATTCGTTCTCATAATCAAGTCTAAGAGTGAAATATCCACCCCAATCCATTGTAACACATACAGAAACCCCGTTATTATCTTTGATCTTTTTCCTTACGGACTTCTATATGTCTTGCAACATCTTAGATATTCCCAACAAATTTCAGCTGCCTTGTACACTTTACTATTTGCTAGATCTTTGATAAATAATTTCATTGGCTAGCCCATGGAGTTAGCTATCCTGATTGTCACCAATGTCATTGGGAATTTGACTAGTTTCATGTAGGAGATGCACAAGTTCAAATCCCCTAGGTTAGGCACACCAATATACACAGTCATATTTACTAGGGATACAATCCACAGATGTGAGGAAGCATCCCTTGGGTTTCCCTGCTAGAATATCCTAGGGAAAAAACAAAAAATTCAATGGCTAGATTCATTAAAGACAATCTTATTACTTGTTTTGTCAACTGAAAAACATTATATATCCCAACGAAAATTCACTAAATATAAGAAACTCTTGAAATCACCTATGTTGTACTTGTTCACAAGAGACCGCAGAGAATACATTACTAAAGCGCCAAAGTAGACATATTTGATAAAAGATTAAAACACCTATTTACACAGCATTCAAGATAATTATAAATTTTGTATATGTTCTATGCTTCATGCAGCTTTACTTTTTATCCCAATATCAGTCAACAATCACATAAACAAGAAAGTAAAATGTTGATAGAACATACCAGTAGATCGACAGAAGACAAGCCAAAAATATATGTGTGTTGGTGCGTTACGGCAGTCAACAAGATGCTTCAACCAGCAAAGTCTCAATACGGTCAGCCAACCAGGAGTGTCACACAACCCTCTCAGACAGCAATATCAGTCAACCCAAATTCAACGAAATTCAACACTGTCACACTCAACGGACAACACAAAATAACAACAACAAAAATTCAACGCAGCCCAATCAAATTCAACAGTCAACCTTGATTTCTATGCCAGAAAATGAGGACTACAAAAATCAGAATTTTGACCAAGATTTGGGTCAGTTTTACCATGCATTAACCAAATTCAATGCTGGTCAACTCTGCATTGAAACCCTAGGTCGAAAAATAGAAAATATTCTTGTTTTTTTTTCCCACGTGTGGATGGAGAAGAGACTCCAATAGATGATCAAACCAATCAAATGAGGAGAGATAATGTGATGTAATGGATGAGTGAAAATGACCTCAAACATTGACCTATTTATATCCATCAATGAGGGTGTGTGACACAATTGTTGGGGCTTCAAGCCTACATTTCATTTCAGCTCGGCCTGCACATATTTTGAATAAATTCAAAATAAATGTTCTTCTCATCGGATCAAGATGATGTTTAGATCGATCTTGCACCTCTCTGAAAGAGGAATCCAATAAAAATATTGGCATCTTCATCTGAGCATCACAACATGGAGTTTGGACCTAGTTGTCCAAAATTAACACTCCCTCTCAACTAGGGAGAACTCCATCCACTTGTGCAATCCAAACATCGTGCGTCATCCCGTCGTAACTTTCTTTACTGGCTTCTTTATTTCAGAACAAAAATGGGTCATGCACAAAGACATCATTCATGGTTGAAAAATTCAGCCTAGTGGTCCAAAACCTCTATAGGACTCGAAGAGCCACATAACAACCCGAAGTTCGTTTATATAACCCGATGTCAGTAGCAGGGAAAATTTTAAGGATGGAAGTTTATCTTAAATTTTAGAAACCTTGACGAATCTTACTAGTCCCTGATATGTAAATTGTAATTTTTTTTTATGCTATTTTGTAAAAATGTTTAGGTTTCTAATTATTTTATATTAGTATATATAAAATTTTGGCGATTTTTAGGGTAAAAAAATTTTTATACTATAAAATTTGGGTGAATCAATTTTCAAAAAAAATGGAAATTGGCGAATATATTTTTTGGAAAAAACATGGAAAATTAGCCCACCTGCGAATATTAGCCCATAAAATTTTCCCTGGTCAGTAGTAGGTCTGAAACCTCACTAGACTTGATCCCAGATCAATTATTTGGACACGTGCCATCCTAGACATAGAGAGTACAGAAATCTCTGATGTGTCCATCAGCCTTTGCTACTAGTCTCTAGATTTTCCCACCTCACTGACCAAATGAGAGGTACTTCCCATGAGTCTAGGACTCAATATGTAGGATGCATACGGGGCACAGATCATGAGAGGTGAACCAACTCAACATCATAACAGTGGGGCAGAAGCACCACAAGGTTCAGTAATCCTAGCCCCGTGTGTGCATATATCTCTGAAAAGTTATCCCCAAAGCCCCTGAGAGTTCCAAGAGCTCATCGTCCAACAAGACCCTCAGCATAGGGTCGTTCCACGATTTCAAGATTATCACAAAAGTTTAGGAACATGACCTTCCCCAAGGGCATTGTGAGAATATTTGTGACCTTCTCATCAATTCCTATATGATCGAGCCTTACAGCACCTCGTTGAACAATATCTCGGATAAAGTGGTACCAACCATCGACATGCTTGGATCGATCGTGGAACACGAGATTCTCTGAAAAACGAATCCCCCTCTAGTTATCACAAAGGATAATAGTGGCATCTAACACATACTTGAATATCTCACTGAAGAGTTTTCGAAACCAAGTGACTTCACAACAGGCCATACATGCTGCAATGTATTTGGCCTCAGAGTTGCTCAAGGCTACTGAATTTTGCTTCCTGCTCGAAGCAAACCTACGTGTGAAGCAGCATCCAGAAGTGCTCTTTTGATCCACCACACTTCCAGCCCAAACGGCATCAATATATCTATGGAGTGTCATGCTCCCGGTAGTGTATCTCAACCCATGGTCTATCGTGCCCCAGAGATATCTCAAGATTTTCTTGGCACCAACCCAGTCAAAGTGATGAGGCTCAACCATATGTTGACTCAAAGTGTTCACTGCAAAACATACGTCCATATGGGTGCTCACTAAGAACATCAGGGCCCCTACGAGTTGACGATACTCAGTGGGATTTACTAGCATGGGCCCAGAAGCATTTCCACTCAACTTCTTAAAGTTGAGCTCCATCGGTATTGACACGGACTTATAGTCCACCATTCCAAATCTTTCCAGAAGCTTCATAATATATTTTCCTTGAGAAAGGAAAATCTCGTCAGGTCTCTGCCATACCTCCAGGCCTAGGAAGTAATGCAACAATCCTAGGTCCTTCATCTCGAACTCAACACAAAGCCCCTTCTTGCACTGATGAATGAAAGGGTCAGCACCTATCAGGAAGAGGTCGTCCACATACAGCACCAGATTGAGATGATTTTCTCTATCAACCTTGAATTAAAGGTTTGGATCAACATCACTACGAGTGAAGCCTAGCTTCATCAGGTAGCTATCTATCCTCTCGTACCAAAATCTGGGTGTTTGCTTCAACCAACAGAGGGATTTCTTCAACATGCAGACATGGGTGTCCCGATCCTAGAATTCAAACCCCAAAGGTTGCTCCACATACACCTCTTCCTTTATCGCACCATGCAAAAATGTGGTCTTCACATCCATCTTATGAAGATTCGATCCTTGCGTAGCAGCAAGGGCTATGATAGATCGTATGGTGGTATATCGGGACACAGGTGAAAATATGTGATCATAGTCTATGCCTTCCTTTTTAGAGAAGCCACGGGCAATGAATCTTGCCTTGAACTTTTTAGCACTACCATCAGATCCATGCTTGATCTTATAGAGCCATTTCAAGGTGACAATTGTTTTGTCCTCCAGTTTCAAAACCACATTCCAGACATCATTCTTCATA
This sequence comes from Pinus albicaulis, assembly GCA_034641835.2. Lineage (NCBI taxonomy): Eukaryota > Viridiplantae > Streptophyta > Pinopsida > Pinales > Pinaceae > Pinus > Pinus albicaulis. The sequence continues at coordinate 204,595,074 of CM076576.1, forward strand.
ATGGACTCATATTCTTCATGCATAGCATCCTTCCAGACTTGATGCTTTATGGATTCCTCAAAAGATACAGGCTCAGATTGTACGATTGTACTCATGGCTACTAGATACCCTTAGTATCCATTCAACTTCTTGCTTTCACGGAATGTCCCCCTTGGGGCCATATGATTCTCGGCATCCTCGAGAGTGTCCCTGAGCCGTGATGGTCTTTTCCTCATTGAAGGAGGTGAATCAATAGGGTCCATTGGTCCTTCAACATCGGGAATCGTCTCATCATTCGGTTATTCTTGATTTCCAAGCCTTGCTTCATGATCTTCCTCAGCTCTTGGAAGATTGATTACTTTCTTCTGGGAAGCATCTTCGTCAAAGGTAACATCATGGCATATCTCCACTTCCCTTTGACTAGGCACATAGACTCTATAGGCCTTCAAAGTTTCGTTGTAGCCAATAAGCATTCCCTTCTTTCCAAAAGCATCCAGCTTGCTCCTCTTCTCTTTCAGCAATTCCATTTTGCTCAAGAGTACACAGGATTGTGGTCTCCCTCTTGATGCCAGCTTATTTGTTAGAATCTCCACCAAGGCTTTGAAAGTACATAACCACATGAAAGTCTCGTCCTTCTTCTTCAAAAAGTATATACAGGTCTTGCGAGCAAAGTCATCTATGAATTTCATATAATAAGAACATCCTCCCAAGGATGTCACGAGTAGCATACCAAACATATCAGAATGTATCAGTTGCAAGACATCAAATGTCTTTGTGACACTTGAGGGGAAAGGTCCCTTTGTATGATTTCCTTTGGCACAGCCCTAATATACACCTTCATGATCATTTGTGAACTCAGGCATCCCCGTCACCACCTTCCTTGCTTCGAGAAGGGCTCTGTACTGAAGGTGTCCAAACCTCCAGTGCCATAGTTAAGTCTGTTGGATAGTATCACATGTCATCGCTCCCAGTGTACTTCCTCCAACCTGGTAGAGTGTTTCAAATCTAAACCCAATCGTGATAGCTTCCTTGAAACTCTTCTTCCAGATACGCACCTTCCCATCAACGAATTCCACATTGAAACCTTTGTCTTCCATGGCCGATATAAACACAAGGTTCTTCTTAAAATCAGGTACATATAGTACGTCTTCCAAGTGGAGGACTTGACCTTGAGACAAGTGGAGGGTCACAGTCCCTGTCCCTTTCACGGGATATGTGGAATTATCACCAAGGATAATTTTCAGATTAACATCCTTCTCAACCATGTCAGAAAATGCTTCCTTGAACCCAATGATGTGCCTTGAGGCACCACTATCGATCAACCATACATCCATAGTTTCAGGTGGAGATGCAGCAGAGAGGGCAGATACAAGAATGAATTAATTTATTTTATCAACAACATTAGATTCCTCATACTTGGAATTTCTTGACCTTTTAAAAGGATGCCCATTTACACCAGAGGAAGCCTTCCTCTTCCCTTTGAATCTGTTGTTCCTTTGATTTCCATTCCTCTGGTTGTCTTTTTTGTCATCATCATCGAGAGAATCCTTCTTGATAGGTCATTCTCTAGCATAGAATCCTTGCTTTCCTTGGGCCCCTAATCTTCCTTTGTTCCTTGGACCATAAAAGTTATTCTTCTTAGCATGAGCAGTGAAGGAAATATTTCCTTCATTTTCATATTCCTTCATCCTTGTGTCTTCTTGTACGCATCTCGATCGTACTTTATAAAAATCAGGTATCACATTGTTATTGAGAATGGTAGTATTGAATACATGCCATTCGGATGAGAGACCTCCAAGTGTGGTGAGATCCATCTCTCGATCAGATATTGTCTCCACAATAGCCAGAAGATTATTTCTGATTTCAATCAACTTTAGAAAATATGATTGAACGAATTCATCCTTGCCTTTCTTTAGATTCTTCAATTGGTTCTTGAAGAAAAGGACTTGATTTGCATTGTTGGCCTTGGATATGTTGACCAACTTATCATACATCTCCTTGGATGTGTGTAGTTAATATATGTAGGCTACCAAACTCTTATGAATAGAATCCCAGATCATTAGCTTTGCTTTAATTCCCCCCTTCTTATAATTTGACTTGGTGGCAACAGGTGCAATGGATGGAGGCTCTTGGATTTTACCCTGCACATAGTCCATGACATCTTGGTCTTCCAATGATCTGAAATGTGTGAAAAAAATATTTCTTATACAGAGATAGATAGCAGGGGCTTTTACTGGTTATTTCACCTTTCAAAGAAAGGATGAAACCAGAAGCTTCTGGCCCTCTTACTAGCTCTGCCTAAAGAAATATGAAGTAAACACTAAAACGATATGGCAATGAAATTATTTGTTTCTGTTTGCAAAGTATTAATTAACCAATTTTTATGTGTGACTAAGCAAGTTCAGGTATTCTGCAATGGAAGTAATGTAGTTCGAAATGGAACAAATGAGTTTTGATCACTGTATAAGTCTCATTGTGAAAAGTGGACTTATTAAAAATTACTGTTAAATGTAGTAAACTCTGGAAAATAGCAGAAAAAATACACAACATAACAGTAAGCATTTTTTTAAGCATTTCACCCCTCTCTTGGGCTACCTCTGTTGGGTCCAAAAGCCTCCAAATAGGCTTTTCCCTGTTTTATTAATGCTCAAAATAAGTATTACACCATGAAGAAAGCCTAAAAAGGTGAAATTAGCTGCAAAATAAGAATCAGAGTGTTGGAAACAGTAAAAATTGACTATTCATTCACCTCAAACGGATGAACATAGTCCACTACAGCTGATCATTCCCATAGCCCTAGTGGCTCCACAAGAAAATTCGCTGATAAAATCACTGACAGAGTGCCCTAATGGCTCTGCAACCTATTCCAACAGCTTCAAAATGCTTCAATACCCCCAAATCAAAAAAAAATTCGTTCCAAAAGGACTTCTCTAGCCCAAGTTATGACTGAAACTGATTTTGTCCAGTTAGGGCTAGGAAAGCTCCACCAAATGTGGTGGAACTCCAGATAGGCCCGATAAATTTGGGTTCGGTGCTATAATTGGGCACTCCGCCATAACTCCGCCAAGTCGTGGTGCTAAGAGGATAAGGGCCACGGGTCATGTGACCGCGCCCGTCGGCAAATACCATGGAAAATCTTGAGTTTAATGCGGAATATAATAATGTTTAAACCATATAATAAACGGTTTATTAAATAAACTCCGCACCATATGCCCATCCGTTTAAACTTATTGCGCGCCCATTTCTTGAAGCCCAAGTTTCTTCGCGTATGGTCTTATGCTAAGGGGGTTGGCCCCCTTTCGGGCGCCGCCCAAACCAAATTCAAAGGTTAAATATAAGTCCGCCACCATGGATTATAAGAACCACTCATGGCCCAACATTTGGGCCGCTCGGTTGCCTCCGCCCCGACTCGGGTTTGATTCCTGGCGCGACCAAATTAATTTTGCCATAACAAATTCTGTTTGACCTTGGGGCCACGTGGCGGCCTCTGGGCTGGCCACGTGGTGCCCTCTGATTGGCTGCCTTCAGAATATTCTGCAGAATATTCCATGGAATATTCCCAGAATATTCTGTGGAATATTTTCTTTTTAATAAAATATTTTTGTAAAGTCAAATTGGCCATTTTTTTAACTGAAATTGAAAAACTTCAAAGCTGAATAACTTTCTCATACAGCGTCGGTTTTCAGTTTCGTTCGCGTCTACAGGATCATTTTTCTGAGCTCTTTGCTGTCGTTCTGGTTTGGACCAATTCTGAGCAACTAAATTTTTGAGCATTTTTCCATTAAGGACTTGATCTCCTGATCACACCTCCCAAATGGGAAGCTTTTGGACCCCAAAAGCTCTCTGACTAGTGAAAATGATAATGTGGAGACTGATTCTCCACTCTTCCACCCTTGAATAACTGAAATCTACCCGATTTCATCAAATGGAGCTTTTGAGAAAATGATAAACTGTCTCTGGAATCAACTGATCGACCATTGCTAAGATTGACGGAGTCATGATGCAAATGATTAAAATTTGCAGAACAACAATTGTAATCTGCAAAAAACAAACTTTTTCTACACTGATAAAACTTCCCAGAAAACTTAAAAATACTTTCACCTTGCAAACTATTCTCATGGTGAATTCTACCATTCTAAAACCAACTTTTTCCCATGCTGAATTGTGTGTCTTTCTTGCTTGCATTACTTTGCTTTGACACTTCATTCACTGCATTGGCTGACCCAAAAGGTAATTTGTGCAACAAAACATCATCTTCTTTAAAAGACAAACTATTATAAAATGGAGACATATTATTAGCAACATCATAAAAAGGTGAATGCTCAAAATATGGTTGTTTCAACATTAACAAAGTTAGACTTTGACTTGCATTAACTAGTCTTTTCAATTGACTTGCATGGAGTAAAGAAGATTCCAGCTTCTTCTTGTGTGCTCTCACAATGTACTCTTTACCATCTTTGAACAAGTGATACTTGTTTTCATGGCGATGAAAGATGGTCTTCCTGTCAAAAAAGTAAGGACTTCCCAAAACAATACCTGAGATATCAAGCGGCACCACATCAAGTTCCACTGTGTCAATAAAATGTGCAGTTATTGCAAAATGCAATATGCACTTCCTTGAAACTTGCAAATTGGCATCCTTGCATATCCATCCAAGTGGATAAGACTTTGGATGTGGAATGGTCTCAAGTTTAAGTTGCTTGACCAAGTCTTCAGATATAAGATTTGCTTGTGACCCACTGTCAAACAGTGTGTCAATTTTGGTATGTTTTGAAATTACCCTCACATGGAAGAGCTCTATCCTCCTCTTTTCTTCATGAGTATCTTTGTGACAATTCAAAGAGCTAGAACTGGGAGTTGTGTCTTGCACCACTTCTTTCCCCTTAATGTTCTTTAAAACCATGGCGATGCTTTTTGTCTCATCTCCTGAGTCTGACCCTAAGTCTTGCTCAACTGTTGCTACAGTTTTCTCCTTTTCTTTGGTCTTGTTTTTGTTCTTGTATTTTTCTGGTTTCAGTTCAGGATGAAACTTCCAACAATGATCTTCATCATGACTTGTCTTTGAACAGTTCTTGCAAAAGAAATTTCCTTTTTCTTTTCTTGAATTTGCAATTATTTTCTTTCCTTTGTTTTTGAAATTACTATACTCATTAAAAGTATTCTTTCCTCTAGTTTCTAAATGTGTAGCCTGGACACAGACTTCATCTAAGCTGGTAGGATTAAACATTATAATAGTATGTTGAAGGTAATTGTGCAAACCTCCTATGTATTTCAACAAGGTGTCTTGACTTTGTAAATCTACCCCAAGTAGAAGTGCTCTCCTTCTAAACTCTTGGGTATAATATTGCACATTTTGACCCTTAATTTGCCTAAAATTTTTCCAATTCATAATTGTCGTCTGAATATGAGCAAGAGGATAAATTTTTTTCTTAATAGCAGTGATAAACTCATTCCAAGTTAGAGTTATCTTACCATGGTTTTTTATTTCCTCTCTGGTCTTGGCTTCCCACCAAACCAAAGCTGCTCCATCCATTCTCAATGAGGCTAATTGCATTTTTGTGTCATCATCATGCAAATTCTAAATTCTTAGATAGACTTCGAGCTGTCTAATCCAGTTATCCAATTTTTCTGCATTCACATCACCATTAAACATCTGCAACTCAAACTTCACATCAATTTTTAACAAAGGATTTCTAAGAGAGGTTTTTGTTTTGTGTGACTGATTAACAGAAGTTGAAGAGGATGATGTGGAGGAAGAGGATGAAGATGGAGATGAAGGACCACCATTTCCTCCATTCCCTTTCTTAGACTCATCCTTGTCTTTCTTCCCTCCTGAAGAATCTCCTTCTTCTCTTTGGTTTCTAGACCCTTCTCCAACAATCCTATCATTTCTCTCTTGATAGAGGATCCTAACCATCTCAGTCATGTCCACGAAAGCTTTTCTAAAGACTCTTTCTTCTTCCTTGGGATCCATTTCCTCATGTACTTCTCCTTCTCTTGAAGACATGTTTGTGGCTGATTATAAGGCTAATGAGGATGAAATGGAAGGTGGAGATAATGGCACCCTAGCCCTCCTTGGTTGAGGATTATCTTGTTCACTCACCAATTGACCTTCCCCTCTTTTCAATTTCAGCCTAGTAAGCATCAAATTTAGCAGAACAACACAATTTCCTTGCACAAAATTCACAAAATCTTAAACAAAACCTAGAGCTCTGATACCAATCTGATCTGAAATGTGTGAAAAAAATATTTCTTATACAGAGATAGATAGTAGGGGCTTTTACTGGTTATTTCACCTTTCAAAGAAAGGATGAAACCAGAAGCTTCTGGCCCTCTTACTGGCTCTGCCTAAAGAAATATGAAGTAAACACTAAAACGATCTGGAAATGAAAGTATTTGTTTCTGTTTTCAAAGTATTCATTAACCAATTTTTATGTGTGAATAATAAATTTCAGGTATTCTGCAATGGAAGTAATGTAGTTCGAAATGGAACAAATGAGTTTTGATCACTGTATAAGTCTCATTGTGAAAAGTGGACTTATTAAAAATTATTGTTTAATGTAGTAAACTTTGGAAAATAGCAGCAAAAATACACAGCATAACAGTAAGCATTTTTTAAAGCAGTTCACCCCTCTCTTGGGCTACCTCTGCTGGGTCCAAAAGCCTCCAAATAGGCTTTTCCCTCATTTATTAATGCTCAAAATAAGTATTACACCGTGAATAAAGCCTCAAAAGGAAAAATTAGCTACAAAATAAGAATCAGAGTGTTGGAAACAATAAAAATTGACTATTCATTCACCTCAAACGGATGAACATAGTCCACTACAGCTGATCATTCCCATAGCCCTGGTGGCTTCACAAGAAAATTCGTTGATAAAATCACTAACAGAGTGCCCTGATCGCTCTACAACCTATTCCAACAGCTTCATAATGCTTCAATACCCCCAAATAAAAAAAAATCGTTCCAAAAGGACTTCTCTAGCCCAAGTTATGACTGAAACTGATTTTGTCCAGTTAGGGCTAGGAAAGCTCCACCAAATGTGGTGGAACTCCAGATAGGCCTGATAAAGTTGGGGTCGGTGCTATAATTAGGTGCTCCGCCATAAATCCGCCAAGTCGTGGTGCTAAGAGGATAAGGGCCACGGGTCATGTGACCGCGCGCGTCGACAAATACCATGGCAAACCTTGAGTTTAATGCAGAATGTAATAATGTTTAAACCATATAATAAACGATTTATTAAATAAACTCCGCACCATATGCCCATCCGTTTAAACTTGTTGTGCGCCCATTTCTTGAAGCCCAAGGTTCTTCATGTATGGTCTTATGCTAAGGGGGCTGGCCCCCTTTCGGGCGCCGACCAAATCAAATTCAAAGGTTAAATATAAGTCTGCCACCATGGATTATAAGAACCACTCGTGGACCAACGGTTGGGCCACTCGGTTGCCTCCGCCCCGACCTGGGGTCGATTCCTGCCGTGACCAAATTAATTTTTCCATAACAAATTCCGTTTGACCTTGGGGCCACGTTGCACCCTCTGATTGGCTGCCTTCGGAATATTCTATAGAATATTCTGTGGAATATTCCATGGAATATTCCCATAATATTCTGTGGAATATTTTCTTTTTAATAAAATATTTTTGTAAAGTCAAATTGGACATTTTTTTAACTGAAATTGACAAACTTCAAAGCTGAATAACTTTCTCATACAGCATCGGTTTTCAGTGTCGTTCACGTCTACAGGATCGTTTTTCCGAGCTCTTTCCTATCGTTATGGTTTGGACCAATTCTGAGCAACTATTTTTTGAGCATTTTTCCATTAAGGACTTGATCTCCTGATCATCCAAATTAAGATCCAATGTCATCTTCCAGGCATGGAAGTCTTCCTTCCCAGTCAATTTTTCATCAGCTTTAAATCCATTATAGTTTGAGGTACCCATGCTCTTCTTCGATGATTGCCACAAAATTGGACTTTGTCTTCACCTCAGCTCTAATACCATGTAAATTTTGTATATGTTCTATGCTTGATGCAACTTTACTTTTTATCCAAATATCAGTCAACAATCACATAAACAAGAAAGTAAAATGTTGATAGAACATACTAGTAGATCGATAGAAGACAAGCCAAAAATATATAAACGTGTTGGTGCATTACGGTGGTCAACATGATGCTTCAACCAGCAAAGTCTCAATATGGTCAGCCAACCAAAAGTGTCACACAACCCTCTTGGACAACAATACCAATTAGCCCAAATTCAAAAAAATTCAACGTTGTCATAATCAATGGTCAATGCAAAACAGAAGTAGCAAAAATTCAACACAGCCTAGTCAAAGTCAATGGTCAACCTCGATTTCTGTTCCAGAAAATGTGGACTGCATAAATCAGAATTTTGACCAAGATTTGGGTCAATTTGACCATACATTGGCCAAAGTCAACATTGGTCAACTCTGCGCTAAAACCCTAGGTTGAAAAATAGAAAATCTTCTTGCTCCATTTTCCCACGTGTGGATGAAGAAGAGACTCCAATAGATGATCGAACCAATCAGATGAGGAGAGAGAATGTGATGTGATGGATGAGTGAAAATGACCTCGAATTTTGACCTATTTATATCCATCAGGGAGGGTGTGTGACACAAATGTTGGGGCTTCAAGCCTACATTTCATTTTAGGCCGACCTGCAAATATTTTGCATAAATTCAAAATAAATGTTATGCTCATCGGATCAAGATGATATTTAGATCAATCTTGCACCTCTCCAAAAGAGGAATCCAATAAAAATATTGGCATCTTCATCTGAGCATCACAACATGGAGTTTGGACCTATTTGTCCAAAATTAACAATAACACAATGTATGCTGCCAAATGTAAGTTGCACAACAGGTTAGATAAAAGCTTATGTGCAATTATCTTACCATCCGTGGACCCTCTGTACATGGACCACCAACAAGAGCTAGAATCCGAGCTCTAGTCCCCAGCACACAAGCACCAAGTAAACCTGTTGCAACACTCAAAGTCATGCCAGTACAGTGCATAGCTCTACTATTAGCTCCTACTAGCCATTGATCCCTTTGTAATTCATCGAGAAGCTGAAAAATAGAAGGCATATAAGTACATAGGTGTTCGCTGAAAAAATCGATTGAAATGTTAATCTCCACTCCCCAAATCACAATCTCATTGTTTTGAATCTTTTCAATACAAAGGTGTTCTATAAAGTCCAAACATGAATATTTTTAATACAAAAGCTTATATAACTTTTTCTATAAAATCCAAACATGAATCGTAGCATAGTCTTGAGACTTCCAAGTTAAAAATGTGAACACGATATAAAGCAACTAGATTTGGAAAATATAAAATTAATGTCAGCACTCAAGAGAGGTCTCTTGGGCTTTCTAAGTTGGAATAGACATCAAAAATGAAAGGTAATGACCTCATATGATCCAAGTTCTTGTTCACCAAAGTATATAAGTTGATAAACCTTCTCTCTATATTCAAAAACAAAAAGAGCATTCCAATGCTATGGGTCACTTACAGCTAGTACAAATATACTATAGACTAATAGGCATCCACGGGCCAATACTAGAACTCTAAAATGACAAATATGCATCAAGAAGCTTCCAAAGAAAAGGGCATGTAAGTAAATAAGGAATTTTTGAGCCCCAAATGTTAGCTCAAATGGTCACAAGCCAGACACAAGATCTCTCCCCCAATTTGGGGAGATCACAGGTTCAACTCTCTTGATCCCCTCGGAGTTAGGGGCTTCGAAACTTAGGTATTGATAGTTTACCCCATAGGCATCCAATGGGCAGTACTAGAAGTCTAAAATGACTCCAAATCAATGTTACCAGACTCGGAATCGGTAATCAATCGACGAGGAAAAAGAGCGAACATTTTTAGTTGGATCGGGAAAAAATCAGTGAATTCAATAAATAAAGATATACATATATATTGAATTAAAAAAATAAAAAATAAAAAATAATAATAATAATAAAATTTTAAAAATTATTGATATTCAATAAAGCCATGTACAAACAATGCATAATATCAATATATGTCCAAAGTATCATGAATAAATAAGTATCTCATATATGTTATGAGTCCAAACATGATCCAAAGTACTGAGTCCTAAATCCTAAACAGTGACTACATAAAACCAGAAGCATATTCTTCTAAAAGTTTATGAAATACTGCATAAAAATCAATGAAAAAGTAGTAACCGAAATCTCTTGATCGTTGCTAAAATGATACAATAATGGTTGGCTACTGAAATCTCTGACAGAGCACACGCTGAAGCTAACACTAGAACACATTGCACACTATGCCTCTATTACTGAAACTGAAACCATGCCTCTACTACCTTCTCGACGTATGGGTTATGGGCTTGAGTAGTGAGAAGTGAGTTATGGACCGATGTTTAATTTTTAACCTAACTAAACCACGTGACAAACAATGCAGCAACATAAAAGTTAAAATTTGTGCTCGCCAAGTCAAGGGTTGAAAATCTCCTAAATTGCAATTAATTGGTAAGTCGCAAGTTAAACTCACATCGACAATGAGTCAAACTCATTCAACGCAAGTTTGACTCGCCCAGAGTTGAATCAAATCGTTTGAGAGAAGAGGAGAGTTTGACTCGTGATTAATCGCAAGTGATCGGAGATTCATGTTTCACTGCTCCAAATGTATCAAGATTTTAAATAAAGATCTGAAGATCAAGGACAGGATTTGGTAATATGAAAGTTATAAAATTATACTTAAAGTTATAAACATCACTCCGAAATTCAAATAATCACAGAAAACCAGAAAATTTACCAATTCAAAGATGAGACATATATAAATCAAAAATCCCAATAACATTATAGCATTTTTCAAGTTTAAAGACTAAACCATAAAATGGGGTTAAAGTAGGCTAGACATCTCTTGGGCTTTTTCCCTGAACTTTTTTTAAGAAAGATTTAGAGATTTAGCTGGCTAAAAGGGTTTGGGATCCATACCTGAACTAAGTCTAAACATGAACCTGTACCCAATCCAACCAAATCTCGCAAGCATCATTTATCAATTTTGGAGTCTATAGCTATTTATAACCAGCTCATCCCAATTGTATTAAGAACTTTTTGAATTTTTCAATGTAGAATCCAAAGTCACACGGGATATTAAAATAAACTAAACTAAACTAAAATGATTAAAATATATATGTATATATATGAGACTAAATTTAAGGTATGTTTCATTAATATGAAAGGTTATAATGTCTATATAGTATAGAGTTCAATAAGTGATGTTGAATGTTACAATGAGGTGTTAAATTTGGACATCTAGGTCCAAACTCCATCTTGTGATGCTCATATGAAGATTCCAATATTTGTATTTGATTCCTCTTTCGGAGAGGTGTAAAATCGATATAAAATTGATTTTTAATCTGATGAGCAGAAAATTTATTTTGAATTTATTATTTATAATAAATTTAAGTGCAGGTCGGCCTTAAGGTTTTACACCCCCAACAGATGTGTCACACACCTCAATGATGGATATAAATACAGTCAACGTTGGAGAGGTTTTGACTCATCTCATCCACACACTTCTCATTGGATACGAGCATCTAAGAAGCAATTCTCACGTGGGAAAAGGACGAAGTAGCTGCAGCTGGAAAAAGGACGAAATTTCTGCAGTTAGGGTTTCTGGACGAAATTTTCTGCAGTTAGGGTTTCTGGGCAAGTTTGACCAGCGTTGACTTTGGTCAACGCATGGTCCGTTTGAGCCGAAATTTTGTGGAGAGTTCGATTTTTGAAGGCCGTACTCATTGGCACAAAAATCGAGGTCAAAGGGTTGACTGAAGTTGAAGCTGTGTTGACTTTATTGTTGCTGCCCTGTGTTGACCTTTTCTGGACTGCGATGACTTTTCTGGGATTGACTTTGAGGTGACTGGATAATTGATTTGAGGACTGTTGTGACACATTTTGGGTTGGCCGACCAAGTAGACTTCGCTGGTTGAAGTATCTTGCTGACCGCCGTAACACACCAACACATTCTCCTGTTTCTGGTTTGTCTTCTATAGATCCACTGGTATGTTCTATCAGCAATTTTACTTAACTGTTTATGTGATTGTTGTTATAAAAGTAAAGTTGCATCAAGCATAGAGAATCTACAAAAATTTACATGGTATCAGAGCTGAGGTGAAGACAAGCCCTAACTTATAGAAATCACCAATTGAGAAAAATGAGTTCCACAAGTTATGGCTTCAAGGAGGCTGACAAGCTAACTGGAAGGGATGACTTCCATGCTTGGAAGATGATATTAGATCTCAAATTGGAAGACCATGATCTCATGGACTATGTACTGGGTAAGATACAAGAACCTCCAACCACTGCTACTGCTGCTGCTAAAACCAAGTATAAGAAGGGGGAGATCAAAGCAAAGCTAATGATCAGGGAATCCATACATAAAAGTCTAGTTGCCTACATATCTGAGCTAGGCACATCCAAGGAGATGTATGATAAGCTTATACAAATGTTCAAAGTAAACAATGCAAACCAAGTGCTATTCTTCAAGAATCAATTGAAGAATATGAAGAAATGCAGGGATGAGTCTGTCCAAACATACTTTCTGAAATTGACCGAGGTCAGGAACAATCTGTTGGCTATTGGGGAGATAATAGCCGACCGTGAGATGGTACTCACCGCACTTGGAGGGCTCCCATATGAATGGCAAGTATTCAACACTACCATTCTCAATAATAATACAATTCCTCACTTTGACGAGCTACTGTCAAGATGCATGCAAGAAGAGACAAGAATGAAGGAATACGAAAATGACAGAAATGTTGCCTACGCTGCTCATTCTAGAAAGAAGAACTCTGGTGGTCCTAAGAACAAAGGAAGATCAAGGGCCCAAGGAAACAAGGGCAAGTGTTTCACTTTTCATAGGCCTGGTCACTATGCTAGAGAATGTCCTTTCAAGAAGGATTCTCCTGACAGTGATGAAAACAACAACAACCGGAGGAATGGAAATCAAAGAAACGACAGGTCCAAAGGAAAGAGGAAGGCTCCCTCTGGGAGAAACAATCAACCTTTCAAAAGGTCTAGAAACTCCAAGTATGAGGAGTCAAATGTTGTTGATAAAAGAAATGAATACATTCTTGTATTTACCCTCTCTGCTGCATCCCCACCCGACACTATGGATGCCTGGCTGATAGATAGTGGTGCCTCAAGACACATCACTGGATTCAAGGAAGCACTCTCTGACATGGTTGAGAAGGATACTAATCTGGAAATTGTCCTTAGAGATAATGCCACATATCCCGTGAAAGGGATAGGGACTGTGTCCCTCCACTTGTCTCAAGGAAAAGTCCTACATTTGCAGGATGTACTCTATCTACCAAAATTGAAGAAGAACCTTGTGTCTATATCAGCCATCGAAGACAAAGGCTTCAATGTGGCATTCACTGATGGATAGGTGCGCATGTGGAAGAAGAATATAAAGGAAGCTATTGTGATTGGTTTTAGATTTGGAACACTCTACCAGGTTGAAGGACGTCCACTAGGAGCTATGACATGTGATTCTATCTGACAAACTGAACTATGGCACCGGAGGTTTGGACACCTTCATTACAAGGCCCTTCCCGAAGCAAGGAAGGTGGTGACAGGGATGCCCGATTTTGGAAATAATAATGAAGGTGTATGTAAGGGTTAGGCTGAAGGAAAGCATACAAGGGGACCTTTCCCCTCAAGTGTCACAAAGACATCTGATATTTTGAAACCAGTCCATTCTGATCTATCTATTATGCTACCCGTGACATCCCTGGGAGGATGTTCTTACTATATGACATTCACTAATGACTTCTCTTGCAAAACCTGGATATACTTCTTGAAGAAGAAGGATGAGGATTTCATGTGGTTCCGTACCTTCAAAGCCTTGGTGGAAAATATGACAGGGAAGAAGATCAAGATTTTGAGGACCGACAATGGCACTGAATATGAGTCAAATGAGTTCAAGGACTTTTGCAGAGAAGCTGGCATTAAGAGGGAGACTACTACGCCTGCTCTAAGCGAATACCCCAAGATGGCGGGACCATTGTAGGTTACTCGTACCATGCTATGTGACCGGGGTCTACTAGGGATTTGCGTAGGGGAGGAAATTTTGACAAAATCTTGCTGTACTCCATTCAAAACGTGCCTCATTGTACAGTTCCAAAGCTCTTGAAGGAGTTATCAGCAGTAAAAGCTTTGACGTCTCACATTTTAGAATTTTTGGATGTCCTGTTTATTTTCATGTGCCAAAAGAAAAGAGAAGTAAGCTAGATGCTTCTGGGAAGAAAGGAATGTTTGTGGGCTACAGCGAAACCTCTAAGGCCTATAGAGTCTATGTATATGGTCAAAGGGAAGTAGAGATATGCCATGATGTCACTTTTGACGAAGATGCTTCCCTGAAGAAAGTAGTAGATCTTTCAAGATCTGAGGAAAATCATGAAGCAAGGCCTGGAAATCAAGAAGAACCACAGGATGAGACAATGCCTGATGTTGAAGGACCAATGGACCCAATAGATTCATCTCCTTCACTGAGAAAGAGACCATCATGGCTCAGGGACACTCTCGAAGATGCCGAGGGACATGCTGCCCCAAGGGGGACATTCCGAGAAAGCAAGAAGCCGTGTAGATACCAAGGGTATCTGGCTGCCATGAGTACTATTGTACAATCTGAACCTGGATCTTTTGAGGAAGCCGTAATGCATCAAGTTTGGAAGGATGCTATGCACGAAGAATATGAGTCCATAATGAAGAATGATGTCTGGGATGTGGTTCCAAGACCGAAGGACAAATCAGTTGTCACCGCGAAATGGCTCTACAAGATCAAGCATGGATCTGATGGAAGTGCTGAAAAGTTCAAGGCAAGATTTGTTGCCGTGGCTTCTCTCAAAAGGAAGGAATAGACTATGATGACATATCTGCACCTGTGGCACGATATACCACCATTCGATCAATCATAGCCCTTGCTGCTACGCAAGGATGGAGTCTTCATCAGATGGATGTCAAGACCGCTTTTCTGCATGGTGCAATAAAAGAAGAGGTGTATGTAGAACAACCTCTAGGGTTTGAAGTCCAGGATCGGGACACTCATGTCTGCAGGTTGAAGAAAGCCCTCTATGGGTTGAAGAAAGCCCTCTATGGGTTGAAGCAAGCACCCAGAGCTTGGTACGAGAGGATAGATAGCTACTTGATGAAGCTGGGCTTCACTCGAAGTAATGCTGATCCGAACCTTTACTTCAAGGTTATCCAGGGGAAGCCTCTCATTCTGGTGCTGTATGTGGACGACCTCTTCCTAACAAGTGTTGACCCTCTAATTCATCAATGCAAGAGGGAGCTTGCTGCTGAGTTCGAGATGAAGGACCTAGGACTGATGCACTACTTCCTAGGCCTGGAGGTCTGGTAGAGACCTGGAGAGATTTTCCTTTCTCAAGGAAAATATATTGTGAAACTTCTAGAAAGATTTGGTATGGTGGATTGCAAGTTCGTGTCAACACCAATGGAACTCAACTTCAAGAAGTTGAGTGGCAGCGCTGCTGGGCCCGTATTGGCAAATCCTACTGAGTATCGTCAACTCGTAGGGGCTCTAATGTTCTTAGTGAACACCCGTCCAGATATATGTTTTGCAGTGAACACTTTGAGTCAACAGATGGTTGAGCCTCATCACTTTCACTAGGTTGGTGCCAGGAATCTTTCGAGATACCTTTGGGGCACGATAAACCATGGGCTGAGATACACTGCCGGGAGCATGACACTCCTTGGATATACTGATGCCGATTGGGCTGGCAGTGTGGTGGATCGTAAGAGCACATCGGGATGCTGCTTCAATCTTGGTTCTGCTTCGATTTCATGGATGAGCAGGAAGCAGAAGTCGGTGGCTTTGAGCACCGTAGAGGCCGAATACATTGCAGCAAGTATGGCCTGTTGTGAAGCAGTTTGGTTGCGAAAGCTCTTTAGTGAGCTATTTGGACATGTGCTAGATACCACCGTGATACTCTGTGATAACCAGAGTGGGATTCGCTTAACCGAGAATCCTGTGTTCCACGACCGATCCAAGCATATTGATATCAGGTACCATTTCATCCGGGATATGGTACAGCGAGGCGCCGTAAGGCTCGATCATATAGGAACTGATGAGCAGGTCGCGGATATTCTCACTAAGCCCCTGGGGAAGGTCAAGTTCCTAACCTTTCGTGAGAGACTTGGTATCGTGGAATGACCCTATGATGTGGGTCTTGTTGGACGATGAGCTCGAGGAGCTCTGGGGGGCTTTGGGGACAGCTTCTCGGAGCTATGAGCAACCACAAGGCTAGGCTTGCCAAACCTTGTTGGTGTGCTTGGACCCCACCGTTGTGATTGTTGAGTTGGTTCACCTCTCATTATCTGTGCCCCGTATGCATCCTACCCATTGAGTTCGGGGCTCATGGGAAGTACCTCTCATTTGGCCAATGAGATGGGAAAAGCTAGAGACCAGTAGCAAAGACTGATGGACGCATCAGAGATTGCCGTACTCTCTATCTAGGATGGCACGGTCCAACCACTTGATTTGGGATCAAGTCTAGTGAGGTCTCGGACCTCCGCCTGACTTCGGGTCAGATGAACCAACTTCGGGTTGGTTGGAGACTCTTTATGAGTCTGATAGAGGTTTCGGACCTCTGGGCTGAATTTGTCAGCCGGGGGATGATGTCTTTGTGACTGACCCACTTTTGTTCTGAAATAAAGAGGCCAACAAAGCAAGTTACGGCGGGATGACGCACGATGTTTGATTGCACTGGTGGATGGAGTTCTCCCTAGTTGAGAGGGAGTGTTAAATTTGGACAACTAGGTCTAAACTCCATCTTGTGATGCTCAGAGGAAGATTCCAATATTTGTATTAGATTCCTCTTTTGGAGAGGTGTAAAATCGATATAAAATTGATTTTAATCTGATGAGCAGAACATTTATTTTGAACTTATTATTTATAACAAATTTAAGTGCAGGTCGGCCTTAAGGTTTTACACCCCCAACAGATGTGTCACACACCTCAATGATGGATATAAATACAGTCAACGTTGGAGAGCTTTTCACTCATCTCATCCACACACTTCTCATTGGATACGAGCATCTAAGAAGCAGTTCTCACGTGGGAAAAGGACGAAGTAGCTGCAGCTGGAAAAATGACGAAATTTCTACAGTTAGGGTTTCTGGATGAAATTTTCTGCAGTTAGGGTTTCTGGGCAAGTTTGACCAGCGTTGACTTTGGTCAACGCATGGTCCGTTTGAGCTGAAATTTTGTGGAGAGTTGGATTTTTGAAGGCTGTACTCATTGGCACAAAAATCAAGGTCAAAAGGTTGACCAAAGTTGGAGCTACGTTGACTTTATTGTTGCTGCCCTGCGTTGACATTTTACGAATTTGTGATGACTTTTACGGGATTGACTTTGAGTTGGCTGGATAGGTTTGAGGACTGTTGTGACACATTTTGAGTTGGCCGACCAAAGGGCTTTTGCTGGTTGAAGCATCCTGTGAAGCCGCCGTAACATACCAACTTGTTCTCCCCATTGGTTTGTCTTCTATAGATCCCCTTGTATGATTTCTATCAGCATTTTTTACTTAACTATTACGTATTGATTGTACATTGTAAAAGTAAAAGTTGCATCAAGCATAGAACATCTACAAAAAATTGCAGGGAGCCACCTCTTGGGTTTTCCACATGGTTCTGATTAGAAGGAATATAAGATTTAGAATTATTTCCAACCATGCTTATGCATATGTTTGATTTTAAATTTATTTAAGACCTATATGGTCTACAAGAACTCTTCTCTTAGAATCAAAGTTGAAAATCAGAATTTGGTTAAGAATTTTAGAATTTAACCACAAAATTTGTCGAATGATGTTGGGTTCTTGGCACCTTGTTTTTGCAGTTGAACACCTCAGTTATTATGTGTATTAATTTGGTATGTTTTTCATTGAATATGCTCTTGGCATCATGTTTCTGCAATTCCAAAGCTCAATTATTAATTGTCTAATATTGACATGGTTTTCATGGAATATAAGTATAGGCCAAAATCCAAAGTAGAAAAGAGATCGCTCTTCTATCTATAAACACAATGCAACTTATTCTATTCGAGAGTAAGATTTAGAAGCATAACACTAAAAGGAACATGGGAATCTAACTAGAGTAAGAAATTTGAAAAACAAAAATGCAGGTAGCTAGATCTCATTCACTTGCATTGCTTTCAAAGTTCGGTTAAGATATGCTATTTTAAGGTAACAATGCCTTGACATCTATACTTTTATGACATGAAAATTGCATCCCTTTTAGTGATATAAGTTTCAGGTTTTTTCCAACTATGGTGACGGTAATGTTTACTTTTCAGTATTGTGCTACCTACTTGGTCTGTAAGACCTCTTCTCATAGAATCAAAGTTGAAATTAAAAACTTGATTTATAATTTTAATCAGAGAATTGGATGAATAATGTTGAATTTTTTCAACATCTTGTTTCTGCAATTGTGTAGTTGAGTTATAACATTTCCAAGATCGATAAGGTTTTCATGAAATATAAGTATAGGCTGAACTCCAAAAGAAAATAGGTTGATCTTCTATCTAGAAAATCAATTTAGGATACTCCCTCAGAGATCAAAACAAAACACTAAAAAGGGCATGAAAATTTTGAAAAAAGCTAGTCATAGGAATTAGATCTCGTGCAATTGCTCTATTTTCATGGGTAGGTTAGCGAAAGCCTATTTTGATGTAGCCTATAGAATCAAAATTCAAAAGCAAAATTTGGTTTAGAGTTTTAGAATTTAACCACAAAATTTGTCGAATGATGTTGGGTTCTTGGCACCTTGTTTTTGCAGTTGAACACCTCAGTGATTAAGTGTCTTAATCTGGTATGTTTTTCATGGAATATGTTCTTGGCATCGTGTTTCTGCAATTCAAAAGCTTAGTTATTAAGTGTCTTAGATTGGCATGGTTTTCATGGAATATAAGTATAAGCCAAAATCCAAAGTAGAAAAGAGATTGCTCTGTTATCTGTAAACACAAGGCAGCCTATTCTATTCGAGAGTAAGATTCGGAAACATAACACTAAAGAACATGGGAGTCTAACTGGTAAGAAAATTGTAAAAGAAAAAATGTAGGTATCTAGATCTCATGCACTTGCATTGCTTGCAGAGGTCAGTTAAGATATGCTATTTTAAGGTAACAATGCCTTGACATGTATAATTTTATAACATGACAATTGCATCCCATTTGGTGATATAAGATTCAGGTTTTTTCCAACTATGGTGACGGTTATATTTACTTTTCAGTACTTTTCCACATACCTATTCTATAAGGCCTCTTCTCTTAGAATCAAAGTTAAAATTCAAAACTTGATTTAGAATTTTAATCAGAGAATTGGATGAATGAAATTTTTTTAACATCTTGATTTTGTAATTGAGCAGCTGAGTTAGAAGATTTCCAAGATGGGTATAGTTTTCATGAAATATAAGTATAGGCCAAATTCCAGAAGAAAAGAGATTGATCTGCTATGGAAAAGCAATTCCGGCTACTCCGTGTGACTAGAAAGGGCATAGACGTTTAACTGCATTAAGAAAATTTTGAATAAAAGCTAGTCATAGGAATTAGATCTCGTGCAATTGCTCTATTTTCATGGGTAGGTTAGCGAAAGCCTATTTTGATGTAATGATTGATGTAGCCTATAGCCTATTTTGATGTAATGATTGATGTAACCATGGCTTGACATGTTCACTTTCAAGCACGAAGTATCAGGTTTCCCAAAATGAGTTAAAGGAACCCAATTCAAACAAAGTGCACAAGTGATCAAAAGCAAAAACACTCAAAAGACCACAGGTACATACATAATTCAACGTGTATTCGCAGTCTGACGCCGCTAGCAAGAACGGATTAATTCCCCAGTAATAATACCATTCAAAGCCCTCCCACCGACCATCGCTCCCTTCGGACATCCAGGCCGAAGCGCCGTAAGCCCCAGCTGATCCAAAATCTGCTCTTTTGAAATCTCCTCGAATAGATCTGCAAACCCCAGTTCGTGCACATGAACCTGAGTCCCGAACGTAAGTTTTGCATAGATCTGCAAACGCCAGCGGAATTACGCACTTGCTGGCTTCGATCTTGGAGCTCGGCCACACGTTCCAGGTCATCTGTATGCCATCCCTACTTTCCATCTCTAGGAAGTCCGCCATTGTGTAAGGCCCTCTGAGCTCAGCTTTGCGAATGGATCAGGGACCAAGGAGGTGCTGGGTTCGAGTCTGGATCTGTTTAGTATATGAATTCTAGGAGCTGCTGTGGATCGAACTCTAGTTGCTCATCGTGGATCCGCTGAGCCGAGATGATCCACGCTGAATTTGT
The DNA here is from genome assembly GCA_034641835.2 of Pinus albicaulis. Taxonomy (NCBI): domain Eukaryota; kingdom Viridiplantae; phylum Streptophyta; class Pinopsida; order Pinales; family Pinaceae; genus Pinus; species Pinus albicaulis. The sequence goes on from CM076576.1 coordinate 204,615,422, forward strand.
AGTGTTTTTTCGCTCAGTTTGTTTTTGTATTCAGCGGGTCCTTTTTTTTCAGTGTTCTAGTGGTTTAAAGGGTTACGATAATTAGAGGGCTTTTATCATTTACTTGTAATTGTGTGGGTTTGTGTTTAATTTGTTGGTGTGAGGGGAATTATAAATAGACTAAATAGAATGATCATATTGATTGAAGTTCATGATTTTTGGTTACTCACTTGTTTTAACAATTAAATTGAGGAAAATAATAGAAAATAGTTTATCAATTATTTTAGATACTTAAGGAGTAGCTTTTTATTTATTATTGTTCTTCTCAAATCCCTTCCATGTGTTATAGAAAAAGACAAGTTATTGAGTGATTAGCTAGAGAAGCATGAGGAATGTGGCCAAGACTAAATTGCATTTCTCAACAAAAGCTCTAGTAGTGTTAACAATTTTGTAGCATCCAATTACTAATGTTATAACCTAAGAAATTAATGTTTAAGTGGTGTTTAATTATAAGAGGTATCCATATAGATAAGAGATAGTCGTATTTGGTTATGTCGAGCTCACATGGTTTGCAATGTGGTCAAGTCAAAACCCTTTAGCATATTTTAAAGTTTTCCTTCTAGCCAAGTCTACCTAAGTATGGGTTGTCTTTCTGACTATGGCATTCTCCTATATCCCTCATCTGGAGCATTGTGTTGAAAGGCAATATTGAGTTTCACTCTATTGTGGATGCTTGTAAGGGTTGAAGTGTTTTTTTTTTATGATAGAAGGATTGCAATGATGTTTTATTAAATTTTGTGTTTTTGGCATAAGACTTTGTGACTATGAAATTCTCCTATCTCCCTCACATGGAGCATTGTGTTGTGAGGTAATCAACATTCCTGGGCTATTGAGTTTCAGTCTATTGTGGATGCTTGTAATGGTTGAAGTGTTTTTTTTTACAATGGAAGGATTGCAATGATGTTTTATTAAATTGTGTTCTCTTGTCATAAGTATTTTCATGGTATATTGGCATGGGTGTTAGGTTGGCCTTTCATGTAACTATGCAAAATCAAAAGGTTTAAGTTAATATTGCACACCTCTAGAAACATCTAGAGTATTGGGGTAGCGGCCCCTATATTGTGATCAAAGATCCATCTAAACATTCTTACTTTGCTATTGTAAGCTCACACAAAGGTGATGGAAGGCTCCACCACCACATCAACAAAGAGGATTGCAAGTGTGGGATGAGTTAACCACTGGTGCACCACACAATGAAACACTTCCTAGCTCTATCCTTAGCTATTTATGAATGGCATAAACCTCGGAGCCTCCCCATGATGGATGGGAGCATATATAGCATGTTTGCATTGATCCCTTGATCTTTGGATGATTGCAAGTTCTTACCCTTTGCCCTTTGTTGTATTAATTATGTGATTTTTAGGTAATTTATGATATTATAATCACAGAGGTTTTGGCTTAAGACAATTCATTTATTTTGTTTTTAATATCTAATCCGTGGTTATTTTGGCTTAATCCAAGCCATGTCATGTTTTGCTTTTTAGTTGTTCTTGTGGATGAGACACATGATGTGACCTGTCATTTTTATATGAAACCCTTGTAAACATTTTTAATATAAATAGTCGAATATTTAATTCAAATAGATAAATATTTTAAGGATAACACTCAAGAAGGGAAAGGTATGGACCAATCACTTTGTTGTGTTGACTTGAATATTGTCAATCTTTGTTTGGTCTTCCCTTACAATAATCTCTGCCAGATATGAAACATATCATCATTGGTTCCTTAAACATTATTGGGGACATTATCAACTCAAATTGCACATTCACTCACATTGCAACAAATTCTCACGAACTTTGTTACCATCTCCTCCACTCCAAAATAACCCAAAATCTTGGAATGGTGCACCTCATGCAACACTTGCAATGAGAGAATTTTCTAAATAATGGAGATAATGCTCAAGATATAAATAATTTATCCTTTATTAAATAGTCACGAAACTTATCCTCTGGGAGGGATGTCATCGAGTTATACAAGAATGCATGAAAGTGTGCAATATATAAATGCTAAATATAAGCTTTATTGAACTCCCTAAAAATGAAGTGTTGAAATTGTGTAAATTTTGTCTACTGAACTATTATTGGTCATGACAGGAAACCCAACACTTCATTTGTGCTTCATTTTTTGTACTTAATCATTGTATTGAAGTATTATATGTATGTAATCTACTTCATGTGATGTGAATTCTTGATAATGTTATGTGTATGGAGAAAGTGGAGAGGCTAATGGTCATCATGAATGACACTTTTTAGCAAGCATCTAATGATTCCAACACTTAGCTACTTCAATTGACATGGACATATCTTAATCACATGGGAAATAGTTTATAATAGTGTCTACGAAAATCTTAGAGTGGTACACAGTAAGTCTCCCAAGTTGCATAAATATTGCACTCCGTTGCATGCCCAGAGAAGACCACCACAATCTCATATGTGTGTTAAATGTTAGGTGAGATAAGAATACAAGCAATAACAACTTAGTGGTTAATCTACTTGAATTCATCTTCTTGTATTGTGACTTTACTAAAATGGTCCTTTACATGGTCCAATGCATTAAAAGTGTACATGGCATGGGACAATTTCATCACAAACAATATGATATAGTTTGGCATTTTCATGAAGCTTTGCAAGGCATGAATGTTCTTTAATGGTGGCTAGTTGACAAATTTTGAAATATTGTGATATCAATGCCAAGTACATCTTACTTCACACACAATTGAACCAAACAAGTTTTCTCTATGCAAATATATACTTCTTCTTGTTCACAAATAGCTCCTCGTATGGAATTGTTGTAAATATTTAGTCCAAGTGTTTTCGGTTATCCTCTCAAATTTAACTAAAAATATGTATGTCCTTTAGGAACACAATCACAAAAGAGTAAAGATATGGCCTTAGCACACTCCATTCACCACGCCCATGGACATCACAAGGGCATTAACATGACCAAACAACATCATCAACCATTATTGAAGGTTGTGTTCTATGTATCTTCTAACTCAATGTAGATTATTTTCATTATTGGACCTGAAAAAAATAAAACAAATAAATAAATTTGTTGAAGTACTTAACTCCCTAAAATTGATATAACGAGTCATCAATGCAAAAAATGGACATTGATTTTCAATGGTGATTGTGTTTGAGAGTTTACATTATACGCATGTTCGCTTAAAATTATAATACTTAATTCATAAGGCAATGAGTTTGGTCAAATGTGGTCCTTATCCAATAGCCCTTGAATTTGCTTATTTTTCCATTGTTTTTAAACAATAAAGCACTTTCCAGAGTCTCATTTGTTGGAACAACTCCCTATTTCAAGGTAATGGAGTACTCAGTTGTGTAGAGGGAGGCAATCTAGGTGATTTTTAACAACTTGGAATAACTTTGCAATAGCTCTCCAACTATTTAAGCTCTTTTACTTCTCTTATCACGTTAGATAGGAAGAAAAAACAACTTTGGGGTCCTAGTATCGATTAAAGAGTGTCACTCCCTACTCTTTCTTTAGTCTTCCTACCTTGTCATCAAATAAGGTTGGTTGTCATTTATGAGTTTATATTGAGCATGAAGATTCCCACATTTCAACATATTGTTGTTCAGAGTATTTTGGAATGAAATTATGTCATATTTTTGAAATTTCCAACATTTCAAGCCATATTTAAAAGATGTATTCAAGAAAAAATATACAAAAAATTATACCAAAAAAATTACCTTAATGAAGGTATGCCAATCATGTGTTTTCACCCCACCAAAGTCACCTTTCTTTGTTAAGATATTATCTATGTTTGAAGAAAAACCTGCTAGAAATTTAATTCTTATAACGACCTCTTTTACATAATTTCTTTGTTGCTCTGTTAATAACCATGGAATATTGTTATAATTTCAACCTCCATTGTTATTTGATCGGTCGGTCACACTTTTCATTACATGATTCGATTTCTCAATGTCAGCACAAATTTTGACAATTGTATCTCTATCATGTGCATATCTATGATTCACCATAACGTTTCTGTCACATTCTTCCTAATATGCTTTGTATCAAACAAATGAGCTATTTTTAGGTCCCCATAGTAGGGCAACCTCATGAATTGAGAAGGATAACATTTCATTCCAAGTGTAATTATAATGTTAGTACCTTCGCGACAACGAGCTTGATATTAAAGAATAAAATAAATCAGAACAATAATTATCAAATAAAATAAAATAAATTCAATAATTAAAACAAAAATTCAAAACATTACATAAACAATTAATATATATACATATATAGACAAATTACATACCTTGACAATTATTAATTATGTTATATTCCAACTTCCACAACCAAGGTGTCATTCTTCGTGGTTTTAATCCAGTTTCTTCTTTATCATTGAAAATATTTCTTTCAGTGGTGCGATACTAATGGTTCCTAGAGATACTCATCAAACACCATCTTTCCTAAATATGGAGAATGGAGATACTTCATCTTAGGGCCACAAACTGGACATGCAAATCTAAACACTGTTACCGATCAAATAGGTAACCTGACCTCAAAACGGGAACTCTAGCCCAAAAAGTCTCAAAAAACATGAAAAAACACCCCAAAAAAAAAAAGTGTGTCTTCCAGAACGCACTTGGTTTTTTTTTAAGGTCAAATTTCAACATTTTATAAAATTATGCTAAAAACAAAATTGTTTGTTGAAAAAAGGATTGAAAAAACACCCTCAAAACAAAACCAGTTGATGCTAGAATGACAAAAAAAAAAAATTTGTGTCATAATTTTGACACTTGTAACAATGGAATTAAAGACAACATATTAGGACATTTTTTAAAATTGTAAATTTCTAACATTTTTGATAAATGATGTTAAAGATAAACAAATACATGTCTGAAGGGCTTATCATTTCGAACAATTTTCATCCATGTTGTTAAACATAAAATATCTTGACTTTAAACAACCCCAAAATTGTAATTATTGTCAACCATAACCTTAAAGATAAAATTTGGTAGCGCATAAAAACCTTAATGACAAGTTGTAAATCTAAAGTTTTTCAATCTTAAGTGTTCAACATACTTGAACAATAAAATTATGGAGAAATTATAAGACTTAACAATTTAAAAAAATGAACAAGTAAATGAAAAAATTATCATTGAACAGAAACAAGTAAGAGTAATTTTAATTTTAAAGGATAAAAAATTATCTTTTTTCAAATATTAGCATAAGACAAATTTAAATATAATTTCAACAAAAACCTAAAAATCAAGCATCAAAACAAAGTGTTATGTTTCAATGACGCATATAATTATTAAAACTTTTAAAAGTATCTTATACCAAATGGTAACAATACATAATATCATGGTAATATCACTACATAATCAAAAAATTCAACATTAGTTTCTATTTTCTATTTTACTTATAATTAAAATAGAATAATGTTACATTACAAGAATTGTCGATATTCAACATTATTTTTGTAATTCATTGTTACATTGTCGATATTCTAATGAAATGTATTCTTCATAATTAAAACATATAATGCAACAAACATAGAAATGTCTCAAAACTTCATGAAAATGAGATGGAAGTCAAAAAAATTATTTCAAGTTACCATGCAAACATCAATTACATAAAAGTGTCTTAAATAGTTATTCAAAATCAGCCATAGGTTCTGACACACCATCATAATCTACATCTTCAGATGAATGGCTCGATGCAGATGAAGATGATCCATATTCTTCTCTTTCATCAACTAGTGCTCCATCTGAGTCAACATGCATGCCCACCATTTCAAAGTTCAAAAGTCTTGTAGATCTACGTCTACATTCTGCAGAGTCTCATTTCAACAGTAATTGTTCTTGTAGCAATTTCTTCAAAATATTTATGGTCTGCAACCGAAGAGTTCCTCTCTTTGTCAAATTGAATTCATACACAAGTATGTCAACATCCTCCAATTTTAAGACATCTATGCAGCGAGGATTTATATTTGTGCCCTTTCTTTTTCTCTTTCTGCCAATTCTTTTTTCCACTACCATCTCTAGCTTGTACACACCATTGAAAGGGTGGGTACTTGTGGCATACCAATGTACATCAACAGCTGTAATCTCTTCATTTTCATTAATGACCTTTATAACCTTGGAAATCCAAAATGGATAGCCAAGTGGATCTTCATCTGCTAACACTGCTATCATGCAACCCTCCTTAAGATCCTGCACAGAACCCCTGTAAAGGTCTTCCATGGCTTCACATTGTGCACGTGATCTTCTAGAACCAATATAGATTTCTCTTTCCTCTACCTGTGGGAAATTAATAATAGCTTGAGGTTGTTGTTGTTCAACATTGTGTGTTTCTTGATGTTCATGTTCATTTGGCATATTTTGTGGCAAAAAAAAAGGAGTCTTCAAAAGCGTATCCCCATTTATTGATCTTGAAATCATATCACTTTGATTACTGAAAAAAGACTCCCACCAAACTGAATCAGCAACATCGAATTATTCATATGTATCTCTAATACATCTTTTAATTTCCTCTAGACATTCAGAATAATTTATGTCTCTCTTCTGCCTTCGTGCATTATGGAGTTCGGAAACTGACTGCAATAACAATATCTTTGATGAAAACATTGGACGCTCTGGAATGAACTTCAAAAATGCTAAACCTGATGATGGTCCCCATTCTTCAATAGTTTAATACTTCTTTCCCCATATAAGTGTTATCCCATCAATTTTTTTGATACGAAATTGATGCTGGAAGCTAATGTCGTTAAGTTGTTCAATGCATTTCTCCTCACCATGCGATCCAAAAATAAACCTTCGCATGTCAATAGTTTCTTCCAACACATGAAAAACAGGCTCTGGAATGTACGATTTCTTAATACATTCAATTAGTGATGGCAGGCTCCCAACACCTTTCCTCCTCAATGTTACTGAAAAACGACTGAACATTTGATCAATATGATCATGAGTATGCCCAACAAGAAGGAAACCAACCTTTATCTTTTTTAAAATCCCCAATTCAACGAGCATGTTTAGATACCCAAAAAGAACTTGATTTTTGTTCTCACGACTTGTGTTGTCTAATTGTAAATACAAAACTTCAGGAAGAATCCTAGACCAATGAGTAACCACATCATGGATTATAGTTATGGTTAGATTTGCGTCATTGTGAATATTTGGATTTGTGAAGAAAACTCTTGGAAAAATCTTCTCATTAAATACCATACAACCAACCAAGTCAAACTGAATGAAATTTTCCTCCTGTAATTTTTTTGGCGTGCGGACAAAATGTGGAAGAAGTGTTTTCTTTTGGTCCATACCATCAATTATCAATCCCAGATATTTATTTGGATGATCATAACACTTCTTTCGATGTTTATACAACTTTTGTATTTCACTTGTTTGCTGATTGCGATGGTCTTGAAGTTCTTTGACAACGGAATCTATACATAAAATAAAAGAAACATATGAATAAATATATTTTCATAGTTGATAAGTATCAAATTTTAAAAAACAATGTTTTGAACACATACCTCTTTTTGCCCCTTGACATTTATCTCTTTTTGCTTTAAGAGAAGCACATGTGCTGCAAATCCCCATCCTTGTCTTCTTAGGAATACGAACATTGTTGAATTCAGCTTTCCATATCCTTGTAAAATAAGAATATGTAATAAAATTACCAATTCCTTCAACAGCTTCTGCATAATCTTTGTATAACATGAATATTTCTCGTCTCGAGAAATTATCTGGAATATGTATTGTGTCTTTATTTGGCATACACTCTCCATGATTTGAAAAGAAGTCTTTCATCCATGTCTTAGCAGTATTTGCAAACGGCCCCACCTCCCATTTATAACGTGCTTTTGAATAATATGTGGGATCCTTTTCCAATCTATCCTGGATTCTTGACAAATGACAATTACCAATTGAATACAACATTTTGAACGCTTTTCTGCAAAGCAATACATTCCCAATATGATAATCATAACCTGCTAGTGTAGATTGCATGCAACCCACTAAATATGAATTTTGCATGCTTTTATTCATTGACATATGTGTTTTCCTTTTCTCCAAAGAAAAGTTGAAATCCATATTTTTCAAGCAATCCCTTCGACAACATTCACTTGAAATCAAATGAACGACAAAACTTTTTGTCGTGAGATATTTTGTCCTCGCCCTTGTATAACTGGAATGCTTTGGATTGATATGAAAATGTCTACTCCTACTCCTAGTTGCAATATTTTCTTGCAACGGCTTCATCATTCCATCATCCTTTGTAAAAGTAGTTTCATCACCATTAGAAGGAATATTATCCCCACTATCATCATCCTCAACATAGTTAAGAAATTCATCAACATCATTGCATGGAAAATTTTCTTTACCATCATCAGTTGAAGAAAACATTTCACAAGAATCATTGGCACTTTTGTAACCCTGACTCAAAAGAAATTCTTCACCATCTTGACCCATGCTTTCAAATTCTTCCCTAGGAGGATTCAATTCTTCATCACCATGAGTGTCTTTGAAATGGTCACTTGGAGAAAATGCAATATTCAGATCTGTGCCTCTAAAATTATCATTTGCAAGAAACTCTTCATCCTCCCCTTCCTCAGTGGTGCTCTCATAATCCTTGGGATTAAGCATAAGTGGAAGCTTTGAATTTGTATTCACTAGAATTTCTTCATCCTGCCCCTCCCCTTCCTCACTGAAGCTCTCATAATCCTTAGGATTAGGAATAAGTGAATGCCTTGAATCTATATTTATTGGAAATTCTTCATCCCCCCCTTCATCAGTGGTTAAATTATAATCGTAATGATTAGGATGAAGTGAAAATAATAGCTTTGGAAATTCATCCCCGTCTTCATCAGTGGTGCTGGCATAATCCTTAGGATTAGGATGAAGTGGATATTTTGACGCTGCAAATTCTTCATTCTCCTCTTCCTCAGTGGTGTTGACATAATCCTTAGGATTAGGACGAAGTGCATATTTTGACTTTGCAAATTCTTCATTCCCCTCTTCATCTGTGGTGCTGACATAATCCTTAGGATTAAGACGAAGTGGAAATTTTGACTCTGGAATTTTTTCGTCCCCCTCTTCATCAGTGGTGTTTGCATAATCCTTAGGATTAGGACGGAGTGGAAATTTTGACGCTGTAAATTTTTCATTTCTCTCTTCATCAATGGTGTTGGCATAATCCTTAGGATTGGGACGAAGTGGATGTTTTGACTCTAAAACATTATCATTCCCCTCTTCATCAGTGGTGCTCGCATAATCCTTACGATTAGGATAAATTTGATATTTTGACTCTGGAAATTTTACATCCCCCTTTTCATCAATGGTGCTGGCATACTCCTCGGGATTAAGACAGAGTGGATATTTTGACTCTACAGATTCTTCATTCCCCTCTTCATTTTTTGTTCTCACATAATCCTTAGGATTAAGCTGAAGTGGATATTCTTCATCTCCCTCTTCATCAATGGTGTCCTCATAATCCTTGGGATTAGGACGAAGTGAAACTTTTGAGTCTGGAATTTCTTCATCATGCCCTTCATCATTGTTGCTTTCATAATCCTTAGGATTAAGAGTAAGTGGTATAACTGGCGCTCGATTTACAGAAATTTCATTTTGCTGCACCTCATCAATTTTGTTCTCATCATCTTTAGGATAACGACCAAGTCGATTTTTTGACTCTCTATTCATGGTGAATGAACTCTCGTTATATTCATCACTCTGAATAGAGTTGTTGCGTGACGAAGATGTTGATGTTCTAGAAAGAAAAACTTCGCTATCAGAAGAAACCATGGTTTTCAACAAGAATAGGTTGAATGATACAAATTCCTCTCCCACTTACAATATATAGCTTAAAGACTGAAAATTTCCCTCCAAATTTTCCCTCCAAAAAAATTCGCGAAAAAATTTCCCTCCAAAAAATTTCGCGAAAAACTTTCCCTCCAAAATTTTCATTTCATATATTTGGTACAAATATTAATCAAAAAATGTATTTAACATTTTTTTAATAAACTGTTTATGTTGAAATATTTTACCGATATTTATATTCAAAATATCCACAAAATATTTCTATCATGGATGCCTTCCAAACTAAAATAATATTTTTATTTGAATGATTTAACATTGACTAGATGTAAGTATTAACTATAATATTACTATAATACCTACATGCAAATATTAATTATTTTAATTATAATGACTACATGTAAATATTTTAAATTTTAAATTTTAAACTTACGTTATATTCATCTAAAATATATTTCAAAATTTATTAATAAACTGTTGGTCTTCAAATATTTCACCATACTTTCTATTCAAAATATCCACAAAATATTCCTTTCATGCATGTCTTCGAAACTAAAATAATTTTCTTATTTGAATCGTTTAAGATTGACTACATGTAAATATTTACAAAAATAACAACATGTAAATATTAACTATTTAAACTATAATTAACTACATGTACATATTTTAGATTTTAAAATTTAATCCCATGATTTTAAACATTGATTACATGTAAATATTAACTATGATAACTAAATGCAAATATTAACTATTTTATCTATAATATTAAATATAATTAACTACATGTAAGTATTTCATATTTTAATTTTTAATCTAAGATTATATTTGAATTATTCAACATTCAGTATATGTAAATATTAAATAAAATATTAATTATGATAACTACATGCAAATAATAAGTATTTTAACTATAGTATGAACTATAATAAACTAAATTTAAATATTTTAAATTTGAAATTTTAATCCTACATTCGTTAAACAGTAAACCAATCAGACAATATACGCTATTTAAAAGGAATGATTGTTTCTATTCATCACATCACATCAAGTTTTCTAGTATTTGTTAGAGCAAATTTCTGGAGGTGTCGCGTTGGCATTGGTAACTTCGTGGAGGCATTGCATTGGCATTGGAAGCATTGTGTCGCTATTGGTAATTTTGTGGAGGTGTTACATTGGCATTGGTAACTTCGTGAAGGCATTGCATTGGCATTGGAGGCATTGTGTTGCTATTCGTAATTTTGTGGAGGCGTTGTGTTGGCATTGGTGACAGCAGCTTTTTGCATTTGTAGATTTTAGATTTCTGTGGTGAGCGTTGTGAGTTTCTGGGTTCGGAATCTCCACAGTGGACATTTTTGTGTCAACGTTTCGGGTCTAGAACAAGACCCATCATCAGGACAAACATTTGTCCTGATGATGGGTCTTGTTCTAGACCCGAAACGTTGACACATAAATGTCCACTGTGGAGATTCCGAACCCAGAAACTCACAGCTTTTTACATTTCAAAGGTTAGTTTTCCTTCTATTCTGTCAATTTAAAGACGATTTTGGGGAAAATCTGTTTTTCTATAGTTTTTTTGTGTCCAAAAACTACTTTTTTAAGGTTTTTAGGTTCAAAAACCTTGAATTTTTTATTTTTTTTTAGTGAAGAAAATGCAAAAAAAACTAATTTTTTTAAGGTTTTAAGAACAAAAATTTAGTTTTTTTTTTTCTTTTTTAAGACTTATAGGTTCATTTAGACAGAAAAATCTATAAAACGACCATGCACATAAAATATATATATATATATATATATATATATATATATATATATATATATATATATATATTATAACATTTTTTATTTGTTTTTTTTTATCATAAATATATCAGTGATTTCATTATTTAATTTTTGTTTTTTTTATTTGAGAATTTTTTTATTTTATATTTTATTTTATTTTATTTTTTTAATTTTAAATCTTTGTTTTATTCTTTTTAATTTTAAATCTTTAATTTTTTTTTTCATTATTGTTTTGTTATATATATATATATATATATATATATATATATCTTTTTTAATTGTATTGTGATATAGTTTTTTTTTTAATTTATTATATTGTTATATTAAAACAAATGTTTTTTTTTTTAATTTATTATATATATATATATATTTTTTTTTAATTATATGATGTTTAAAAACCAAACATTATTGTGATTTAATAAATTTTTAATTTTTTTTTTTTAATATTTTGATATTTTTAACATTTTTTTTTATTAATAATTATATTATTAAAAAAAAAAAAAAACCGTGCGCGTCCGGGCTGGGCCGCCCCCGGCCGGCCCCCAGCGCCCAACGGGCGGGCCGCGAGCAATCGGCCCTCGACCAAGGGGGGGCCAGGACGCGGGCTGAGCCACCCCCGTGGCGCCGCCCGGCCGGCCCCCGGCGCCCAACGGGAGGGCCGCACGCCTATTCATTTAAAAAAAAAAAAATTAACATTTCTTTTTTTTTTTTAATAATTTTTTTTAACAAAAAATTTTATAATTTTGATTTTTTTTAATTTTTTTTTGTTCTTTAAATTTTTTTTTTAATAATTTGTTTTAATAAAACAATTAAAAGTTCATAGAAACATTGTTATATATAAAAATAAAAATAAAAAAAAATTGTTATAGAATATAATAAAAACATGGTTAAATAATAATTGTTAAACATTTCAAAATATATCAAATATATATATATATATATATATATATATATATATATATATATATATATATCAAAAAAAAAAAAGATTCCTTTTTTTCTTTTTCTTTCTTTCTTCTTTCTTTCTTCTTCTTTTTTTTTTTTTTTTTTTTTTTTTTTTTTTTTTTTTTTTTTTTCCCGCGCGCGTTGGCTCTGGCTCCGCTCTGCCTCCCACTGCGCCCTCTGATCGCGCCTGGGCTGCTGGCAGCTCCAGCGCGCCCCAGCTTCGTCCTGTTCGGCCTGCCCTGCATCAGATCTAACCATGGAAGACCGCAGGACCCCCGATCCCCCTCTGCCTCCGGAGGTTTCGGCTTTTAGGGCAATGATTGCTAATGCTCCCAAACGCCCTCCTTCTCAGTCTCAGCAGAAATTTGTGAAAAAACTAGACTCAATCCCCACAGTGGCTCTTCCCGAAGGAGACACCTGCAAATCGGCTCTGAATCTGGCGGAGAGGGGTCTCATAGGCCAGTTCACGGGCCTCTGGCCCTCTCCCAAATCTGTTGAAGACTGGACTCAAAGGAACTGGAAGCCTCTGATCAAGGAGGGAGTCAATAGCTACTTCGTAGGTAAGGGTTTCTTTGTGTTTGTCTTTGAAAACCTGGAAGACAAAGGATTAATCTTCAGAAACGGGCCATACTTCATGGGCCCTCAGGGCCTTTACCTAAACAAATGGTCCCCTGACTTCGACCCCTCTCAGGATGTCCCCTCGGCTGTCCCGGTTTGGGTTAGACTCCCTCACTTGCCTCTCCACTGTTGGAATCCAAATTCTCTCCAGACCATAGGAAATGCTTTGGGAAAATACATAGATTAGGCGGCAAGAAAGGATCAGTACTCATGTGCCCGCATCTGCGTAGAAGTAGATCTCGAAGAAGGATTACCGGAAGCTATCAAGCTCACTGTTGCTGGGTGGACGCATGTCCAAGAGCTGGACTATGAACAGCTGCCCTTTAAATGTAGGCATTGTCACGGGCACGGTCACTTCGCAAAGCACTGTAAGAAGAAGGCGGAGGAACAGGCGGATAAACAAAATGGGGAACAATGGACCCTAGTCCAGAAAAACACTAGCTCAAAAAAAGGCGCAGGCAAAGGAAATATGACAGGAGGTCAACCAAGCTCCAAAAGCAACCAAGAAGCGGAAGCTCCTCCAAATGCACCAGAAGGAGAGCAGGACATACAAGCCAACCTAAATCAGGAGAATGAGGAACAGCCGGCCCCTTCTCCTCCAAATAAAGAGAGAGAGGAAACAACTCAGTTGGAGGAAAATCAAGGCTCTCCCACTAATCCCTCCTACGCAGAAATAGCAAGGAAAAAACCTGTGGTTAGTTCTAGTTCTTCCGAGGATGAATTCTACGAGCGCCCTTCCAAAAAAGCAGGAAGGAAATATCGTAAAGAGAAGAGGGAAGAAGAGGCAGAAAGACTCAAGATTCAAGGAAGTCAATCCACAATAGAAATGTCTATTGGGCGAAATATCAGACCAAGGCCTTCCAAGGGAGGCCCCAATCCCCCTCTTTGTAAATAATGAATCTCGTCTCTTTGAACTGTAGAGGTCTGGGGAACCCCTCTAAAATAGAAACAGTCAGGGACCTACTGAAAGCAGACCCCTCAGACATTCTTATGCTCCAGGAGACCAAAATAGAAGGGCAGGCCCTTCTAGAGTTAGGTAGAACAAAGTGGAACAAAAAAGCAGGAAAAGCAGTCAACTCAAGGGGAACCTCTGGAGGGCTGGCAACACTTTGGATGGATGACCTCTTTCAGCTGCTTAGGTCCCATGAAACCCAGCACTGGATATACACGGAGTTGAAGCATAAGGCAAGTAAGTTGACCATCTCTCTCTTCAATCTCTATGTTCCAGTGACTTATTCTGAAAAGCGAGAATGCTGGGATACACTTGAGGCCTTTCTTGAACAGACCAATCCCAGCAATATCATACTAGCCGGGGACCTGAACATAGTTCTGAAAGCAAAAGAAAAGAAGGGGGGTAACAGCTCCAGAGACCCTATGTTGGCCAAGGTTGAGGAGATCACCCAGCACTGGGACCTTCTTGATTTCAGGCCCATTCGTGGCATTTACACTTGGACTAATAATCGGGTTGGTACGGAGCACATTTCTGCTCGATTAGACCGTTTCTTGGTACAAAGCTCCATTATGATGAACAAGAAAATAACCACCAAAATTCTGCCCAAGCTCTCCTCAGACCATAAACCCATCCAACTCCATTTGGAAGATGAAGAAGACTTGGGTCCGCTTCCTTTTCGATTCAACCCACTCTGGATCGAGAGAGATGGATTCTTGGAGACTGTCAAGGCAGCATGGGCCAAACCAATCTCCGGATCCTCCAGCTACGTATGGGAGCAAAAGCTGAAAGCTAAAAAGCAAGCTCTGAAGGACTGGATAAAAGCACCGGATATCAACCCCATCAATCAGAGAATGGAGGCTGTGCAGTCTTTGTCGGATCTGCAAACTGATATGGAAAACAGAGATATCACATCTGAGTTGCTCGAGGAGGAAGTAAAAGCACAAAGAGCAGCGTACCAATCTTTTCGTAAGGAAGAAGAATATTGGAGGCTTAAATCCAGGGGACCGGAACACTCCCTTCTTCCACCGGCAATATAGAGCTAGACTGTCAAAGAACTACATAGCAGAAATCAAAACAGCTGAGGGTCAAGTATGTAAAGGATTCAATCAAGTTAAAGCCGCTGCTGAAAACCACTACAGGAACTTGTTCAGAGAAGAAACTCAAAGCAATGATGAGGAGGTGGATGATTTTCTCTCCTGTGTTCCCACCCTTATCAATCCTGAAGACAACTTAAACCTCTGCAGACCCATTACTGAGGAGGAAATCATAAAAGTTATTTGGTCCATGGAATCAGATAAGGCTCCTGGGCCGGATGGGTTCACAATCCACTTCTACAAATCCTGCTGGCACATTATCAAGGCAGATCTGCTTAAAATGACAAGAGGATTCATGCAAAAAGCCAAGATTGGTGGAGGAACCAAGTCCACTTACCTGGCTTTAATTCCTAAGGACACCAATCCTGACTCCTTTGCTAGATTTAGACCCATCTCGCTGTGCAATGCTTCTTATAAAATCCTGGAAAAACTTCTGGCGAGTCGGATCAAGCCATTGTTAAAAAAACTGATCTCCAGCAACCAAGGTGGCTTCGTGGAGGGTAGGCACATTCTGGACAACGTGATCCAAGTTCAGGAGACAATACACTCAAGTAAGCAACGAAAGGAGAAAGGTATGTTGATTAAACTAGATATGGCTAACGCCTTTGATAGAGTTAATCATAACTTCCTATCTAAGGTCCTGCTCTCCTTTGGTTTTTCGATACATTTTGTCCATTTAATAAAAGCCTGCATTGATAGTCCATGGATTGCTCCGTTAGTTAATGGCAGACCCGCTAACTTCTTCCAAGCTCAGAGAGGTATCAGGCAGGGTTGCCCACTCTCCCCCTTCCTGTATATCATAATGGCAGACTCCCTCAGTCGTAAGCTTACCGCTGAAAGAATAGCAGGACATATTCCGGGCCTCAAACCTTCAAATGGAGCTGAACCTTTGAACCATGCTCTCTTTGTCGACGATTCTCTCCTACTCGGAGGAGCCTCCATCAGAATAGCCAGAGCTTTCGACTCAGTCCTCAGAAAGTACTGCAGAGTTTCAGGTGCCTTGGTTAACGAGAGTAAGAGCGAAATATATAGCTGGAACATAGATCAGAATGAACTCACTGCAATCTCTGCTCTTCTTGGGTTTAAAGGTCAGACAAACTGGGACAGGTTTAAATATCTTGGTCTTCCCATAACTTCTGGAGTTAACAAGAGATCGTTATGGAGCGACATAATCTCAAAAATTAAATCCAAAATTGCTGCGTGGGGAGGCAACTGGCTAACTAAGGGAGGTAAAGTAATCTTAATTAAAACGGTGTTGTCTGCACTCCCAATCTTCCAGGCAGCTTTCCTCCTTGCTCCAAGAAATGTGATGGAGCAGATCTCCAAACTGCTCAGAGATTTTCTTTGGCAGGGAGGGAAAGGAAATGAGAGAAAAATGCATCTGGTTAACTAGGATGTGGTCAAAAAGCCATTGTCTGAAGGCGGTCTGCAAATTAGAGATCCCATGCTTGTCAATCTTGCTTTGGGAGGAAAGATTTTGTGGAAGCTGTTCAACGAACCCTCTCATCCAATCAGTGTTACCCTGCGCTCAAATTATGGTCCCATTAACGCGCTCTCCAACCTACAGACAGCTAGTGCACCCAATAGCACGCTGGTCTGGAAATTATGTTGTAAAAGCAGCAATTTTTTCAAAAAATTAATCTACAGGATTCCAGGGAACGGCAAGCGTACGCATCTATGGATTGACAGTATAATGGGAAGTGAGCCACTTGCTCAGATGGAAGACATTGCAGACCTCAGGAATTGGCTGGAGCGCGCAGGTGTAAACAGATTGTATGATATCTCGACCTGGGACCAGCGTGGAGATTGGAACGGATGGGATTTCCACAGAGTGCCAGCACGGTTTTCCCATCAACAAGCACTGCTAGTCGAACTGTTGGATGATGCTGCACCTGTTTGCAGATCCAAAAAAGATAGCTGGGGCTGGGGACAGTCTGGAGTTTATACCACCGCAGCTGGGTATAATGCTTTACAGGTCATTAGGAATTGTAGTCAAACTAAGGATTTTTGGAAGAATGTGTGGGAGCCGCTTTCCCTTCCAAAAGTAAACTTCTTCTTCTGGACCTTGGTCCATAACAAGCAGCTCACGGGGGATAATCTGGAAAAAAGGAAAATAGCCGGGCCTCACAGATGTGTGTTATGCTGTAACAATTTCGAAACAGCCCAGCATCTTTTCATGGAGTGCAGATTTGCTGAAGAGGTTTGGGTTCTCACTCTTCAGGACTTGCAGATTCCAGCCCCCTTGCAGAACTCAGTAGCAGATCTCTTTGCCTCTTGGAGTCAACACTATCCCCATCGAATCCCTTCCAAATCTTTCTGGCGTAGAATCTGGATAGCGCTCCCCAAATATGTATGCTGGCAGATCTGGTTGGCCCGCAATCAGAAGATATTTAAAGAGCTGCTTTATACCCCTCTACAGGTCGCTGCAATAGCTAAATCCTTCCTCCTGGAAGCGGCCCAAATTCAGTATTTTAAAGAAGATCATTTGCTACTGCCCGAAGAAAAGCGTTGGCTTGGTATGCTTGCGCCCCATCCACGTAAGTACCTTCAACCCCCACAAGGTGACAATTCTGAATGGCGCATAAGAGACGAGGATGATTTTTTTCAAAATTGGTGGAGGTCCCAAAACATTTCCACTATCTTTTTCGACGGGGCGTCCAAGGGGAATCTGGGTGCTGCTGGTGCGGGTGGAGTTATTTACACTCCTGGTGGGGTTTCCAAAGATTGGTTCTGCTGGGGACTTGGCAAGAAATCCAACAATCACGCAGAGATCCTAGGGCTCCTAAAAGCTTGTCTTATGGCAAGAGATAAGGGAATCAAAGTGCTCCAAGTCTTCGGTGATTCAGAACTGATAATAAAACATATAAACACGGAGACTCCGTTCGGCAATGCCAGCCTCAACAAAACTTTGGACAGATTGAAGAGAGTCCTCCGAGACTTTGACAAGTGTAAACTTCATCACATTTTGAGAACGTCAAACAATGAAGCAGATGAGATGGCAAACAAAGGCAGCTCGCTCATGAAAGGGCAGATCATTGTAAACAACATAAGCTCCGTCCAAATGCCTTGAAAATACTTATTGACTGTTAGATGCAGTAGATAGATCTCTTCTTTGTAAAAGGGGTTGCCTCGGCAAAGACCCATAATCTTTCTTACTTAATAAAAACATATCCGTTACAGTTAAAAAAAAAAAAAAAAAAAAAATCATTTTGTTTTTAAACATTATATAATTTAAAAAAAATACAATATAATAAATTTAAAAAAAAACATTTGTTTTAATATAACAATATAATAAATTAATTAAAAAAAAACTATATAACAATACAATTAAAAAAATAAAAATATATATAATATTATAACATTTGTTATAAATAGTTAGTAACTTTTTTATTTTTTTTTAAATATTAAACAAAAACTGAAGTTTGAAAATACTAGTTTATTTTTTTTAAATTATTTTATACAATTTAAACACATTTTTAATTTTTTTATATAATGTATTCAAAACATATTATATAGATATATATACATTGATTTATAATATTTTGTTTTTAAATGAAAATTTTTATAGTTAATTTTACTGCTTTAATTTCAAACTATTTAGTTTTAGAAATAAATTTTGTTTATTAAATTTATTTTATCCGCAATATTTTTCCATTAACTAATATATATATATATATATATATATATATATATATATATATCAGGAAAATGGCATCAAAAAAGATTTCTGTGAATGTTTCTGCACCTAGGGCAGCAGCTCCCAAATCTACGGCAGCAGCTCCCAAATCTACAGCTGCAGCTCGACGCACTATGGATACAACTCCCAAATCTAAAGTTGCAGCTGGGCGCACTATGGACACTGTTGGATGCAATAAGGATATTGTTGCACACACTAATAAAATTCAAGCAAGTGGGGCACCAGGTTCATTAAAGCTTATTTCTGATTGGAAGAACGTCGAGGAAATAGATAAAACCGATTTCTCATGGTATCTTGAAGATAGTGAAACGGAGGCTGATATACACATCTATCTGATTTGTGGTATGATTGACTTAAATGAGCCATATGATGTGATGGGCAGAGTACGAGACATATGTATGGTCCCAAATACAAACACTATTTATGTTCTTGCAAGGAAGGCTCAGAAATGTGAGAAAGTTAGATATCGTCTATCAATCGTCAAGTATGACACAGATGAAATAACTTCAAAATTTTCTAAAGAAATAGCAAGCAACATTGCAAATAACATTGTAAGTATGCTTATTTTTATTTCCTCTATGCATTATTGTAAGGATGATTCAATTTTTTATAAATTATTGATCATTGGCATGTTTTATTTTGTTTCATAGGATTTTGTTCCGAGTCTTTCAAACATGTTTGATGGTATTTATATGTTGGTGCCAAATGTTATGGATGTGATCAAAACTTTCCACAAAGACAAAGCAGAGAAAAGGAGATTGAAGCAAAGAGCAATAGCTCGTGACACTACAACAGTACAAAGAGGGGTTCAACCAAGAGTCACTAAGGTGGGTCAATCTAGTAAACTTAAACATGTTTCTTTTGAAGGTGTCGAACATGAAACAGAAAATTATGATAGAATTAGTGAGGAGGAGATGAGAACTATTGTGCAAAAGGAGAAAACAAATCAGACACCAAAAAGAAAAATTGCCAAAGATGTCTCTTTTGTACCTCATGAAGGAGAGCTTGTTTATAAAAAAACTGATATGTTATCCAATAAGACTAGGAAAACAAATATTGGTGAACCTGTAAAGGTCGTGAGCAGCAGTGAAGAACAAATTGAAAGCTCTTACGGAAGCAGAGAAATCATAACACCAGGTGTTGAGTTAGAGGATGGCATTATTAAAACAAAACAAAATGCTATTCGACAAGAGTTGAGGAAGAATAAATTAATTCTTGGTGGCCAAACATTTGAACTTAATGTTAACCAATTTTATGGCCCAGATGAAGGACAATCTCAATATCAAATTAGAAAGGCCCATCACCTACATGTACATAATCTGAAAACATTGTTCAGGTTCAATCCATATGCGCATGTGGTGGATTATGTGGTTCTTGTCGATCCATGTCAGGTTCCCAACAAACAAGCATTTGACAAGACAAATGTTTTGATTATAAATATTATGTAATTGGAGGGAACCATTCAATAGAGGCTAAGAGACAATTGATTGCAGAATATCCCAATAACTGTCTTTTTCAAACAGTGAAATGCATCATTTACGATGGCTTAACAGAAATGGAATCAAAGTTATTAGCATGGGATCATAATGCAGATAATGAGTACAGAATGAAAATGACTTTCATCCAAAAGGTCAGATTTATTCATAATGAATTCATAGAAAAATGTCGTGGGGATAAGACACAAGTTAGTGTAGCATTTCGAAAGGAATGTTTAATGGAAACAGGTTATCAAATTGATGAAAAAAAAGCAAAAGATGGAAAATTGAATACAAATCTCTTCAGAGGCATAGATAACATTTTTCAGTTGGCATTTAGAACTGGGGAGGTATGGGATTTGATTGATGAGATTTTTGATCGGTGGGAGAATATTTCCATAAAAAATCAGAAGGTTAGAAAGAGTAAACCCATAATGTGTACCAACAGTAAGGGGGGTCCTGAAATGAAGCAGCTTCCAGAGGATATGACTATTACACCTTGGAGAACAATGCAAGGTGTGAAGGATGATAAATTAGTCAAATCAGTATTAGCCCGTGTGAAGTCGGGTGAATTATCAATGGAAGAAATGTGTGCAAAATTTCAAAAGTAAGTTTCTTGAATTATTTCTTTCATTATAATTTTCTTTTAAATAAAACATAATGATGTTGGTAGAATTTGTTATACACGTCAATATATTAATGTTTTTAACTTGATTTATTCAGTCAGAAAATTTTTATGAAAATACAAGAACACATCGTTAAAATGTTGAATGAAGACAGTTTGGATGATGTTGTACGCAACTACCCAGAAGCAAGTTCTACATCAACACTAAAAGAGTTTTATATTGCATTCAATAAGGTATGTTGATTTATAAATTTATTTTATTCATATTTTAACTATTTTTATTTTATTACTTATATATATATATATATATATGTCATTAAAGATGTCGAAGAAGGATGGAAATGGAGTACCAGATACTTTCAAAAGCTTTATTGAAAAAATTAAGATGGAGAACATGAGAAGGAAACGTCTTATGAATGTTGAACTAGATCCTACTCTTAATCATTACATTTGGAATGGGCTCGACAGTGTCCAATATCAAATAATACAAGGTGACTGTGAGGACATTGCATCACTAATACCTAAAAGGGAATATGGCCTAGTTATTGCAGATATTCCTCATGGTTTCAATTTCCCAGACATTGAATATGATAGAGAACCATATACTTATCAAGCTTTTAGTAAAGTGGTTACGGGTTTTGAAGAAGTGACAACATCACCACCTTGGCGATTTGTGACATTTCATTCAGACACACAGTTTCCAATGTTATTAACAAGCTTCAAGGGTAAAGCAAACTCAATGATGCAACTTACATGGTAAGATTTTGAAATTGCATGTTTGATTCCTTCTAAATTTTTTTATTCATGTAAAATTTAATTGAACTTTTACTATGTTATGTTACAGGAAAAAGTCAAATATTGTTTCTTCCGAAGATCAGCCTATTATAAATGATTGTGAGTTCATCCATGTTGAATGTTGGACAAAAGACGATAGTTATAAGCATATTATTATGAATCGAGTAGATGGGAAGAGTCATAGTCAAGTATTGGTTTATGATGCAGTGGTAAGAAAACTAACATATGAAGATAAAGATGCAAAAGGAGATATAGTTAACATTTATCAAAAACCACAAGCATTGATTAACTATCTTATAGATCTATGTTCAAATGAAGGAGAATGGGTTTTGGATTTATTCTTAGGTTCAGGTAAGTTTTAATATACAAATTTAAATTTAAATATTGTCTTTTTTACTTTTTATGTCTCCATACTAATTTTCTTACTTATTGTTTTTGTGCTTGATCATTAGGTACAACACTAGCATGTTGCCTACTAAAAGGAAGAAATTGCATTGCCATTGAGAAAGACCCAGTTCAATGCAAATTTATTCAACAAAGAATTAATGCTCTTAAATTCCTTCCAAATGCAAAGCAAGAAGTTGGTTTGAGGAAAGGAGATTTTAATGAATCACGTGTGGCAAAAAAAGCAAAGGAACCTCAACCACCATTATATGGAATGATTGGAAAGGGACACTTTGGAAGATTTGCTGACATGAAAGATCCATTAGAAGACGGCGATGATCAAAATGAAGAAGAAAATGCTGTGGAAGAAGCCATCAATGTTGTTCTAAATGATGTTGAAGATGTATTAGTTGATATTGTTGATGATGATTAAGTTATGCTTGCAAACAAAGCTTATTTTTTAGAACTATTAATCAGTTTTACTTGTAATGTTTAGAATTTGATATTTTATGAGAACAACCATTTTTTTTTAAAAAATACATGTGATTACTATTATTTTTTGACATAAAATTCAATTAAAATGTTATTTTCTTAAGTTTTTTTGTTAAGATTCTCCTAAAAAATTAGTTTATTTAACATGTTTTTTTCAACAAAAACTCTGTAAAAGTTTATTTTTTGCATTGTATTTATATTGAAAAATTGTATTTTTTTGTCATATGGTTCAAAATATTGGTTTTTTAGCGACAATTTTTTGATGTGCATTGAAAAATTATTTAACAATCCATAAACATGTAGAAAATATAAACTTTAGAATATTGACCCTTTTTCCATCTTTTATGTATGTGAAAAAGTGAAGATATCATTACAAGTTTTTATTTTAAAAAAATTATTTTTTTATTTTTAAAACACAAGTACATAAATGCACTTAAAAATAAACATCTCATAGAAGAAGAAGACATTAGAAAATTTATAGTGTCAAAATAAATCCTATAAAAAAACGTTGGTGATGATACACCACCACTATTCAAAATCGACATTAAAAGCACCACTTTAAAAAAAAACAAAATTTAAAAAAAAAACAAAATGAAAAAAAATTAAAGTGCCAAAAACATGCTCAAAATTTTTTTTCTTGATTCTGCATCGCCACTTTTTCAAAATCATGTGTTTTTCTTGATACTTCAAAAAGTAGGAAACATTGAAGTTACCTATTTCATCGGTAACATTGTTTCTACCCTTTGTTTGAAGACCTGCAATAGATGGATCAATGAAAATTATACAATGAGATCATTTTAAAAACATGAAATATGGTATATATATTTTAAATAATTATATACTATATTAAAGTGCAACGAAATTTTACATACCACAAAAATGTGTGTCTTGGAGAGTCATGAATTGTCCATACAAGCATTCCATGACATTGAAATCTCTTCTACTTGATCGATTTAGTGATGTCATGCCATAACTTTATTAGCTCATCGATAAGAGGCTCGATATATACATTCATATCTTTGACCTAGTACTTACCTAATTTTTCAAAATTACGGTACATAATTACTACCATGATATGTATATATAAGTAAGGAAATAAATAAAAGATATTATGCAAACAACAAGACAAATTAAAATGTTACATTCAAAAAAATAATGTATCAAATACCTAGAATAATCATAGTCAACATTATGTGCTCCCTCTTTATTGACATCCAAAGAGGAACGTTATTGTTGATAACGAGAATAGGCCACACTGAGTAAGTAGAACTAAGCTCTCCGAATGGATTAACACCATCAGTTTCCAATGAAAGCCTGACATTACGAGGTTCATTTTTAAAATATAAATTATATTTTTCCTCAATTTCCCTAAAATTTGCAGAACCATATGCAGGCATTCGAAGAACACCATCTCCACTTCTATTCTTTTAATGGTAATCCACAAATTGTGCTATGCTCTTACACCTGAACACTCGCTGCAAACGTGGAATTATGGGAATATGGCGAAGAACCTTTTGAGGCACATTTTTTGTTACTTGATCGGTTTGATATCTACTGGTACCACATTTCGGACATTATGTTTTCGACCCATGTTCTCCATAATATATAATATCATCTTTAAGACATGCATGTATAGTGTTATATTCCATTCTAAAGGCTTTCATAACAGCACGTAAATCTCGATATGTGCAAGGTAAAGTATTTGGCGATGGTAACAAAATTTCACCCAACAATCTACAACATAAACAAAAACTAGTTAATGTAAATATTATTAATCATATATAAGTATTAAATTATTATTTTACACATTTATTACAACTAAAAAAAGGGAAAATAATCAACATTTACATATATGTGATAATATATACATATTGCATACCTTAGGATATATGTCATGCATCTATTCGACAAATTATTCATAACCTTTAAGTTCACCAACAACAATGTAGCGGAGAGAAGCGTTGCATTTGAGTGTTCAAAAAGTTGTTCATTTTACATTTCAATAAGAGGTACATCATAAACACCATCACTATCTCCACGATCATCATCTGACTCACCATACAAGTCTTGCAGCATTTGATTTGCCCCATCATTATGAACTGTGTCATTATTGTCATCATCTACCTCCATGGGATCATTAACATCATCTTCATCATTCGCTTCATGTTCTTCACCTTGTACAACATCACTTCCAGTACTACTATTTGCTGCAATATTCTCTTCTGGTGCAACATCATCTAATCTACTATTATTTAGCTGTGGAAGGTTCTACAAAAAGTTGGGGGGCAACCATTAGGGGAATTTTGAGGTCTAAAATGGGCCTCCTAAGGAAAACGTACAATCAAAATTCACTTTATAAGAACCAATCACATTTTAGGGGATGACATCATCCCTAATGGTTGAGGTGGCATTGCTTGAGTAAAAGGTACTTACTTGTCACATTCAAAATGGTGGATAAAAACTCATGGCTAACCATGGCAGTGCTCTAAGTACTTTTAAAGTCAAAGTAAAGTACTCATAATAAATGTCATTTCACATTTTTTGAATAAAAATATATTATTGTCATTTCATATTAATTGAAAGAAACAATGCATATCCCTATACATTTATTAGATTAGATTAGATTATATTATATTATATTATTTTTATATATTATATTAATTACATGTTATTATACAATTTAAATAATTTAAATTTAAATTAATAGCATATAATATAATTAAGAATTTATAAATTTATATTTATATTTTATTTTGAGTAATTTAAGTACAAAGGACAAATGCATTAGTTGTTCAATGATAATGACTTTTTCTTGAAAAGCTCACTCTTATTTATAGTCATATCAATACAATTTTTTTTATTAATTTTATTTTGGTACAACTTTTGAATTGAATTTAACTATGGTTACATTGATTGTGGTGCAAAAAGTGAATTGAAAATTCATAAATATTATTTTATTAGTTTAGATATTATTTTATTATTTCCTTAGGAAGCCCATTTTAGACCTCAAAATTCCCTAATATATGCCTTTATAAAATTTACAAACAACCATTAAACATTAGTGCATATATAAAAAATATTAAAATAATATAAAAATTTACTATTAATCAAAATGAAGATAGATAATGAATATATATATATATATATATATATATATATATATTGCTAATTAATTACCACGGGATGATGGTCATTCGATCCACCATCAATGTGACCATATTTCTTACAATTTTTTGTCCGTGTTGCTATTAAAACTCTAACATTACGTCTCAAACAACATTTGTTGCAAGGGAAATCAACTTTACCATCGCCCCTTTCACCCTCTTGAATTTTTTTTCCACCTCTAATATTTTCTGCCATTGAAATTATGTTTTTTTACTAGACAAAATACCGTATACCCTTTCTGAACTGTCGCTACTACAGTAAAATTTGTCGCTATTACATAAAGTAGTCTGAAAACATCTTTACAATGCTCCCTATATATTTAAAATAAACCATCGCTATTGTGACGCTAGTTGACCAAGTCAACTTTGACTTTGTCAAAGGGAAAGTGACTGTTCCACAACGGTCTTTTCATATACGTCGGTATATTGACACACATAACATGGACGTCATTATAGCAACGTTATCTTCTATTATTGTCGCTATTGTGACACCCTAGCCGAGTGGGTCGCAATAGTGACATGCTTTCGCAGTGTCGCAAGAGCGATAACGTCGCCATCGGGGTTGCAAGAGTGACACCGTGTGGCAGGATTAAAAAAATTGAGAAAAATTAGGGAACTTTCCGACAATACGTCAAAACTGTCAGAACTAAAGTGTCGGAAAATTGACCATATGTACTATTGTGAAGGTTGTAGCCTTCTATAGGTGGGTGCTTGCATGCTGGTATGGGTCTACACCAGTACAATATTTTAAGATTTTTTCTTTATAATAAAAGATGAATACAGAGATGACAATAGCGATGGTTTTCTCCCATATTGGGTTTCCACCTACAATCTTGGTGTTCATGTGTGTTGCTTATCTATGATGCTCTATTCTATTCTTAATTCACATGGTTACTGTTTATTTAATGACTAATGAAATTCTGACATTCTAGTTCAAGATAAACATATAAATAATTAACTGATAAATAATTTTGCTAGATATACGTTAGTTTTTTGCATAAAAGTAGCATACATACGTAGTTTTACTTCAGTATAATCGCGTATAGAATTCATAATAAGACAAGAAAAGTTTAAGTGAGTTTTTAAAATACTGATTCACCCCCCTCTCACTAATTCTTCTGACAATTGGTATCAAAGTAGGTCTTTCAGAAGAAGCTTGATCACTTGAAGAGGATCTATCAAGATGGGTAATCGAGAAGGAGTATTTTCTGTTAGGCCACCATTATTTAATAGAACTAAATTTTTCTTTTGGAAATTTAGGATGAGAGCATACTTGTAGGCACTAGGAGATGACCTATGGGAAATTGTTAAAAATTTATATCAATATCCAGCCACCATTCCCACAAATGTTGTAGAAAAGAAGCAATGTGAACTCAATGAAAAGGCCATAAATACCATCTTGGGAAGTCTAGATGAATCCAAGTTTGTGAAGGTAATGTAGTTGAACACAGCAAAGGATATGTGTGATAAACTTATCGAAATTTATGAAGGTATCACCAAGTTCAAACGTGCTAAACTCCAATCACTTCGAACAAAGTATGAGACTCTGAGAATGCATGATGATGAAAGCATTGCAACATTTTTTCTTAGAGTAGATGAATTTTTTGATTCCGTGAGAAATATTGGAGAAGAAATAAAAGAATCTATTGTTGTTCGGAATATTTTTAGATCACTAACTCCTAATTTTGATTCCAAAGTCTCTACTATTGAGGAAATGCAGGATCTATAAAATCTCACGCTTGATCTTCTCCATGGAATATTGACAACATTTGAGATGAGTAAAGGTGGTTCTTCATACATGAGAGAAGTATCCTTCAAAGCCACATAAAAAGGGAAGTAAAAGTAATCACCCAAATACACAAGCTACATATCAAATGAGGAAGAAGAAAACTTCGTGAGAAAGTTGCAAGTGGGAATTGGAAGATTCAGATGTAAGCTTCCATTTGAATTTTTTTCTTATGGAAGATTAGGCCATTATGAATCCAAATTTCCTTATAGAGAAAAGAATAAAGAGGATGGAAATAATGTTGCTAAAAGGAAATCTTCTAACGAGAAATTTTTTTACTCTAATGAAGATAGCCTTAGCATGAGCGATGATCAAGAAAATTTAGAGTCTGAAAGTTGTTATCTAGTTCTCATGGCTCATGAAAATCAATAAACTAATAAAGATAATAAGTTTGAAATAGACCATGCAGTAAACTATGATAATAATACATCTAATGTATTGATAATTATAGATGACAACCGCTATTCAATTTTGGGGGTACCCCACTTTCTATTGATAAAAAATGAAGAAGATGACAACAAATAATTATTAGGTATGGGTTCTTGTTATAACTGTGGTTTGTTTCTTGTCTATGTCATATTGATAGTGATTATGACAGTGACACAATTGAATTTTCACTCTTGGGAAAAAGTGAGAGTAAGCCCTCTAAATATTCTTCAGAAGCATAATATTAAGGCATAATGAATGAACATGTGCCTATGCTAAACAAATACAACTATCATAAATGGAAAGAAAATATGAAGTCTAATCTAATGAACCATTATATTTGGTATCTAGATGCAATGGCGACACCAAGATTCCTCCATCAAATGAAGAAGTGAAAAACAATAGTAATGCTTTAAGTGACATATTTTGTAGCATACCAAATTCAACATTAAACAAGGTTATGCATCTTTCAACTGCAAAGCAAGTCTGGGATAAACTACAAGCAATCCATGAATAAATTTCAAAGGAATATTTCTCAGGTAATCCTATCCATAACAATGTTTCAAAAGATGAACACGATGACAAAGCATCACTTACAATGTTGGATGGAGTTACTAATTTTGCAGATGATAGGTTAGAGGAAATTTATGATCTTAGAACAAAACTTTATCTTGCGTTGAAAAAGATTGTTAATCTTAAAGAAAAGTTGCAGATGTATGAAAGAAAGGATCGTATCAAATCTACAAATTTTGTTGTAGAATCTAAACAATATTGTGAATGCCTTGAAGTTGAGATCATCTCTCTAAGAACATATCTTGAAAAATAAGATAATAAAAATTAAGAATTACTTCAAGCGTTTGAAGAATAAGAAAATGGGCTGAAAGAAGAGATACTCAAATTAAAGAAACAAGTGGAAGAATGAAGAAGGGTTGAAGAAGAAAAGGGAAAGTAGTATCAAAGAATGGAGTTTGAGGTAAACATTCTAAAAGGTAAATTAGAAGAAAAAGGTAAACATTTGAGATTTCAAGATAGTACTAATATTCTGGATGACATTCTTAGCGGTCATAGGTCTCTCGCTATTAAAAGTGGTCTCAGTTTTCATAAAACTATTAAAGGAGAATCTAGTTCACAAGATAGTGCAAAGAATCAAAACGATAACAGTGCAAATTATGAAGACTTTAAAGAGACAATAAGGAAACCTCATCAACAACTAAGGATAATGAATCCTTAAAGGAAACCATTTATTCCTAACTATAGAAGTGATAATCAATTCTCTCCTCTAATTAATAATGTTGAATGCTTTGTATGTCATAATTATGGACATGTTGCATCCAATTGCAGAAGAAGACTATTTCAATAATAAGAAAATAATTGCTTCACCAGAAGATCATCATCCCCTAGGTACACAAGTTTCATTAAGGGATATTTTTTTTCTTGCAACATATTTGGTCACAAAGTTATTGATTACAATAGAAGAAACACGAGACATAAATATTATGATTCCTCTTCTCCCTTTCCTGGTCATATAATATGTTATGCTTGTAACAAGTTTGGGCATGTAGCAAAATAATGCAAGAACAAATCAATGAATCACCAAATAAGGCATACAACCAATATCAAAAGACCGAAGAAAGATGGATCCAACAATATTTCTCATAATAATAAAAAAGAAGAAGAACAAGTAAGGTGTGGTCTTGCTCTCCGATTTGAAAAGGAAGATGAATGGTGCATAGACATTGGATTCTCTCATGACATGACTAGTGATAAGAGTAAGATGGAGTCTCTCAATAAAAATTAAGATGGTATGATTATTCTTCCAAATAGTGCTCCAACAAAAGTTTTGGAAGAAGGTAGAGCCATAATTAACAAACATAAAAGATAAATTGATACTTTATTAGTTCAACGCCTAAAAAAAATATTATAAGAATGGCAGATAAAGGAAATGTGATTTTGTTCACATCAACCAAATGCGAAGTCATGGATAAAAAAATTGGAAAGGTCATAGAAAGATGGTATAGAAACCCAAACAAATTATATGTGTTTAAAGAACTGAATTATTGCATATATGAGGAGGATTCATACTCATAATGAAAGAAGATAGTGCCCACTACAACCCATTTTTCTTAAAATAATACTGCTAACAGTGACTGTAGGAGTATTGAGAGGTCCATAACCTCATGAGAACAGAATATGGTTATCAGGTCCTCAGGATCAGTGATGACAAGGGAAGAAAAATATGTGTGATGATGATTTCTATGGTCGATTTGATATTCATGTTGCTTATGTTACTGAGAATACATTGATGCAGAAAAAATGAAGTGGGTACAACAAGTACAGGCTCAAGGGGAGCTGAGATTATCAGATTTCAATATTTCACTTTCTGTACGCGGATCCTATGAAAGATAGTTGCGTATATACGCAAGTTTTCATCTGCACAGTCGCGTATTTTTTTCTATTATTAATAAATTGTGGGAAAGACTCTGTAAAAGGCTTTGATATGCTTCAGATAGCTATTACTTGGATTTATTGTTCCGATGTTGATGGTTACAGTATGTTGATGTTATTTAAGAAGTAGTTTTGGCTTATATGATTTGATGATGCTTTGATGGATAACCGATTGATGAAGTTACTTTAATGTCCTTACTGATCTATGATTTGATGTGATGAGATCTGATAAGTGAAAAATTGGCATATGTTCAGGGGGAGTAGTAGTTATGTATCTAATGATGCATTGTTGGAATTTTGTTTGCTTGAGAATTCCTTTCTTATCATTGGTGATGATGTTGAACATACTTATGTAGTTGTTTGAATATTATGTTTTTGATGATGCATAATTGGTCATAGGTTGGTGATATTACATTACTTCATGATGATGTTCATGATGTTGCAGTCGTATTCTTATGGTACAAATCCTACATGATGGTCTTGCCACCTCACTATTGAGTTCTTTGGTCTTAGTTATAGATGTCATATCTTTCATTTGATGTAAATTTCATGTAGAGACCTATGATGTAATAATTGATATATCCAATCATGTATGGACTATTGGATTCAATTCAATTATGGATGTAATCCCATTTTGAGTTATTGATGTAATAATGAATCAAATATGTAACCCTATTGTGTTGGGTGATTGATGTAAGTTTGAGTCCTTGGTGATAGAAAAGGTCATATTTTGATTGAAGTCATAAATTTATTTGAATCCCTTCACGGAGATTCATCACGTGCTCAGGGGAAGCATGGTTAACATATGGTATTCATTTTTAGCAGATCAAATCTACAATGCTCATAAATAGGGGGAGAGTCATATTCATTCAAAATTGGTTAGCCCTTTGCCCTTGATTTCAAAGGGGGAGAGTAACTTGGTGTTTGAATTAAAAAGCTTGGTGCTTAGCTTGATTTGTTTTACATGTATCTATAGGTTATGGTGACCAAACACCAAAGTGGTTGCCATCATGTCCAAAAGGGGAGATTTTTGGCATTATGATGAATGTGTTGTCCTTGATGGAAACCTACTTGATGAGTTATCTTCTTATGGAATCCTACTTGATGAAGATGTCAACAAGATGAGTATACATGTGATAGAGAGTTTGTAAAAAAGAATAGCAATTCAGAGACAGAGGAATGATGAAGGGTATGTTTTGATAGGTACATGCAGGTTCTGTGAAGAAAAGTCACATACACACACTGGTATAAAGAAGAAAAGGCCCCTAAATTTTCTACACCATGGTATTCTAAATACCAAGGTTATTTTCCATAGTATTGGCCCACAATATTGAGTGTAGTAACGACTATTTGATCTCGTCAAGGAATACCATCGGCAGTAGTACGGTTTTGACTTGTGGTATTGGCTAAGGCCTAAGATATATAAGGAGATGAAGATAAAAGTGATCAAGGTGTGCAAGTGATGTGAGAGTGATGAATACTTCACTTTGAAGTATGTATGCATAGTCTGGGTTATTGATCTGAAATAAGTGTGCACCCGTGAATACTATGATGGATAAGGTTTAATAGACCTAAAATGACTATGTATTGAATAATATGCTTTTGGTTGATTTTATCTGGGTTAATGATGTTTTGACGCATGTTTTATTATGAATGTCATGGTATGGGTATGTTTGAAGTCCCATAGTTTAGCGAATGCATAAATCAATAATTGCATAATTGTACATGAGTTTAGCTTAAGAAAGACAAGTACACATGCAGATAACCTTTTGAATAGTGTTGTATCAATTCTGCAGTTTGAGTATATATGTACGCAAGTCTCTTTCCTGAAAAGAGCGTAGACATGCGGAAGTGATTTATGGGAAGCACGTATATATTCTAGGGTTTTCCCATAATATAATTTATGATCAGTGTAATCTCTTTTGATGTGTTTGTTGCTATCTATCAATGAATTCTTTCTTGAATATCTGGGTTTTAAAGTAATAATTGAAGTTGAATTGATTGTGGACTAATAGGATGAAAATTCAGGATGCTAGATGTTTCTAGTTCATATATTTGTGATGGTTCTGTCTGAATGAATCAATGTGTATGTGTGCAATCCAATGCTTGTTTCAAAATGAAATTGGTTTAGTTTCGGAGTTTGGTATTTTGAGATCTATACGCGGGTTTACCTCATGTAAAGTGCATATACACGCAAATATTCTTAAGTATAATAACATACATATTCGGTCACATGATTTATCAGGGTATGTATTTGCTTCAGAGAGTTGATGTAATGTTTTGGATTCAGTATTTTGATTCTGGCTATAATGAGCTAACAATTTTAATTGTTTGAGAATAAGTTAATTAATTTGGGTATTAGTTGGTTCGGTGATTGGTTAATACATTTTGGTTCAATGATTGAGTCATTTTTTTACAGGTATCAGCTTCTGTTTTGATATTTAATATTGGGCTTAAATGATAGCAGTGGGTCTATTCTGAAAATTTGATGAAAAGTGGCCTACAATTTGTATGTGTTGAAATAGGTGGATCCAGTGTGAAAATTTATGAAACGTGGTCCATGGTGGTTCTTAGGGTTGGATCGTTTAGTGAGGGAGTCTAAGCTTCCTTCTAGTGGTATCTCATAAATCATATCAGGGGGGAGGAGCTCCCTCTCGGTCGGTGATGATAAATGAGATGAGGGGATTGGAGCTCCCTTCTAGTGGGTGCTGGAGAACGAGTGAACGGTGTAGCCTTATGCGGGTGGGTACCTATGTGTTGGTATGAGTTTGTGCCAGTACAATATTGTAATATTTTTTCTTTATAATAAAAGATGAAGACAAAGATGACAACATCGGTGGTTTTATCCCACATTGGGTTTCCACCTAAAATACTGGTGTTAATGTGTGTTTCTTATGTGTGATGATTTATTCTGTTCTTAATGCACATGGTTAATTTTTATTTAATGAATGATGAAATAATTACATCCTCGTTCAATATAAACAGATGAAGAATAAACTGATAAATAATTTTACTAGATATATGCTAGTTGTCTGCATAAAAGTAGCGTAAATAAGTAGGTTTGCTTCAATATAGTTGCGTACAGAATCTAGAATATGATAAGAAAAATTTAAGTGATTTTTTAAAATATTAATTCACCGCCCCCCTATCAGTATTTTTTCCAACATTATTCTACACCAATCACCAATATGTTACTCAACAAACCGTTGCATAAATATCGTTAACAGGTCTGAAGCCTCATGAGTATACGATCAAAACCACGAATCGTAATTTAAGATCCAATGAATGAGGACGAAGTGGATTAAGACCACAATTCGTACTCATCAGAGTTCAAATGATGACGAAATTCTAATAAGATTTCAACACATGTCCATCATCATTCTCATAATCGCAACCAAAATCGTGCACAATATCATCACAGTTATTCCAAGAAAAACATAAAAAACAAACTTAACCACCATATAGGTATTCTTTAGGCAAATAGACTTAACAATTTTCAAACATACTGCAGATATTCTTCGGGCTCACAATGACTCCAGAATAAGAAACTAGTTCAATCATTTGCATACATGTCGGAGATTGGGATAGGACACAGTACTTAGGTTGTTAATAATTTTAATTGACTTCATGCTTCTTCAGAATATGAAAGTCTACAAAACTATAATCCTCTACAACAAATGGAAGTGTAGACAAGTCACATGAGTCCCTTCTTTACAAACTCTTTATCAAAACCAACAATGCACTCTTGATCTAGTGGATCAGTAAAGTGCTCAAAATTCAAAGTGTTCAAAAGTGCTCAAAAATAGTTCCAAAATGTAGATCTCATTTCTCTGAGTCCAACACAACTTGAATCACTAAAAATTGATATCCTATTCTCCCAATATCATATTCTAATCGTTTTCCTAAACAATTAAAAAAAATTCAGGTTTGATGCAGGACTACTATCTAGGCAGTCTGTATGTTGAATCGGCAGGGTGACTGATGTAGGAGCATTTGGCTCAAAAAATCATTGTATTTTGGTTGAATTAGGGGGTCTAATGTTTATTAAATAATTTAATTTATTAACAGGAATTTTGTGTATTTTTAAATTATTTTAGTGAGAAATAGGTGTGTGAGGTTTTTAATGTAAATATTCTCAAATAATTGAGAATATGAGAGGTATTAGCCTTATGAAGATTTCATAAAAATCTTAGGGATTAAGAAGTCCTATAATAGGGATTAGTTGAGTCAAAAGTGGATTTAGAGGATTTTTAGGAATTAGTTGAGTGATCTATGGAGAAAATCATGGATTTAAAATGATCCATAACTATGTAATTGTTTCTATATATTTGTAAGCCTCAAATTCATTAAGAGGTTAATTTTAAATGAAGAAAACCAGGCCAGAGAGGAGAGGGCACTTCAACTGAAGAAAATCAGGCCATGGAGAGAGAGATAAATTAAACGAATATATATGTACAGTTTGATTAATGAAAGGAAGTTTTCATTATATTCTTTCTTCTCTTGATAATTGTTGATTGAATTCTAGTATATGTGAATCTGGAGTTAATACAATTTTGGATATGTAATTAGTTCCTTTAATGTTCCATAGTCTCAGAACAAGGTTGGATATACCTCTGTAATTTTCTCATACTGCATGGAGTGGTTGCATATGTATTAAATATACCTTTGCGGTCAAATATACTTTTATGGGCATTTCATTTACTTATGTGATCTTAGTGACAGTCTTTGGATATATATTCACTATGGGTTCAAGCATCTCAGGTTTAGAAATTGTATCATCATTTTAAAAGTTTCTACAATGAGTCGAATCCTTATATCTGAGAAGGTAACTCTGATTACCAGAAAGACAAATATTGATATGTTCAAAGGACACGATGTGTCTTGCTCTAGATAAATGGGAAAGAATTGAAGTCATTGAATCAACAAACTTTACTAAGAAAGAAGACAGTAACCTTGTTTTCATTGAGTACGAATTGTTCAATATGGTGGAATGATATTTTAATTGAAGAATTATGTTTTGAAGAGGCCCGTGATGATATTACAAAACTGATTAATTTTTCTCTGTAATGGGTATGATTTCTAATTCAAGGTAAAATGGAAATTTTGGGCAGGAATTGAGAAGCTAACTTGCATAGAGGAATTTGATGTCAAGGGGAAGCCTTTTAGAGAATATCGTTGTCAATATCATTATGCAAAAGAACAGATAGCCATAGGATGAGTGGATAAGGCTGAGTATAGAGTGTGTTGAATTGTGAAATTACAATTTGTTTCTGTGTGATCATTATTGCATTCAGGCAATGTTGATTAGATTGAAATGAAATCTCAGTAGTATTTCTCTGTAGAAAAATAGAGTAGGGTGTGTGTAGTTTGAATGTGCCAGACCTTGTATTGTAAAATCAAGCTCATTGTTGAGCCACGACGGGTGTAAAGTTGCAGCGTTTGCAGATGGAATGACAGAAGAAGGGAATTCGTAAAGAAAAATTGTCATCAAACTTGCGGCTAAATTTCTGATCAAAGGAAGACTAACTTTTAAATTCCGCTATTGGGGTTTTGTGCAGAACCGGGTCTATTTGATAACTCGTGAGAAATTTTCCAAAAAAAATAAATTTGAGGAGTTTCGAAGTGATCTTTGAATAGTGGTTTTGTAGACTACGTGAATGAAAATGATTTGTTGTGTTTACAGAAGTTCCTGAACCATTGGTTCAGTTCCTGTACCGAAAGTGAAATTCTTGTTTCTGACAGAAGGATTCATGTTTACAATTTCTACATTCTAATACACCCAACAAATATTGAATTTAAATGGGCACATGTTTTTGAGCATCAGAGAGTTGATATGCTCATGTTTTCACTCAATTAAGCCCAGGTATTATGCTAGCATAAAACTCTGAAACTTGAATCCTTCCATGCTTATGTAACAAATATAATGGCAATTAATGAAATCGATTAGATCTCGAGGGATTGAAGTCTCTTTCTTGAGACTTGTAGCATAGCCTTGGTGTTTAAGGTTGCGACTTAGGAGAAATAGACCAGATAAGTCATCAAGTGGTATAAGAGCTAGTAAAATCTCTTTTGGAGGAAAACTAGAATAGAGTTATGCTCGTGAAGTTGTATACACAGATATAATTGTGAATGCAAGAAGAAGGATCATATTTTAAGTCTGACAAGCAGCAGGCACATCGAGATGAAGTGTGGCAGAATATGGAGAGTAATTGATACTCTTGAGGATAATTTGTAGAGGCAAATGAACATGGAATAGTCCATTCAAAGTGCAGATGAATGGTGGAACAAGATCATGCATAGATCTTTAATGTGATATAGTATGTTTTTATTTTTAATCTGGTTTGAATATTGTGTTTGCGGATTTCATATTGCATACAAAGAGGGAATGTCTCAACAAAAGAACAGCTAGAGTAGTTGTAAGAATAAGGACTAATTGTGTTCTTGAAGATAGAGTAAGTGGATACTCTGAATGAAAGTGGCGAAGAACCTAAATGTTCCAGCCGAAAGTTGGATAGAGGGGATGAGTGGAAGTTCTAAAAGGAAGCGGAAGCTGCAAAAGCAAAGAGGAGCAAGAAAGTTTCTCAAAGAATGGTTCTAGAGGTAGAGAACCATAGATCAAGATTAAGGAGAAAAGCTTGATGAGATATCAAAGGCAGGTATGGAGACTTGCTAAAAAGAGAGGCTTAGGTGCAGTCCACAAGTGAACAAATGAATTTCATAGAGGAGGAAAATATGACTGTAGATATTCATTGCAGAGGTTCGGGAAGAAGCCACGGGAATGAGAAGGAAGATGCCAAGGAAAATGGAATGAAATGAGTCAAGAAGATATTGACAGAGAGAAGGCGGAGATAAAATTCCCTCTTGATTTATTGATGGAGAGGAATAAGGAAGACCAGAGGTATGGTTGGATTATGAAAAGAAAAGTCAAATGGCATAGATTGCAGGTAAAGTGGGAGCATATATTGAATGCTCAACTAAAGGAAGAATTACTTAGAATAAATGAGTATGTGGAGAAAGTTTTGTTATGTAAACTAGAACATGGCCCATTGTTTTTTGAAATGAATGAAGATACAAATGATCTTCTGAATCATATGAAGGATTCAAAGAAGCAAGAATACCTGATGGTTGAAGCATCAAGTGAGACCGCAAGGTCTTATTTTTTTAAAACTAATAATTTAAATATAATTGCAGGTATTGCAAGAGATAGGAAACCTTTTGAATATGTCTTAAGGATGTATGAAGGTCTTGAAGTAAAATATGATGAAAAAACCTCTCAGATGGGAAAGTTTTGAATGGTTGTAGCAAAAGGAGCCTATTGATGAGTTACTTAATGGGAGAAGATAATCATCTGAAGTTGTCATGGAGATGAAAGATAAGAACCTTATTCTGATGAAGAGTGAAGGAACATTGTCTCAGAGAAGCAAGCCAATGAATTTTACTAATTTTATTGATGAATAACAATTGTAGGAGAATTTTAATGCAGAAGAAGAGGCAAGGATAGTTCTTGAAGAGGGCTTACAGAAAGACAGTAATGCAAAATGTGTTGAAGAAGTAGGCGAGGTAGATTTATCTCAGGACAAAGAGAAGATAGTGATAGAACTGAATGAAAAGGAAAGGCATCTACTGAAAGATGTTAAGAAAGAGGAACACATCGAAGACTATAAACAACATCATGATGAAAATTACTTATGAGGTTTCAAAGATAAATTGAGTTGCTGCAGTATTTTCTAAAAGAACTAGAGTATGATAGTATGATTGCAGTCAGAAATGAAGGAGTGTATCAAGCTTTGATTGGGAGAAAGATATGTGTTAGTTGCCAAGTTTCTGGTGAATTGGCTGACAGAGAAGAAAATGTGGATGAGTATGTAGTCAAAAAGATGACAGACAATTTACTTCTTGAAATTAAATTTTAAGATAAGAAGCAGCAAATGGAAATTGCAGAGGAAGATGTTAATGAAAGCAATCAAGGATTGCAGGGAACAATAGAAATTGATTCTGTGATTGAAGAACTATGGAACTTAATGATGAACCAGTTCAAATGGAGAAGGCTAGCAAAAAAAGGAATGATTAATCAGAATTTGGAGTTGATTGAAGGAAAGAAGATGAACCAAAAGGTAGAAGATATGCAGCAACAACAAAGGTGCAAAGCATTTGGAAAATTACAAACTAAATTTTGGGACCCTGGAGGTTTTTCATCAGCATATGGAACACATGATCATGATATCATGAATGTTTTCAACTTTTGGAGTCTGATGCAGGAGCATTTGGCTCGAAAAATCATTGTATTTTTGGTTTACTTAGGGGGTTTAATGTTTATTAAAGAATTTAATTTATTAATAGGAATTTTGTATATTTTTAAATGATTTTAGTGAGAAAAAGATGTGTCAAGTTTTTAATGTAAATATTCTCAAATAATTGAGAATACGAGAGATATTAGCCTTATGAAGATTTCATGAAAATCTTAGGGATTAAGAAGTCCTATAATACGGATTAGTTGAGTCAAAAGTGGATTTAGAGGATTTTTAGGAATTAGTTGAGTGATCTATGGAGAATATCATGAATTTAAAATGATCCATAACTATGTAATTG
Organism: Pinus albicaulis; assembly: GCA_034641835.2. Taxonomy (NCBI): domain Eukaryota; kingdom Viridiplantae; phylum Streptophyta; class Pinopsida; order Pinales; family Pinaceae; genus Pinus; species Pinus albicaulis. The sequence goes on from CM076576.1 coordinate 204,654,503, forward strand.
TTTCTATATATTTCTAAGCCTCAAAGGCATTAAGAGAGGCCAATTTTAAATGAAGAAAACCAGGCCATAGAGGAGAGGCCACTTCAACTGAAGAAAATCAGGCCATGGAGAGAGAGATGAATTAAAACAAAGATTGTAAGTATATGTACAGTTTGATTAAATATGAAATGAATTTTTCATTATATTCATTCATCTTTGGATGATTGTTGATTGAATTCTAGTATATGTGAATATGGAATTAATACAGTTTTGGATATGTAATTAGCTCCTTTAAAGTTCCATAGTCTCAGATCAAGGTTGGATATACCTCTGTAATTTTCTTATACTTCATGGAGTGGTTGCATATGTATTAAATACACCTCTACGGCCAAATATAATTTTATGGGCATTTCATTTACTTATGTGATCTTCGTGACAGTATTTGGATATATATTCACTGTGGGTTCAAGCATCTCAGGTTTAGAAATTGTATCACCGTTTTAAAAGTTTCTACTGTGAGTCGAATCCTTGTATCTGAGAAGGTAACTCTGATTCCCATAAAGACAAATATTGATATGTTCAAAGGGCACGATGTATATTTCTGTAGATAAATGGGAAATAATTGAAGTCACTGAATCAACAAACTTTACTAAGAAAGAAGACAATAACCTTGTTTCCATTGAGTATGAATTGGTCAATACAGTGGAATAATTTTTTAATTGAAGAATTATGCTGTGAAGAGGCCCGTGATGATATTACAAAATTGATTAATTTTTCTCTGCAATGGGTAGGATTCTAATTCGAGGTAAAATGGAAATTTTGGGCCAGAATTAAGGTTGTCAATATCATCGTGCAAAAGAACAGATAGGCATAGTATGAGTGGAGAAGACTGAGTATAGAGTGTGTTGAATTGTGAAATTATAAGTTGTTTCTATGTGATCATTATTGCATTCATGCAGTGTTGATTAGATTGAAATTAAATCTCAGTAGTGTTTCTGTGTAGAGAAACAGAGTATGGTGTGTGTAGTTTGAATGTGCCAGAACCTGTATTGTAAAATCAAGCTCATTTTTAAGCTACAACCGGTGTAAATTTGCATCATTTGCAGATGGAGTAACAGAAGAAGGGAATTCGTAAATAAAAATCGTCATCAAACTTGCGGCTAAATTTCTGATCAAAGGAAGATGGATTTGAAATTTTGTCATCTGGGTTTCGCGGAGAACCGAGTCTATTTGGTAACATGCAAGCAATTTTCCAAAAAAATCTCTAGTTGAGGAGTTTCGAAGTGATGTTTGAACAGTGGTTTTGTAGACTACGTAAAAGAAAACGATTTGTTATGTTTACAGAAGTTCCTGAACTATTGGTTCAGTTCCTGTACCGAAAGTGAAATTCTTGTTCCGACAGAAGGATTCCTTTTTACAATTTCTACATTCTAATACACCCAACAAAGATTGAAGGTAAATTGGCACATGGTTTTGAGCATCAAAGAGTTGATATGCTCATGTGTTCACTCAATTAATCTTACGTATTCTGCTAGGATAAAACTCTGAAACTTGAATCCTTTCATGATTATGTAACTAATATAAGGGCAGTTAATTAAATTGATTAGATCTGGAGGAACTGAAGTCTATTTCTTGAGACTTGTAGTATAGACTTGGTGTTTAAGGTTGCTACTTAGAATAAATAAACTAGATAAGTCATCAGTGACTGGGAAAAATGATTGTACTTTGGAGGCCAATGGCAAGATGCCAAGTGGCCTCACCATATTCATTTAGGTTTGGTGTGTTTTTATTGGTCAAATGGCAATTATTGTTGGACCTATGAATGGGAGTCACATGGCCCAATGGTAGGCCTCCACGTGGCCTCCCAGGGGTGGTTTAAAATTTTGGTTCATGGAAAAACTAACCTCCATGGGGATGTAACTACGAACCTTCACTTTAAAATTACAGATTAGTTTGGTTTTAGAGCTTTGGTTGTTTTAAAGGGTTAATTTTGTTGCAAGTTTTTTCTAATGCTTACAAGGTTGAAGCTCAAAAGAGGAGAAGGAAATCTTGTGGGAACAAGTTCTAAATCTAGTTCAATGAGAGCACACTCACCTTAAGTGTGACCCAAAGCTTCACCAGTTATTGCACATGAAGGGTTAACTAACACTATGTCTGAGGATGAGAGGAATTTTAGAAAAACATTCTTTGAAATGACTGAAATGATGAAAGTTCTTTATGAGGAGAGGAACTCAAGGTTACAAGGAGAGAGCTAAAATCCTCCAAAGGGAAATGGATGAAATGGTGATAAAGATCCTCCAAAAGGGAATGGAGGCAATGGTGACAAACCAACACCTCTACCTCCACCTTTTCCTACACCTCCATCTTCACCCTCATCTTCTTCTACATCTACCCCTTCACAAAATCCTCCAAGATATCCAAAGGGACATGGTAAAACTCCTTTTTTAAATCTTAACATAATATTTAAATTTCCTATGTATAATGGAGAGGTAAATGATGATAAATTGGATAATTGGGTTCGTCAGATTGAAGTGTATTGCAAGATACAAAGAATCAAGGATGATGAGACCAAGATTCAACTTGCTTCTCTATGGTTGGAAAGTGCAACGCTCATTTGGTGGGAGGCCGAAACTCAAGAAGATCTCAATAAAAGAGGTAAGATTATAAATTCTTGGAATGATTTTAGAAGAAGAGCTTTGATTTTCAGTGTATATTTATTGTCTCAAGGCACTCTACTCAAATACATTGGAGGTTTACATAGTTATTTGAGACACAATTCTCATGTTTAACCCTACAAATCTAGATGAATTTTGTGTACAGACAACTCATTTAGAAGCAAGAGGGAAGAATGTTCCCCTAGAGAATAGCAAGAAGAAATTCCAGAGTAGAGACAAAGGAAAGGGGAATTTCAAAGGTGGGGGGGAAGTAATGCTTCCATCAAGAAAGAGGGAGAAAATAACACATGTAAACATTGTTCAAAAGAAGGCCATGATGAAGACCATTGTTGGAAACTTCATCTTGAGATGAGACCTAGAAATTTCAACAACAAAGGAAAGTAAAAGACTAATGTAACTACACAACATGATTTAGGATCTGATTCCAGAGATGAAACAAATATCACATCCATAGGATTAAAAGGTAAGGATTCTATTGCAAGTCCTAGTTCTTCTAGTAACCTCAATGAAACTCAAAATTATAAAAAAATAATAGAGCTTTTCCATATTAGAGTCATCTAAAAACATAACAAAATAGACACTTTGTTTGACAGTGGATCACATGCCAACCTTATTTCAGAAACCATTGTCAAGAAAATAAATTTGGAAACCATTCCTCATACAAAACCTTATCCTTTGGGTTGGGTATGTGACAATGAAAAATTGCAAGCTACAAGAAAATGCAAATTGAAATTTTTCATCAATGCAAACTTCATTGATGAGGTATAACTTGATGTAATTCCACTTGAAATATGTGGTATTTTTTGAGGAAGCCCATATCTATATGATAGGAAATCCATCTTTCATCACCATGAGAAAGAGTATCATTTGTTTAAAGATGGGATTGAGTACATTATTAGAGCACATCACAAGAAATTTAATTTGTCTCTTGTGAATGTTGGACACATGAAGAGGCTTGTTAATGATAGTAATAATTGTGTACTCTTGATGGTAAAACCAAAAGATTATGTTGGGAATGAATTCTTCCAAGGATTTTATGTAAAAATAAAATATGATTTGATTGAGGTTGTTAACACATATGATAACATGTTTCAGGAACCTGAGGGATTGCCTCCTAAAATAGGAATCCAATATGAGATACAATTGTAGCATGATGCTCCTCTTCCAAATATTGGTATGTACTAGATATCAGTCATGGAGAATGCTAAAATTAAGGAACAAATCCAAGAGTTACTTTATATAGGGGTCATCAGACGAAACACATCTCCATGCAGGTATCCTATTGTTTTAGTGCCAAAGAAGGATGGAACATGGCGCATGTATGTGGAATTTAGAGCCTTGAAAAAAAATCATGGTAAAGAATCGTTACCCTCTTCCTCGAACTGATGATGTACTTGATCAATTGAAAGATGTTGTTTATTTCACTAAGTTGGACTTGAGGAGTGGCAATCATTATATTAGGATTTATTAAAGATATATTTGGAAGACAACCTTCAAGACAAAACAAGGTTTGTTTGAGTGTTTGGTTATGTCATTTGGTCTTTGTAATTCTCCTGCAACATTCATGAGAGTCATGAATGATGTTTTAAGGCCTTTACTTGATGATTTTGTGATAGTATACTTATATGACATATTTATTTTCAACAAGACTCATGAATAGCATGTCAAGCACGTTAGGAAAGTTCTAGATGTATTAAATAAAGAAAAAATATTTTTAAAGATGTCTAAATGTGAATTTGGGAAAACGTCTTTAGTATATTTGGGTCATATTGTTAAAGGTCAAAGTAATTTTGAACTAGCAAAAACCCAAGAATGTAATAGAAGTTAGAAGCCTCTTGGGAGCAACCCAATAGTGGAGGAAGTCCATTTCTAAATTTTCATCCATTGCAGCTCCATTACATGCTTTGAAAAGTGTGAAATGGGTTTTTCAGTGGGGAGGGAAGTAACATAAAGCCTTTGATGCATTAAAATAGAGAATTAGTACAACACTAGTGCTTACACTTCCATATTTGAGACAATCCTTTGATATAAAAACTTATGAAAGTGACTATGCCATGGGAGTAGTCTTGATGCAACATGGTAAGCCCATCTGTTATCATTTTGAAACTTTTAATGGTGCAGTGATTAACTATCCTACAGATGAAAATAATTGTATGCTTTGGTGCAAAGTGTAAAAAAATGGAAACATTACTTGATGGGTAAGGAAACTATCATTCACATTGACCATCAATCATTTCAATACTTCCAATCACAAACCAAGCTACAACAAGCGAGGCACTTCAGATGGATGGGTTTCTTACAAAAATTCCACTTGGTGATAAGGTATAAGAAAGGTATATATAAAAAAGTTTTTGATATGATATTTAGGCCAATTGTTAGTGCATCCATTATTCTTAAGCATGATTCTATCATGCATGAGAGTTATGTTGAGAAATATACTTTAGATGAGGATTTTAAGGATGTATATGCAATTTTTTGTTAAGGCAACCAAGTAGAGAATTAGATTAACATGTGCATGATAAATTGTTGTATCATCTTGGAAAGCTATGCATTCCACATGGAGAAAGAGTCAACATCATAAGTGAGGTGCATACTTCTCTTATTGCTGGTGAATTTGGTCTAGGAAATGCAGTGGCACAATTACAAAGGTATTGTTACTGGCCTCGCATGAATGAAAGTGTTCCACGACATGTAAGAGGATGTTCTTTATGTGTTATCAGTAAGACTAGCAATAGAAAGTTGGGATTGTATACTCCAGTTCATGTTGCTTCCTGTCCTTGGGAAAGTGTTTCTATATATTTATGGGAGGTCTTTCTATGTCTAGGAAAGGTCATGATTATCTTTATGTAATTGGGGATCAATTCAGAAAAATGTGTATTTTGATGCCTTGTAAGAAGCAAGTTAGAGCTGAACAAACTACATAGTTGTTCTTTCAAATTGTATGGGGGCATTTTGGGTTTCCCACATCCCTTATTTATGATCGAGATTCTCGATTTGTTGGGAAATTTTGGTCAAGTTTATAAGGACTCATGCACAATAAATTGAAAAAGAGCACAAAATTCCATCGACAAATCGATGGCCAAACATAAGTGGTGAACATAACGGTAATACATCTTCCTCATGGTTATTGCAGCAAGCATCCTAAATTTTGGGATGAACATTTACATTACATTCAACATGCTTACAACTGGGTGAAGCATTCATCGACTCCAACATCTCCAATTGAGGCATGCTTGGGATACTTACCAAAATCTCCTCTAGATTTTATCTTTGAAAAATATGTTGATATTGATGGACATAGTGACATAGATAAGGCTAAGAGATTCAATGAAAAATTTCAATTGGTGCATCAAATGGTTCGAGAATAGTTGGAAAAGAGTCAAGCCAAGTACAAGACAATACATTATAAGCATCGTGTTGATCACATTTTTCATGTGAGAGATTAAATTTGGATTCACATTGGAAAAGATTGAATCCAAAGAGAAGGTAAAAAACTTAAGCCAATCAGATATGGTCCATTCAAGCTTTTAGAAAATATTGGTAATAATGCATTATCGTTAGATTTTCCTCCATATATGAAAATATATGAAGTTGTTAATGTTGAAAATTTGAGATTATATGAGCCTCCTTTGATTTAAGATCAAGGAGAGAATGTTTAGATTCCTTCAATTGAATATTTCTCTCATGTATATCTTGAAAAATTAAAAACAAGATATTATTCTTGACAGAAGAATAAGAACTTCAAAATGAGGGAACATGGAGTAGCTTCATGTCGGGATCGAAGGTACAAATCCAAGCAAAGGAAAAGGGATTGAGATTGGAAGGGTGAGGGAACTATACCCTCATTTGTTTTTTGAATGAAAATGATATTTTGGAGGTCCAAAATCTTCTAGTGGGGAGGAATGATCGAGTGGATTAGTAAAAGTGCTCAAAATTCAAAGTGCTCAAAATATCTCTAAAAGGGTTTCAAAACGTATATATCTTCTCCTTGAATCCAACACAACTTGAATCACTCAAAACCAATATCGTATGCTCTCGATATCGTATTCTGATCGCTTTCTTAAACAACTAAAAATTTTGCACATGGGATGTAGCACTGCTGACTAGGAATTCCATACACTAATTGGGTAGGGTGACTAGGCAAACTCACTCTACTTCACAGGCCAATGGCAGGCTGCCACATCACCTCATTTTATTTTTTCGGGGTTGGTGTGTTTTGATTGGTTGAATGGTGGTTTTTGTTGGACCTATGAATGGTAGTCGCATGGCCCAATGGTAGGTTGCCACGTGGCCTCCCGGGGGTGGTTTAAAATTTTGGTTCATGGCTGAACTAACCTCCACAGTGATAGAACCTTAGACCTCATGCCGAGAAAAGAAGCACTCTACCATAGCGCCACGGGTGTTTCTTGTTAACTATAGAAACTCATTGTTATTTAAGGTTTCAGTGGATATGATATAGGGTATGAAGCCAAGGCTAAGCCCTGGTCCACGGTCACCTTCCAACCCACGAGGCCATAGGTAAAAAGGAGTCGAGGGCTTAGGTTTAGCCCTAGCCCAAATTTTCGATACTCATACATAACCTGAGCATAGGTGTGGGAAGAGGTACATACGAGGACCAATGCAGAGGTTTTGGAATAACGCTAGGAGAATGGCCCATGTGGCCCAATTTTTCCACTCACAGGTCATTATACATTTAAACCAAGTGAAAATTTGCAACCAATTCAATGCGAATCTCATCAGCGTCAGGCAAAAATGTAGCTTAGCGGTTCCAGAAAAGGTGGATTCGTAGAACAGTTATCAGGGGAGTCCAGTTTGTAGAGTACTTTGCAGCAAAACTTCTCTAGAGCATAACTTCTTTATTTTTTTACCAAATTGAGCCCAACAAGAGCCCAACTTAGGGTTTTTGACTGTTTAGGAGCTATTTCAGACATTATTTTTGCATCCTGAGTACTGTAAATCCATGAATTCATAGATTTGAGGACTTAATGAAAGAGGCCCAACATTGGAAGCTATACGAGGAGATGTATCCCAGGAGGGGTGAACTCCTTTATCATTTTTCTATTTTTTGTTGTTGTATATGGTATTATTGTATATGTTTTTATGCTACAAAGTGAGTTAAAAACCTTAAATTTATGTGCTTTTTAAAATTGATCAATTTCCTAAAAGACAAAAAAATTTACTTGCACATTTCATAAAACCTTCAAGGTTACAATTACAGATCATCTCTTATGAAAACTAAGCCTCTTTCCCACATATTCCAACACCATTTTGACACAAAAATATAAATTTAATTTGAATAACAGTTTTAAGTATGCACACAAAAAAATGATAAGTCCTTGCACACCACCGCAATGTAATGGCAACACCAATTCTAAAAAAAAATTGATTTTTCTAACATTTAATTCGCACACATCTGAATAGTATCCATACACATGGCTGCAAATTTCATTCCTCAGTTCTGACCAGTAATGCGGTTGATGACTCTAGAAAATGAAGAAGTTTTTTTCCGCACAAGTTTGAAAATCTACAGGTCCCCGAAGTCACTTCACCAGCTAAGGTTTAATGCGGGAAATGGTCCTATATGGTGGTTTTCAAAAAATGTTCATCACAAAAACGAGTGGTTGTGGTTAAATACTGGGGCACAAGCCCCATTTTCAAAATCCACCAATAGTGATGTCGGGGTGCATTTCAAAACCATGTTGCCATGTCAATGGTAAAATTGACTCCAATCAACTCTCAAAAGGGTATTTCTCAGAAAAACAACTCAGATGGTTAATTGACTGGGTAATATGTGCAGGACGCACAACCATTTAAGAGTAATTTATGCAGGACAAAAAACCATTATTTTCTAGACTGATTAAGTGGTGGAGCTTTCCAATTGTGGAATGCATTGGTTGCATTTCAGAGACCTGATTTTATGCTAAGTAGAATTCGAACTCAATACATATTGATTTATGAATGACATACAAAGGTTGTGCATAGTGAAGGGAAGATATGGTTCTTTTTGGGAGAGGGGATATTCTTTAAAGGTTCCCTTTGGCCAATTGTTACTGTAACCAATTATAAATTCATTTATTCGGAAACATATATTAAATCAATTTTCATTACTAGGACGAGGTCCTCATACCTTTAATTTTTACACTTCAGCATGCAATGCCTTCTACTCTATTATTATCATGTGCTTCAATGCATATAAAATTTTACATATATTTTATCATTTACTTCATATGAAGTTGTCGACCATTTTACATCGAACAGATTACCACAACACACCCACTACAACTTACCACAATTCGATCTTCGATTTCGATATCCAATAACATGTCAAATGCTTAAATTCTTGCTTCAACAGGTCAATATTTCAAGACCAGAAAACTAAGAAAGAAGAGTGTGGAAGGATTCCATGGCACAAGTTAATCTACAAGCGGATAAACTACCCACTTTGATACCACTATAAACAATAAGATTGGAAACCAAACTCAAAAGTATTATTAATTATTAATCTCAAAGAATGATGTACATGATGTACATAAAAATGCATAAAATAAACCATTGAATGAGTTCATGGGTTTTCTTGGAATCTAATAACCAAATACCCTAACAAAAACTAACCTAAGGATTAGTTGTCTAACAAAGTCGGGTCAAATCCTTTCTCTATAGGCCAAAACAATATCATGTCGACTGCACAGATTTGGTTCAAACCCCCTCTTTTAGTTCTTTGAAAAAATTTAAACAATACTTTCAAAAGAATGGCCCACACATAGTGCTCAAGCCTTAATGGTTTCCAACACGGGTTGGAATATTCTTCCCCCCCCACCCCTCGCCCATGATTTTCAACTATCAGCAGGGCCACGGTATGAGGACGAGGTTCAGAGTGTGTTGCGTTTGTATTATGAATGAAATCATGTAGGATCCACCTATGAATTACGAGATTCATCTTCCTATTTATAGTGGATGAACAAATAACTGTAAGTAAATTACAATTATCTCCTATGCAGGGATCCCTTCCTCCATAATCAAGACTTCAAACTCTTCCATCAATATAAATTTAACTCAAAATGTTGATCATAGTCCAGATTCATTTTCATACAAACTTACCATTATACAATAACTATTGAGGGACTAGGTTTCTTGTAATCCATATTTTCACAACATAAAGGAATAAAACACAGAGACGATATTTAAACGAGAATTTAGCAGTAATAGATGTAGGAAAAACCATTCTAGGCCTAAATAAGATCGTTTATTTCTTTTCTTCGTCCCTCATTTGATTTCTCGACATATATTGGATTCTACGCCTCACCATTACTCCCAATCCTTATATGGTGATTCTCAATCTCTACACAACAACCTTTTTTATATAGATGTGTGGGTCATCTTAATGCATGATACATGCCCTCTCTGACAGAGACCAAAAAAACATCAGGAACATCACCAGTCTATTAAAATAAAAAGGAATTTATAGAGAAGTGTTAAATGGGATCTCTACGTGATTATCCTCTCAGGATCACCTCACCTACCTCTCCTAAGGCTCTCTTCTTTCCATAATTTTTTCTACAAGTAGAAAATATCCTAACGGATAACTCATACGGGACACTTGTCCTTATAATTTTAAAACTAAATCATAGCTAATTAAACACTTGTAACCTTTGTAAAGGCACATTTGGGAAATTTACCAACTCATCAAAACAACCTACATTCCCAGATACTTCTAGAATTTAGACACTTGGCTTTAAACTAAATCCTGTTGATTTTAATTTTTTTACAAATTTAAAATTGGAAAAATTCAGGACCCCTTGCCCTGGAACAAATTTCGTTGATAGGGATGATGCTCCTACATCAGACTCCATGGGTGGAAAAATAATATGACCTTTGGGTCATGTACCTCTTGGATCCCAAATTTATTTTGTTGTTGAGCATTCTTTTGTTGTCATTTTCAATTGTTCATTCATTCTTCCACACTTTATTTTGCAACCTGATATAAAAATTTTCGATGTATACTTGTAATGTCAGCTGGATTATGTTGTTAATTGCCTCACTCTTCTCAAATTACTTCTCATCATGTATCCCTTCCATCAACCCCCTTGCTTCTTGAATCTTAGTGTCTAACTTTTCTTCTTGCTGGAATATATTGCTAACATTATTCAACTACGTTAGTAAATATTTCATGGTTTTTATTCTCATTTCATCATATCAGTAATCATCCATACTTGCATTATTTCTCCCTAGTTGTCTCACAAGATATTAGCTCTTATCTTTTGCACATCATTTACAATAAATACCATGCTTATCAAATTCTAATTGATCACCTTGCTTGGTGTTTTCAACCTATTGATTATACTCCAAACAATTCCACAATTTGCATCCCTCTGCTGGAAATGAAACATAATTTCATTGTTTTGGGGCAGACTTGTCCCCGCGCTCCTTATCCCATATTCCTCTGCTTGGAAGACCATAAATTATAGCTCTTTTATTGCAGCTTCATATTATGCTTCTCTTGTGCCTACAAGTATATAATCAATTTTAAAACTGAAGTTCTCCTTCATTTCCTTGGATGCAATGATAACCCCTTCTTTGTTAGGTTTTATTGAGAATTCCTCCTCTTGGGTTGTATTATTACGTCATGGTAATAACCTCTCCAACAATTTCATCTCTTCTTCAAATTTTAGGAACATTTCATATGAATGCTTATTTTTTTATTCATCTTCAATACCCAATTGTGCTTTCTTCTCTTCATCACCAAGTCCTTGCAATTGTGCTCTTGTGACAATATTTTTGCATTGTGAATTTTGATTGTCTCTATGAAACAATGGCGTTTCATCTTCCACCATAATAGAAATATGCTTATGTACATTTTTATGTTTTTAACAAGGGTACCTCTATCATGTCCATGGCCACATGCATAAACTAACTCCATTCTCTTTGTAGATACAATTTCTACATATTTATGGCAAGAATCACTTCTGTGGATTTTAGAAAGCATGTTTATTTCTTCATACTCGCACTTCTATGTAACCACCCCATCCCACATTTACCCTCTTTTACAAGCTCTCTAGGGTAAACATGATTTGAATGTTACTATGAGATGACCAGACCTCCAAGTTCTAGTTATGGAAGTGGGGTCTACTAACCAAAAACATACTATCATCCCTCGGGGACACCAAATCACCGAAGTGTCTGACAATAACCACTAGTGATAATTCATTGAGTTGTGACTTTCTCTTTTCAAGCTTCACACCCAAATCACAGGATTGACACACTATGCATGTGGTTGGAAGGCTTCAACCACATGCATAACCATTCCTCCATGCGGTTATAAACGAAATTATCTAGTTCAAAGGTTGTGGTTGCATGATATATGCCACGTTTTCTTGGCTAGCTTATAGGCCACTACCCAGTACCACCCTAATATCTTGAGAACTCATTATATAACGACAACAAGTATGTACAATGAATACTTAGGCTAGAACTCGCTCAAACATGCTAGTCACATGGTAAGAATTTTGCCAAACATGTAGTAAGAATAGTAGCTACAGGTTATGAATACATATATGATCATGATCTTCTTAACTTCATCATCAAGAAGGCTCAATTCCCTCTCAATCTAGCTGCAAGAACACTTGTTATCCCATGCATACATTAACCATTCCATAACTAAACAAATCATGAACAAGATCCATAGTAAGAGCACATAATTCAACCATGCCTATAACCAACATATAACCATAATAGAATCCATGAAAAATCATCCATAAGACCAACATAATAACTAGTAAATGTTCTCATAAATCACAATAGGAAAATAGTTCATATACCACATGCAAATGCAAACCAAGTCACAAGACTTCCGCATACCACTTTACCATAGACTGGGTTGAACCAAATCTCTATTTCGTCCAATCACCCCTATTCCATATTCCAAGCATGAATGTGGGATCATATGGGTTAAACAAAAATATAACCAACTAGGGCTTCTAGAGGCCAAACCACCTCAACCCTCAACCACATTGATTTCACCTAAAATTTTCTAGAAATCACTAACACCAAACAAGCTTGTATGCCTCTAACCTCCTTCACCGGTTCCAGAGGAATTTTCCTGTCTCCACCCATACATCAATAGTTCTAGGAGAAATTAAATCTCCACCCTTGACCCTTGGTAATTTTCCTAATACCACCTCAACCAGGATCCAAGAATATCGACCATCCAAAGTTGAATCAAACTAGAGAACCCAGTGCATATTGGCTATTCAGGAAATGGCAAGGCAAGGCTGAAACCACTGTTAATATAGGAAAATCCCATGCCAATGATAGAAAAATAACCAAAGAAACACATGCATGTACCATGCATCCAAATCTCACCAAGGAAATCAGACATGCAACCTATTACCTGCAATGAACTCTAGTTGTATTTTTTTATCTAACCTTCTTTTTCGCTGCACACAATTCCTTTGCTTGCTTCTCTCTAAGAACAAATGAATGATAGGATTCTCCAAGAATGCTCTAAGTGTTAAAAAGTGTAAGAGAGATAGAATGAACAATATTCGAGACAAAAAATGTCAAAATTTTTGAAATGTTTCTCTAATTCCTTTTTATCATTGATGTTTAGTATCTTACTTTCCTTTTTCTCCTGTTTTCCTTTATTTCCATACTTGAATGTCATTTATCACCTCTTTTCCTTTTTCAATTCCTTTGACAATTTCCATAGCCATTAATAAACCACAAGTGATTCCCACTACAATTTTTAGCTACCATTGATCTTGGAATACATTTCACGTGACCTTGGTCTTATTCTATTTACATATAAACTTAACCAAGAGTTGTTACATTATGAAAAGCCATTCTGGAATTTTTCTCCTCTTTCTGGACAATCTTCATGAACTCTTCATCTGCTAATGAATTCTTGTATTCACTCAAGAAAAAAATATTTTCAGAAGGTAAAGACATTAGTCTTGCAATTTGTGGTTCCCTTATTCACACATTTCTTGGTTGTATTTTCTAGGCAATCTTCTCCATTCCTAGGGTTGTCTAACCAGTTCTCTAAAAATTTTGAATGTTCCCAATTCTCTTTATTGCATGTTCTTTCACAATTTGGGCGCATTTCTTCACATAACCTTATGGCCACCTTATTATTCTCATTCTCCCTTTAAGTAGTATTATTTTGACATTTACGAGACAATGATGACTTGTGCCTTCCGTCTGTAGTATATTTATGGTTCTCCTCTTCAACCACAGTTCATATGACAGCTTCAGAGAGTCACCAAATATTTACAAAACTTAATGTTGGATTATATTCTCTTCCTTCAATATGTTGGTTAGAATGCTCAGTTGCTTCCCTGATGTTTTCTCTTACAATCTTCTCATCTTGTATGACAACTTGTGATGTCTATCCCTCTTTCTAATCTGCACAAAAACAAAGCAGAATAGCTTTAAAAGAGTGAGGCTCTTGGGCCTCCATTGATGCTTCTAACCCTATTATACATTTGGACTTATATCATAGTCCCTCAGACCTTCAACTGGTCCCATCTCTCCTCCTTCAACATTCTCTATGGCATGCACACACAAATTGTTATTTTTGAAAATGCAAGGATTTTGAGCCTCCTCTTCTATCAACAACTCCCCTTGTTGGGTTGGACTCTTCACATAGTCCTCATCATCATCAATGTCTTCCCTGAGGATTTTTCCTTGTTCTATTCTAAAAAGGAAAACATATTCTATTATCTCTTTCTTCTTGAGATCTTCCACAAGTATCTTCTCATTATCTTCTCCGGGTTCACAATAATGAATTCCACCTAACTTAGGCTCAGCTACTCTAATATCTCCACAATCCATGCTTTTATAAAAGGCCCTATATTTCTTCTCCCAACTCTTTAAATTTTAGGGATGTCCTATTAAATCCCTTCTCACACATAATTGGTACATCCTCCTTAGTTTTGGTCTTTGGTCTTCTTCCTTCTTTTGTAGCAATTGCATTAGCACAATAAGTTGTCCTTTAAACTCAATCATATCTCTTCCAAAATCTTCATTACTTAGCATCTTCATGCCATCCTTCTCTCCTCTACTATGGATTTTACTTGAACCTTCATTATGGCCAACAATTGTAACCTTCTTCTTCTTTTGCATGAGCTCCTCCATGCTCATCGTAAGAAACAAATTAGCCATGTAGCAAGCCTCACCTCACTTGTTACCCGAGCACCTCACCTGCACCTGGCTATTGGTGTTTCTCTGGTTCCCTCCTCTGGAACCTCTTGAGTACTCCGTGTTCCTCTCTCGTTGTTGCACCTCCTGCTCACATCCTAAGAACTTCACTCTTTCTCTCCTCTTGAGGACCTTATGTCCTCTTCTCTCTTTTCCAATCTCTGCTGGATCCTCATTTTCTTATGCAACCTCTCTACTGCAATATTCTCTGCCACAATCCTCTACTCCTATATAGGAAATCTTGTCATTCACACACCTCTATTTTTATTGGATGTTACTTGCAATTTTCAATTCTTTTTACTGATTAAATATAAATTTTAAAGACCAAATTTACCTGTCTAGTTCTCCAATTTTAGTCTTATCGATCTTGCTTCTAGATGGTGGTGGCCTTTATTCACTTCCAATCTTCTCCTTTTCCTTGAGAAGTCTTGTTCATTTTCTCTATCTCTGCCTTGGTTCTGGTTCCTCTGTTTTATTATCACATTCACCACTTAGCTTCTCCTTATTATCATGTCTTCAAGGATGCTGGCTACAATCTCTTTGTACTTTCAAAGCATACTATGCTTTGATACCAGAATGATAGCAGGCCCCTTCAGTGACTTGCTCATTTCCTATGATTCTTATTTTTTATGCACTTTCTTATGGCAACCCTTTCTTTATCCACTAAATGTGATTGCTGCCATGGTGCAATACCCTTCTCCTTTTGGTTTTAATAGCGTGAGTGAAAACCAATCCAACCCTTTTAACTTGGGTGCAATTCCTTATTTAACGAAATTTCTTGTCACTCTTATCTCACTCGTTACAACGTTTCTGCTAATAAATTTCCCTTATTGACCCTCATTATTCCCTTAAGATTTTAAACAAAATTTAACTAGAATGTGGTCCTTGCTCATTTTCCCAGGACAAGCTAGATCGAAGCCTAATTTATCTATAACTATCAATATTTCTGGAGTTATAGTTTCTTTAATGCATTGGGTAGTATATGCTACTTGTTAGTTTTAAACAAGTACAAAATCCAACAAGTGAAAACATATACTGCCTCGTGCATTAATGGAGCTATAGCTCCAGAAATATTGGTTTTTGTTCTCTATACACCAAAATAGTATCCCATCAACTGGGCAGGTTTGGTTTGGACTCCTCTTTTAGTTCTTCGAAAATTTTTAAATAAGAATTTCAAAATAACATCCCACACAAAGTACTCTAGCCTTCACAGTTTCCAACACGAGTTGGAATATTCTTTTATATCCTTCAAATGCAATGTTTCTCCCAAGCAGTTGAATGAATTTGAAGAAATTGGCGCAATATTGAAGCGATTAATGCGAGTTTTTCCATCTTTCTCTGGGAAAAATTTTAAGCTTTGGGCAATTAAAATGGAAGAATTTCTTGGTTCAATAGATTTATGGGAATTTGTTCAAGAAACTTCTATAAATCCCTGAGGTAAGATTATAGGTGCAATAACATTGCTTATCATTATATCAGCTCTAGATGAAAACATTTTGTCATGTATTTTGTATGAATTTGGTGAAGTATGTAATGAAAAAAAATTTTGAGATATTCTTTAAATAAATTAAAACATGCAGTGGAATGAGAAATTTGAAGTTGATGAAGGTGTTGTTAAAAATGGTGATTCTATTGAAAGCATCATAATTGGAATCAAGACTAAAAGTATGTTTGTAGTTGACAATAAAGTAGCATGTGATAGTAAGGAAACTCCCTTTGATGAAGAGACTTATGAAGTCAAATTCGATGAGAATTATGTATCTCATTAAGAGTGGTTCAATCTAATGCATGGAAAGCATCTTATTGATGAGTTTTTGTTTCGTAAGAAGATATGCCTACCTCCATACACAAATCAAATGTAGGATAACAGGTTTGCAACAACAAATTTGATTAAAGAGGTTGAAGACATGAAACAAACAACTATGACAAAAAAGAAAGATGAAGGAAGGAAATCTCTCTTAAAAGAGTAGGAAGACAAGAATCAATATGGCTCTTTTTATGATCCTTTATATAAATCTAACATTGCTTTTAAGTGTAGATATTGACAGTAAAGAAGAAGTAATAAAACTTGAAGAAATTTCAATCATTCATGACAAGTATAAGTCCCAAGAACTTGCAACAATGTTGAATGCAAAGAATGTTAGCCTGCAACCAAATCAATAAAGAGGATATTAAGGGTTCAAGTGTTCCACTATCTTATGGCAAGAACAGTGAAGATGAAAGTGCACCAGCAAATGAACAAGCATGGACCCTTTACCAAGAAGGAAAAAATGAAATGTATAATTGTAAGCCTAGTTGAGACTCAGACTAGTAGACAAGTTAAAATTTAGGTCATGATTAAGAAGAGGTGTTAGAGTATTAATCACTCCCTCTGTTCATGTTACGGTGATGCGATGTTAATCAGTAGAAGTAGTTGATAGTAAGCGAAATAGTTAAGAAAATAAATATCTGTCGGTGGGATTCACTCAGCACATCTATGTATATATCTCAGTGTTTGTAATGAAATCGATAAACTTTGGTGTGGAGTCTTCAATTTCTGATATTAAACTCATGTAACCTTTGTACAAACCCATTTGGGAAATTTTACCAACTCATCAAAATAACCTAAAGTCTCAAAGTTCAAAATTTGGACACTTAGCTCTAAACTTAATCTTTACAAATTTACAATTGGAAAAATTCAGGACCCTTGCTCTGAAACTATTTTTTTTGTTAACATGAGGGATGATGTTCCTACATCAAAACTACCACCAGAATCTAGACGAGCTCGGTCGAGCTCGAACCGTATAGAGCGCGCCTCATCGTCTGCTTATTGTATTCTTTACAGTCTTGGTTGTTATCCCTATCCATGAGTGACACGACTTCAAGTTTTCTGCAACATCTGTTGAGAGCACTATCACATACGAGACACGTGTCATTCTCAGTTGCTCTGCTCCATCATTACAAAAGGAACCTTGGTCCACATTCTTTCTCAACGCAAATTATCTCATTGCATTCTTGCATTATTGTTGAAGAAAATGATCGATCGATTGCAATTAACAAACATGGCAGAGCAGTGCAAGAAATATGGACAGGAGAAGGCTGAACAAGCCCAACAAACAACTCAAGTAATCATTTCTGTGTTTACTGGTCATTCTTCAACTCTCTTGATTTTTTTTTTAAAAGACTGCAGTGTATCAGTTGGTAGTTCATTTTTAATGATTTTATTGTTGTTGTGATGGTATTTTATATTTTGCATCACCAAGGGGATGAAGGATATGACTGAGGAGAAGGCTTCTCGGGCAACTAAGACGAGAAAGGGGATGGGTCAGTCCATGATGGGAAAAGCCTAAGAAGGGAAAGAACAAACTTGCTCTTTCTTCCAACAGGTTGTTGTTCATTTTATGACTAAACAATTCATTATTGAATCTGAAATTTTATTGGATTTAATTGAGTTTGGATGATGTTAATGCAGGCGGGGGACAAGGCGAAGGGTGCTACACAGGGCTTCATGGACACTGTAAAGAGCCCCTTTGGTGGCGAACAAAACAAATGAGGATGACTATCATGCTATGCTAAGACTTATTTATGTTGAGAAGGTGGATTATAATAATTCTCCCATTTTATTGTAGATAATAAATATTTGATGCATTATTTTATTGCCAAACAAATGAAGTGAATCCCAAGGTGAGACTCTGGAGATGAGACTTTGAATACTTGAGGCTCCCATTTTCTTTGCATTCACGAATTATATATGTTTAATATGGCAAACTATTTATGGTTTTTGCAGTTTGTTACTTTTCTGTATCTTTAAATTTTATGGATAGTTTCTTGTTTTATAGAACTTTATATACAGCAAGTTGGGTTTATAATAGTGGGTGGTTCTTGTTTTGTATTACTTTATATACACCAAGTTGGGTTTATAATTGTTATTGGATTAGGATTGGGTTATATATTTTTTTCTTTATTTTTTATTGGGTTAGGATTCGGTTATATATTTGTTTTCTTAAATTTCTAATAAAGAGAAAATGTATAACTTTACATACACCAAGTTATGATTGGGTTGTATAACTTTATAAAAATTGGGTTTTATAAATTTATAACATTTTTTATTGGGTTATTATTCGGTTATATTTTTTTTCCTTAAATTTCTACTAAAGAGAAAAAACCAAAACCAACGAGTACATACATATACTCCCATACTCCCATTCCTAGAAATAATCAACGAGTAGATATATACACTCCCATCCCTAGATATAACCAATGAGTAGATATATACACTCTCATCCTTAGACATTTGGGTTATGTGTACTCCCATCCATAGACTTTCTGGTTACATGTGTTCTGATTCACCCCGCTTTGGCTCTGCCCCTTGTTCTATGGTTCAGGGGTGCCTTTCCCTGGCTTCGGATTCGCGGATCCAAAGTCTCACTTCTTCTACTTAAAGTTCTACTCAATCTTGGCGGCATAGTGATATTTCGTGCTAAGCGAGGTAATGTCGAGGAATTCCATTTCCTCCTGAATGTGTCTATGCAGATAGTTGCGGTACTTTAGCACCAAATTTATCTTTGAATCTTTAATACTCAACTTTGTTCGCGGGGTATGGAACAAATTCGTCAGTTCGTGCACATCTTGATACCTTTGTTGTCGCAGCATGGTCCATTGGATGTACTTGTCCTCATAGCTCCCCACGGGGTAATATTTTTCCTTGATGCCATCTTAGAACAAATTCCAAGTGGGTGCGGCCGAGAATAGAGAGGGTTCCCTCTCGTCCTTTTGCTCACAGTAGGTTTCCCACTAGTCTTTGACATGGGAGTCAATTTGAGGAGTGTAAAAATAATCTTTTCTCGGTCGAAGAAATCATGGACTGAGAAATACCCTTCTAGAAAATTCAACCATCTATCTACGACATCTGCATCTATCTGGCCTTCAAATATAGTAATGTCAAATTTTACCTGTACCTTGAAGAGAGTGGCACCTCTATATTTTTTGTTGGATGCATATGCGCGGTAGGTGGGCAGTCATTGAAGGATCTGAACAAAGTTTTCCATCATCGCATTCCTTTGTTTCTCAAGGGCCTCCTCGAGCAATATTTTGATAGGATCTCCTACTCCCTCGTCTTTATTTTCTTCCACCATGGGAGATCATTGACGTTTACGAGGCTGATCTTGCAAGGGTTGAACCAGATGGAGCCCTATCTCCTTATACCCTAACCTCGTTGGGGACAGGCAAATAAAAATAGAGAAAGAGCAGACCACTCTGATACCAGTGATTGAGATTTATGTAGGAACACAATAATATACAAAAATAGACATAAACACAAACATGCAATAGAAATAATACTTCATTTCATTCATATTAAATAACAGAAATATGCTTACAGACATAATGGAAAGAAACTAGCTAGGACATTGGTAGCTTATCTCTAAGAAGAGATGTGGCAGCTACATGCCTCTGAACTGTGTTACAATGAGGCTCGAAGGCCTATTTATTGTTGAGAAACAAAATAAAATCTTAACAATCCAAAAACCTAACCCTAGGATATGAAGTGCCAAAATTGTGGGCCTTGTTTGGGTAAATTGGTACATGAATCTTCCCGAGGACGTAACTTTGGCATACGATATCCGTTTCTCGTGCTCAATACATCGTTAGAAATATATATCTGAGGGCTACAATTTTTGAGTGATTGACCAACATTAGTCCATGGACCCATGTTTCTCCCAGTTTTCCCAAAAAACGTCATTTAGGGCTCCAAAAAGTTCAGGACCTAAAAAACTACTAAAAATAGTAAGTTGTACTAAAACCGAAAAACTAAAAGAACCGATGGTGGGGTTTCAAATGGAATAGGTGGGTGGCCACCAATATCCACCTGGATCAGTAGGGCCTCAAAACGGCTCCAAAAGTTCAGGACCTAAAAAACTGCTAAAAATAATAAGTTGTACTGAAACTGAAAAACTGAAAGAATCGATGGTGGGGGTTCAAATGGAATAGATGGGTGGCCACCAATATCCACCTGGATAATTAGAGCCTCAAAACAGCTCCAAAATTTCATGACCTGAAAAATTGCTAAAAATAGTAAGTTGTGTTGAAACTAAAAAACTGAAAGAATTGATGGTGCGGGTCCAAAAGGAATAGGTGGGTGGCTACCAATATCCACCTGGATCATTCCTCCCTCCTTTGGAAGCAATGGTCCCCATTGAGTTAAGTTCCTCCATGAGAGGCAAATTCTATTGAACTTGGTATTGGATTTGTCCAGGATGTCGTCGACCTGCTGGCAGATGTGCTCGATGCGTCCAATAAATTTGGTTGCCTCAAACAATACATGTGTGGATTGTTTTTGTGTAGTCGCATGAGGTATAGAAACATCAGGTGGTGATGCAACAGGGTTCAGATCATTGGAGTGCTTGTCCTGACAGTGTAGAGGAACCTCTGTGGGTGAGGAGAAAATGTCTTCGTATTCCTCCATGAATTTTTCCATTTGCTACAGCTGTGTAGGGGAGCCATGTTTCAAGGTTGTGGCCACAATCTTCTTCTTTCCTTGTGAGCGAGTTGTAAGGAAAATAAATTTTCTAGTTTGGGAAACAATCTTACTGCATTTTTTTGCAATAGTCAAGGAGATGGAAAGAGGCGGTACTACCTCTGGTATCCTGTACAATTTATTTCCCAAAGTAATAACAACAGAACGAGGCCTAGACTCATACACAGCATGTTTCATTTTCTGGTTTGGGAAACAATCTTACTGCATTTTTTTGCAATAGTCAAGGAGATGGAAAGAGGCGGTACTACCTCTGGTATCCTGTACAATTTATTTCCCAAAGTAATAACAACAGAACGAGGCCTAGACTCATACACAGCATGTTTCCTCCACAAGTATGGTTGGCCCAATAATACATCAGCTACATCAAGAGGAGCAATATCACACAATACCTCATCCGTGAATGGCTTAATGTTGTACGGAAGGCAGTACTATTGGCGAACGTGGAGATCTCTCACTCGGTGAAGCCACTTGATGCTATACGGCTACAGGTGTGCTATGGTCAGTAAGCCGAGCCGCGTCATGACCTCTGCTGAAATGAGGTTCTTTTGGCTTCCACTATCGACAAGAAATTGCAGTGGAGAACCCTTCACCCACATCTGCGAATAGAAGAGGCATTCCCCATCCTCTGGATCCTCGGGATCCTCCCTCTGGAGCTTGGTGATGGAAACAATGGCAATGGGGTCTGCATCAATGATCTTCTTCCCTTTATCATCTCCCTTTTCTGGTTTCAGCTCAGGATCAGAACATGCGTCTGATTCGGGTGCCTTCAGTTCGGCCACTAGCGACTGTTTGTCCTGACACTTGTTTGTGTTGTGAGTGGGATTGTTATGAAATTCACACCACTTTCCCGTGTCCTTCTTTGGATTTGTGGTGGTGTTCTAAGTCGCCCCGCTTTGGATCTGCCTCCTGTCCTATGGTTCGGGGGTGCCTTTCCCTGGCTTTGGATTCGCAAATCCAAAGTCTCGCTTCTTCTGCTTAAATTTATGCTCGATCTTGGCGGCATAGTGATATGTTGTGCCAAGCGAGGTAATGTCAAGGAACTCCATTTCCTCCTGAATGTGTCTGTGCATACATCTATGGTACTTTAGCACCAAATGTCTCTCTAAATCTTTAATAACAAACTTTTGTGCGCAGGGTATGGAACAAATTCGTCATTTCGTGCACATCTTGATCCCTTTGCTGCTACAGCATGGTCCATTGGATATACTTGTCCTCATAGCTCCCCACGGGGTAATATTGTTCCTTGATGCCATCTCGAAATGAATTCCAAGTGGGTGCGGCTAAGAACAGAGATAGTTTTCTCTCGTCCTTTTGCTCACAGTTGGTTTCCCAATAGTATTTGACATGGGGGGCAATTTGGAGGAGTGCAAAAATAATCTTTTCTCAGTCAGAGAAATCATGGACCGAGAAATACCCTTCTAGAAAATTGAACCATCTATCTACAATGTATGCATCTATTTGGCCTTCAAATATAGGAATGTCAAAGTTTACCTATACCTTGAAGGGAGTGGCACCTCCAGAGTGGTTTTTGGATGCAAATGCACCGTAGGTGGGCAACCGTTGAAGGATCTGAGCAAATTTATCCATCATAGCATTCCTTTGTTTCTCGAGGGCCTCCTCGAGTAATATTTTGATAGGATCTCCTGCTCCCTCGTCTTTCTTTTCTTCCTCCATGGGAGGTCATCGGGGTTTGCGAGGCTAATCTTGCAAGGGTTCAACCAGATCAAGCCCTAACTCCTTATACCCTGACCTCATTGGGGACATGCAAAGAAAAATAGAGAAAGAGCAGACCGCTCTAATACCACTGATCCGGATTTGTGCAGGAACACTATAAAATATAGAAATAGACATAAACACAGAGATGCAGCGGAAATAATACTTCATTTCATTAATATCAAATAACATAAATATTCTTATAGACATAATGGAAATAAACTTGTCAGGGCATTAGTAGCTTATCTCTGAGAAGATATGTGGCGGCTACAAGCCTATGAACTGTGTTACAATGAGGCTCAAAGGCCTATTTATTGTTGAGAAACAATAGAAAACCCTAAACATCCAAAAACCTAACCCTAGGAGATGAAGCACCAAAACTGTGTGCCCCGTTTAGGTAAATTGGTACACCAGTCTTCCCGGGGACGTAACTTTGGCTTACTATATCTGTTTGACGCGCTCAATACCTCGTTAGAAATATCTATGCGAGAACTACAACCATTGAGTCTCGGTTTTCCCAAAAATTTCATTATGGCCTCAAAATGGCTCCGGAAGTTCAGGACCCAAAAAACTGCTAAAAATAGTAAGTTGTGTTGAAACTGAAAAACTGAAAGAGTCGATGGTGGGGGTTTAAATGGAATAGGTGGGTGGCCACCAATATCCACCTGGACCATTAGGGCATCAAAATGGCTCTGGAAGTTCATGACCCGAAAAATTGTTAAAAATAGTAAGTTGTGCTGAAACTGAAAAACTGAAATAATTGATGTGTCGGGTCCAAATGGAATAGGTCGGTGGCCACCAACATCCACCTGGATCAGATTTGGACTTATCTCATAGTCCTTGAGACCTTCAATTATTCCCATCTCCCCTCCTTCTTCATCCTCTTTGGAAAAACCTACATAAACACATAAATTGTTAGTTTTAAAAATGAAAGGCTTTTAAGCCTCCACTTCTATCAACAACTCCCATTATTTTTTTGGACTCTTCACATAGTTCTCATCATTACTCAGCCTCTTCATTCCATTTCTCTTGGCATCCTTCTCTCCTCTATCGTGACTTTTACTCAAATCTTCATTATGACTAGCAATGGTCACCTTCTTCTTCTTCTGAATGAGCTCCTCCATGCTCATCGTAAGCAACAACTTAGCCCTGTAACGAGCCTCACCTCACTTGTTACCTGAACACCTCACCTCCACCTAGCTATTGGTGTTTCTCTAGATCCCCCCTCTGGAACCTCTTGATTACTCCTTGTTAGTCTTTGGTTGTTGCACCTACTACTCACGTATGGAGAACTTCACTTTTCTCTCCTCTTGAGGATCTTCTGTCCTCTTCTCTCTTTTCCAATCTTAGCTGGAATCATCCTTTTCTTATGCAACCTCTCTATTGTAAGATTCTCTGCCACAATCCTCTACTCCTATCTTGGAAATGTTCTCATTTACAACACCTTTTGTTGTATACGTTGCTACCTGCAATTTTTCAGTTCTTTTTACTAATTAAATCCAAATTTTAAAGACCAAAATTACCTGACTGGTTCTCCAATTTTAGTCTTCTCAATCTTTCTTCTAGATGGTGGTCTCTATTCTCTTCCAGTCTTTTGCTCTACCTTGAGAAATCTTGTTTAGTTTCTATGTCTCTTCCTTTATTATGGTTACTTTTTTTTATGCTCACATTCACCGCTGAACTTCTCCTTATATTGTCTTCAATGATGTTGGCTACACTCTCTTTACACTTTCATAGCATACTATGTTTTGATATCGCAACAATAGCAGGCCCCTTCAGTGACTTGCTCATTTCCCATTATTCTTCATTTTTATTTTCTTTCTTATGGCGACCCTTTCTTTATCCACTAACGGCAACTACTACCATGGTGAAATTCCCTTCTCCTTTTGTTTTTAATGGCATGATTACAAGCCTTATCCAAACCTTTTAACTTGGGCATAATTCCTTATTTAACACAACTTCTCGTCACTCTTATCTCACTCGTTCCCACATTTGTGCAAAGAAATTTCCCATATGGACTCTCCTTATTCCCTTGAGAGTTTAAACAAATTTAAACTAGAGCATGGTCCTCACTCATTTTCCCAAGACAAGTTTGATCGAAGCCTAATTTCTCTATGGCTATCAATATTTCAAGAGCTATAGCTCCATTAATGTATGGGGCAACATATGCTACCTGTTAGATTTAAACAAGAACAAAATTCAACGGGTGGCATATACTTCCCTGTGCATTAATAGAGCTATAGCTTCATAAACATTGGTTATCGTTCTCTATACGCCAAAATCGTATCCCATCGACTATGCAGGTCTGGTTCGGACCCCTCTTTTAGTTCTTTGAAAATTTTTAAATAAGACTTTCAAATGAACGACCCACGCAAAGTCCTCCAGCCTTCACGGTTTCCACCACGGGTTGGAATCTTCTTTTATCTGCCAAATGCAATGTCGCTGCCGACTAGGGATCGAACCCAACTGGCGGTCGGGTCAGAGGCTCTTCCCTATTTCTTAAGCCTTTACACCAACAAATCCCTTGACTTTCGACTTTTAACAGGGTCACAGTGGAGGTCGGGGTCAAGATTGTGTTACGTTTGTAGTATGAAGGAACTCGGATATAATCGACCTCTGATTTATGAGATTCACCTTTAGTGACATGGTGCACACAAAACTATTAGTCTATTCATGGTCATGAGATCCAATAGTTTCTAAAATAAGAAAATAATATTGATAGACTCTAACCACTAACAAACAAAATCTACCTATATTCTAATATAAGCATTATTCCAAGTCATTCCTAAACTACTAGTAAATTACAATTTTATTACAATTATCTCCTCTTCGGGGTCCCTTCCTAGTAATCAAGACTTCAAACTGTTTTTCAATAGAACTTTAACTTGAAATATTGATCATAGTCCAGATTCATTCTCATACGGACTTAACATTATTCAATGACTATCGAGGTGCTCGTATTGCAAAGTTTAGCAACATAAAGGAATAAAACACAAACGATATTAAAACGAGAATTTGGCAGCAATAGAACTTGAAGCAAAACCATTCTAGATTTTTGATTTCTCAGCAGAGATTGGATTCTACGCTTCACCATTACTCCCAATTCTTATATGGTGATTCTCATTCTAAGCAACACTTATATATATATATATATATATATATATATATATATATATATATATATATATATATATATATATATATATATATATATATATATATATATATACATATATATATATATATACATGATATAGACACCCTCTGTGACAGAGACCAGAAAAGCATCAGGAATGGGATCTGTACCCGATACCTCTACACAAAATTATTTTACGAGTAGAAAATATCTCTCGTAACGGATAACTCATATGGCACACTTGTCCTTAATATTTTAAAACTAACTCACAGCTAATTAAACACTAACCTTGTACAAGCTCATTTGGGCAATTTACCAACTCATCAAAATAATACCATCAGAATAAGTCTCAAATTCCTTCAGAATTTGGACACTTCGCTCTAAACTAAATCATATTGATTTTAATTTTTTTATAAATTTACAATTGGAAAAATTCGAGACCCCTTGGACTCTTCACTCTAGACTAAATCATATTAATTTTAATTTTCTTACAAATTTACAATTGGAAAAATTCGGGACCTCTTGATCTGGAACAAATTATTTTCTTGCAATATCAAAGCTACCACCATACGCTAGACCACTACGTCAAAGTCACATTTTCCCATCCCATGCCTTCAAGCTAAGTCCTTGTGGAAATTGTTGCTAATGTATTTCAGATTCATGGAAATTGGTCATCTCAATGTCAAATTAATTGTTGCAAATGTATGAGCATAGTTGGTGGAGTGGTTTAAGGACTAAACAGAATAGGTCAAATGGCAGAATAGATAGTAGGATAGTTAGGTAGTTTTTTTTTTTTGAATTTTGTAATTTTTTTCAAAAAAATAGGTAGTTGGAGTGTTTGAATTGTATTTCTGATAGTGGAAATGAATTCAACACCATCACAAACGCCTTAAAGCACCTAAAATACTAAAGTTTAACCACTATAACCTATATTTTAATCAAAAATCTTTGCCCAAATTTTTTACAATTTTAAGGAAATTTCTACCAAAATTTCTAAATTATTATGTGGGTTTTTTAGACTTGCACTGACTCTGACTCTAACTGTAGCAGTGTGGCTAAGTTGATTTTCACTTTCCAATGAGTCACAAGACTGTATAGTACAGTCTTATGTATGAAGATAGAAGCATTTAATGTTCAACTCTGAAATTCTCTGTTCTTGGAGAAAATGCTTCCATGGCAGAAGCTGGTATATTGGAATGACGCGAGATTTAAACCTAAGACATTGTAAGTACTTTTTCATTCTATAAAAATAGTTGATTTTATCGATCTTTAAAAAAAAAAAAACTCTTAAATTCTCTGTATAATGATGAAGTATCTTGGATATGTTCATCCAGTATATTGCAAGAGCGCTGAGGAGTATGTTGAAGCTTGAGACATCTTTAAGGTGTAAAGCAATTAGTGCATCACAAACCCACATATATAATGTAAAATTATTTAGCTCTTCATGTAAATTTATTAATTTAAAATTTTCATCTCAAACACATCTAAATATAAATGTAAATTTCATCTCCATCTGGTTCAAATAACTCTCTAAAGATCTCCTTGCTCTATTGTCACATTTAACTATCCGAAAACATTACACACATAAAAAAAAATTTTACCAACCACATAACAATGCTCCCATCGTTTACCGGAGACTATACAATTATTGCTATATACATAACCAAGCGTTTAGTATTTGTTCCCATAAACATAACTTAATATCCCTTTTGGCGTTAGCATTAAACTGAAGGATTTATCACATGGATTAACTACGGGTTTCGCTGTTTAAATGGGCTCACAGGGGTGCTCCTCGGTCATCAATACATACATTACCACTATTGAGATTTTTAGTCATATTTAATTCAGATAGTACTTCCCCGGCGCGCTATATTTAACGCTCTCACAGATGAAGATCTTAGCAGCTATGAAGTTCCCTTGTAACCTTGATTTCTCCTTAAATATGATCCGACCACTTGGCACGGAGTTCTCCCGGGTCGAGGCACACCCGTCGTCTGCCTACAGTGTTTTCATTTACCCAGCATTAATTCGATTGTGACAGTTGTACACAAGCCTCTAGTCTTTCGGTAATTGTGAGGGAAATAGGCTAGTCTGGAGTGTTCCGCTAGCTCGCCCACGTGGTGACTGATGTTCTCCCATGGCGCGCCTGGAGGGTTCTGCGCCTCATCGGCGTCTTTGTCAGCGAGGTCTAAACTGAAGAAGGTATGTTGCATGTCTTGTATAAATTTCTATGTCTTTTACTATTTTTTTGCAGGAACATCATCAGAGTTCTCATGCTATTCTCTCTGTGCATCTCCTAGGTCCAGAGAAAACACAGAGGATGTTCTACGGTTTTACCACGAAGCCGTGGTTTTGCATTAGGCTTCCGGGCGCCTTCAGGTAAGGCATTTTCCTCACAGCGCAATTATCTTCCTTGAAATTGGTGAAAGTGGTTTGATATTCCCAGCTATTCGCAGGGCTTCCTCTTCGCTAGCACTTAACCATCCTTTGGTCGCCTACCAGGTTACAGGGTTGCAATCTGCCAGGTATTTTCTATTTTCTGCTAGTGAAGTTTTTCGGAATTTTCATTATAGATTAATTCATCGTTAACCTACTCTCTCTTTTAACTGGGTTATTGTCCTCATTGTGCCTTGCAGGTGAGTGGTTTTCCTTTAAAACCCTCTCCAACCCATCTTCTACACTTTCTCTGTGGCTAAACATCGCTCATCCTGTCACAGGTACCATTATTCGCCTTGAGGTTCTGTGGCAGTTACGTTATGGAATTTAGATTCTCTTTGGAATTGAGTCCATCAGGATTGAACTTAAGTTATGAAATTGTTCCTTGCTTGTTATAGCATTCTGAGGCCTTAGCCTCTGTATCTTTTGGATACTTCTTTAATACTTTGTAAGCAGATATGTTATTTTTTTTACATTACTACTACAGTCGGGGTCAGAGCCCCTAACTCGGTCTCTCATAACTTATTATGAAATTTTCGGGTAGTCTTGTTCCTCTGTTGCTAGTATTATTGCTCTTAGGCCGAGTTATTACGCATTATTCGGTTCATAGAGTTGTTGGCTTGACCATTCTCTGACATGCAACTCTATTACTAGCGATATTTGAAGAATAATTACTCTTATTGCTACTGTTGTGCTAACTGTAAATTTCTGTGAAGATTTATGAAATTTTATAGCAAGGTTTCATTTCGGTTTACCCAATGAAACCACAGTGTTCACAATCCTTCCTTTGTTTTCAGACAGTTTACTGAAGAGAAAGGGTTGTAGTGTTTTCTTGTGGCGGCTTTGTTTTAAAAGAAATGAATGCTATCGTTTTCCTCTTCGTGTCGGCCAGTAGACTAGTCTAAATGGCCCATTGTTTAAATCTTTTTACTGTATGGTTCTCACCTAAAATGTCCGGTTCACGGCCTTGCAATGCATCCGTAAATTCTCATACTCTCGAGGTTTATCAACGTAACTTTTTTTTTTAAAACTCGTTCCAGCGACGGTTTCAGGTTTACGTTCTTTATTTACGATGTTTGAATTCTACTGTAGATGCTCATAATATCTTTCAGTTATATACATACACAAAATGATAGGGCAACTTGCATAAAACATTTGCTTTTGTTACTTTCGTTTCTATTGTTACAATTTTCTTCCGGATACATCGATAAATAAAAGAAAATCATTAACTTCTTTCTATACATTAAACACCCACCCTGCCATAGCACGATATACATTCTATTGTTAAATATTACTGTCAAGTTCTTATCAGAGCTACTTCTGTTTCATATTTGATATACAAGACGTAGAAAATAATTTGACCAACCATATAATAGAAACAATAATTATTGCCCTTGCAACACATATATATATGTATATTTAAACTGTAGCTATATTAACCCTGGTTCTGCATACTTATCTGGAACAGAAAATCGGTTTACTCGAGCTGTGGTCCTCCCAACCAATCCAAGTGAGGAAATCACGTCCTCACTTGCCCCCTAGCTTCAGAATGCAGGTCGGTGTCGCGGGAAATACAGTGGAATGTATTCTGTTGTGACCTCTGGAAGCCCTTCCAGTCACATACAGCTATTTTTGGCTTGTTCAAGGGTTTCAGAAAGATATTTTCAACTGGCTACCCAGCTCTAGAAAATTCCTTCCCCTCTTTCTTGCCTTAGTTTTCAGAACCCCCTCTCCTCTCTTGGATTCCAACTTTATCCACTGAGAAGAGGGTAACTGTTTTTTTTTTCCAGCTGTCCCAACCACCACCTATTCTGAGAAACTATCACCAACAGCTTCAGAGATTTTCTTTTTGTCATTGGTTTCTCTTATTAATTCATAAAAGAAGAATAAAGCCAAAAATAGTAATTTGTTTCAAAATATGACCATAAAGTCTTTCTTGTTCAGAAAATAAAATAAAACAAATGTTTAAACTAGTTAATGCTAGTTAATTTCTTAATGAGGCTATCACATCTTCCCCCCCTGGAAGAAACACCGTCCTCGGTGTTTTCAGCCCGTCTCTGCAAAGAGTTCTGGGTAGGCTTCCTGCATGAACTTTTCATCTTCCCAAGTAGCTTCGTCCGGTCCAAAGTGCTTCCACTGCACTTTCACCTGGGTAACTACTCTTTTACGGAGTTCAATCTCCCTACGATCAAGTATGCGTAGCGGCTCTACCAGAAATTCTCCGTCTAGTTCTACCTGAAAGGAAACAACAGAATTACCAATCAGTAGTTTTAAATTTATTCAAACTTCGGTTAGGATTTTTCTCTATTCCTTCTCCCTACCTGAATGTTCTGCCATTGGATTACATGTTTTTCATCATGCACATATCGCTTCAATAGAGATACATGGAATACATTGTGTACTTTAATGTGACTAGGCAAGGCCAGCCTATAGGCTACTGGTCCCACCCTTTCCGGAATTTGGAAAGGTCCACAGTAACGGGGGGCTAGTTTGGCGAAAGAAATCCACCTTAAAGTACTTCTTTTAGGCTTAATTCTTACATATACGTGGTCTCCCACCCTGAACTCACGGTAGGATCTTTTCTTGTCTGCAAAGATCTTTTTTCGATCTTGTGCCGCCTTCAAGTTTTTCCTTATTCTTTTTACTTCTGCTTCCAGTTCTGCCAACATTTCTGGTCCCAACATTAATTTTGTCTCGAGACTGCTCCAGTTTATTGGTGTATGGCACTACCGGCCATACAACGCTTCGAAGGGGCTCATTTTCAGTGATTCCTGATATCCGTTGTTATATGCGAATTCCACCATGTGCAGGTAATCTTCCCACTTGGTTGGCTGCCGCATTACATACATGCGCAGCATGTCTTCCAAAACTTGGTTTACCCGCTCTGTCTGCCCATCATTTTGGGGGTGATAGGCAGTACTGAAGTGTATCTGAGTACCTAAACCTGAAAACAAGGTTTTCCAAAATGCGGAGGTAAATTTAACATCCCGGTCTAAAATCACGGTCTTAGGTACACCATGCAACCTAAAGATTTCCCTCATAAATATGTCTGCAATCTGCACTGTTTTGTAGGTGGATTGCACAGGTATTAAATGGGCAGATTTACTTAACTTGTCCACCACTACCATAATTGAATCATTCTGCTTCCTTGTTTGAGGTAAACCCGTGATGAAATCTAAAGAGATCACTTCCTATTTCCATTCAGAAATGGGTATGGGCTGCAGTAGCCCTGCTGGGTGCCGATGCTCCACTTTAACCTGCTGGCATTCTAAACACTTGCTCAGATATTCTGCAATGTCTCTACGCATACCTGGCCAATAATATATTTTTCTAATTGCCGAAAGCATCTTTTGATAGCCAGGATGGCCAGCATAGTCGTTGCGATGGTACTCATCCAGGATTAACTCCTTGGTACTTGCGCGATTAGGAACATAGGTCCTTCCGCGAAAAGTTAACATCTGTTCTTCGTTGCTCCCATACTAGGATGGCTTACCTTGCTCCTTATCCTTTTCCATCTGCTGCCACAAAAACTTGTATTCTGGGTCCTTCCGTGCCTCTTCCCTTAATTGTTCTGACAGCTGGCTTACAGGTTGGCTGTAGTACATTGCATAGATTCCATGCAATTTCCTGCTCAGGGCATCTGCAACTCGGTTTTATTTTCCTTTAACATGTTGTATGTCCATGTCAAATTCACTCAAAAAGGCATTCCACCTTGCTTGCCTAGAGTTCAAATCTGCCTGCTTAAAATAGTTAGTTAAACTGCTATGGTCTGTTTTAAGTACAAAACTTTTGCCCAGTAGATAATGCCTCCATACTCGGAGAGCATGCACTACTGCTGTGAGTTCTAGATCATAAGCAGAGTATTTTTGTTCATGTTCTCTCAATTTTCTGGACTCATAGGCTATTACCTTGCCTTCTTGTGTTAATACTGCACCAACTCCCTCCTTGCTGGCATCCGTACACACCACATAGTCTTTATTGGGGTCAACTACCTTCAACATTGGTGCTGTGGTTAAAAGTTGTTTCAGCTTTTCAAAGCTGAACTGACATTCATTCGTCCATTTGAAAGGTTTGCCTTTCTTTTGTAAGGATGTAATAGGATAGGCAATCTTAGAAAACCCTTCGATGAACCGCCTGTAATATCCCGCCAGACCCATAAATGATCTAATGTCTACCACATTCTGTGGTACCCGCCATTCCATGATAGTTTTAATCTTTTCAGGGTCCACAGCTATTCCTTCGGCTGTCACAACATGACCCAAGTATTGGATTTATGATTTAAAGAAATCGCACTTGCTGAATTTAGCATAAAGTTGATGCTTTCTCAGCATTTCCAATACTATTCTCAGATGTTCCTTATGTTCTTCCTCGCTCTTTGAGTAAATCAATATGTCATCTATGAAGATCAATACAAAGTGATCTAGAAACTGATGAAAAATGCCATTCATCAACCTCATAAAGGTTGCTGGTGCATTTGTCATTCCGAAAGGCAATACCACAAACTCATAATGCCCATATCTGGTGCGGAATGTTGTTTTGAAAATATCCTCATCCTTCATTCGTATTTGGTGATATCCAGACCTCAAATCTATTTTAGAAAACACATTAGCACCCCTCACCTGATCGAATAAATCATCGATTCTGGGTAAAGGATATTTATTCTTAACTGTCAACTTGTTGAGTTGCCGGTAATCCATGCACATGCGTAAGGTTCCGTCCTTTTTTCTGACAAAAAGAACTGGTGCTCCCCAAGGTGACACGCTTGGGCGGATATATCCTTTATCCAACAACTCCTGCAACTGCATCTTTAACTCTGTTAACTCTGGTATGCTCATTCTGTAAGGAGCTCTTGACACTGGTGTGGCCCCTAGTAGCAATTCAATAGTGAAATCAATATCTCTTTTAGGTGGCAATCCAGGGATGTTTTCTGGGAATACATCCAGGAATTCCTGTACTACAGGTATATCTTTTATATCTGCAGCCTTTCCCTTAGATTCTGCATACCCTACGTGGATTGCATACAACTGACATCCTTTTCGGATACACTTGCTCATCTGAGACGATGTTATAGGACGTAATTGCATAGGATTTTTAATTCCTTTAATTTCCTTACGTGTACCATCTAGCGCTCTGTAATAAATTGTCTTTTCCTTACAGTCCACTAAGGTCCAGTGTTTTTCCAGCCAATCCATTCCTAGTAACACATCATACGATCCCAATGGTACAATATTTAAGTCTACCTGCAACTGCTGTTCTGCAACCTCCAGTATGCAATTAGCAATTTTCGCAGTCACTTTGCGTTTTGCTCTAGTGGCTAGTTGAACTAACCAGGAGTTTTTAAATTTCTGTTCTTTTAATTTGCACATCTCCACTAGTTTAGGACTTACATAACTTAAACTAGCTCCAGGATCTATTAAAATCGAAACAGGTTTAGATAGTATAGTACCTTCCAATTCAATCATTGTGGGCTAGAAGTCAGCCTGTCGATCCTCCAAGGCTGCATTTATACGTGGTATGTTTCGCGCCACGTCCCCCACTATTGATGCCTCCTGCAAATTTGCCATGGTTTCACTTTTATTCCGTTGTGGACAGTTCTTAAAGTAATGTGCTTCCCCACAGCCCCAACACTGTAGGGGAGGTTTACAATTCTGCTCCTGCTCTTGTTTGCTTGATGCTTCTGTGGGTTTTTCTTTAGCTGGCCACTTGATCCTTTGATGGTTCTTATTAAACTGTTTGCTGCTAGCGTTCCGTCTTGCCCCTTTAAAGTGGCTGCTTTTACTACTTTTAAAAATAGAGGAATTCTTTTGATTCTTCTTGGGCTGCCAACCCTTTCCACCATCCCCCTTGGTCTTATATTGCTGGTAACACATGCGTGCTTTCCGGACAACTTCATCCATAGTTTGAGGGTTAACAAACTCTATTTTTCCCTCATGGGAGCAGGCAAACTGCTCAGAAACTGTTGTACCTTGGCTTTCTCCTCTCTGAGGTAAGGTACATAGCGTAGCAGGGAAGTAAATTTCGTGACATACTCATCCATGGTCATCTGGCCCAGCCTAAGATCATGGAATTCTCTGGCTTTTTCATCATAAAATCTTTTTGTTAGATATTTATCTTTGAAGTACTGCTGGAATAATTCCCATGTAATGTCTCGTTCGTCAATGCTGCGAACATTCTTTACCTCCTCCCACCACAGGGTGGCTTTCTCTCGCAGTTGATATATAGCCAATCTTGCCTTCAGATTGCTGCTATACTCATATACTTGAAAATATTTATTGATATTAATTAACCATGCTTCAGCTGCCTCTTCTGCCTCGCCATCAAACATTGGTGGCTTAATCTTACGAAACTCCCCCTGCAGTTCAACTCTCTGCCTCTTATGATCCTGCTGGTCGGACAAATTCTCTGACTCTGCCTCATTATAATTACGGTTTTTGCTCTTGTGGGAGATACTCTTTTCTGTCTTTCCGGTGGTGTTGTTTCTGGTTTGCTGGTCCTCTGGTTCCGCTGATAATTCCCTTTCTGCACTGGGTTGCTGCATCCCCTGATTTTGTTTATCGGATAAACTCTTCAGAATATTTTCCTGGTCTTGCAACAACCTTTCATTGTCCTTCCGGACTCTAATCATCTCCTCTTGTAACTGTTGTACCGTATTTAGCAGAGAAGCAGTTTGTTGTTGTTGTTCCTCCAACAGCTTACTCGTTTTTTGGTGCTGCTCTACAGTTAGTTGATCCCACATTTCTGGGTTCATGACTGTTGGGCCTTGAGTCTCTTCCGGTTGTGACTGAGATGTTATATATCCTCTCATGTCTTTTGCGCCTTCTCAGTGCACTAACACATACACAGCTTTGTTAGTAGACCCTTAGGTTGCCAGTGTAGTAACCGGCTCTGATACCACTTGTCACATTTAACTATCCGAAAACATTACACACATAAAAAAAAAAAATACCAACCACATAACAATGCTCCCATCGTTTACCGGAGACTATACAATTATTGCTATATACATAACCAAGCGTTTAATATTTGTTCCCATAAACATAACTTAATATCCATTTCGGCATTAACATTAAACTGAAGGATTTCTCACATGGATTAATTGCGGGTTTCGCTGTTTAAATGGGCTCACAGGGGTGCTCCTTGGTCATCAATACATACATTACCACTATTGAGATTTTTAGTCAGATTTAATTCAGATAGTACTTCCCCGGCGCGCTATATTTAACGCTCTCACAGATGAAGATCTTAGCAGCTATGAAGTTCCCTTGTAACCTTGATTTCTCCTTAAAGATGATCCGGCCACTTAGCACGGAGTTCTCCCCGGTCGAGGCACACCCGTCGTCTGCCTACAGTGTTTTCATTTACCCAGCATTAATTCGACTGTGACAGCTGTACACAAGCCTCTAGTCTTTCGGTAATTGCGATGGAAACAGGCTAGTCTGGGGTGTTCCGCTAGCTCGCCCGCCTGGTGACTGATGTTCTCCCATGGCGCGCCTGGAGGGTTCTGCGCCTCATCGGCGTCTTTGTCAGTGAGGTCTGAACTGAAGAAGGTATGCTGCATGTCTTGTATAAATTTCTATGTCTTTTACTATTTGCCTGCAGGAACATCCTCATAGTTCTCATGCTATTCTCTCTGTGCTTCTCCTAGGTCCAGAGAAAACACAGAGGATGTTCTACGATTTTACCACGAAGCCGTGGTTTTGCATTAGGCTTCCGGGCGCCTTCAGGTAAGGTATTTTCCTCACAGCGCAATTATCTTCCTTGAAATTGGTGAAAGTGGTTTGATATTCCCAGCTATTCGTAGGGCTTCCTCTTCGCCAGCACTTAACCATCCTTTGGTCGCCTACCAGGTTACAGGGTTGCAATCTGCCAGGTATTTTCTATTTTCTGCTAGTGAAGTTTTTCGGAATTTGCATTATAGATTAATTCATCGTTAACCTACTCTCTCTTTTAACTGGGTTATTGTCCTCATTGTGCCTTGCAGGTGAGTGGTTTTCCTTTAAAACCCTCTCCAGCCCATCTTCTACACTTTCTCTGTGGCTAAACATCGCTCATCCTGTCACAGGTACCATTATTCGCCTTGAGGTTCTGTGGCAGTTGTGTTATGGACTTTAAATTCTCTTTGGAATTGAGTCCATCAGGACTGAACTTAAGTTATGAAATTGTTCCTTGCTTGTTATAGCATTCTGAGGCCTTAGCCTCTGTATCTTTTGGATACTTCTTTAATACTTTGTAAGCAGATATGTTATTTTTTTTACATTACTACTACAGTCGGGGTCAGAGCCCCTAACTCGGTCTCTCATAACTTATTATGAAATTTTCGGGTAGTCTTGTTCCTCTGTTGCTAGTATTATTGCTCTTAGGCCGAGTTATTACGCATTATTCGGTTCATAGAGTTGTTGGCTTGACCATTCTCTGACATGCAACTCTATTACTAGCGATATTTGAAGAATAATTACTCTTATTGCTACTGTTGTGCTAACTGTAAATTTCTGTGAAGATTTATGAAATTTTATAGCAAGGTTTCATTTCGGTTTACCCAATGAAACCACAGTGTTCACAATCCTTCCTTTGTTTTCAGACAGTTTACTGAAGAGAAAGGGTTGTAGTGTTTTCTTGTGGCGGCTTTGTTTTAAAAGAAATGAATGCTATCGTTTTCCTCTTCGTGTCGGCCAGTAGACTAGTCTAAATGGCCCATTGTTTAAATCTTTTTACTGTATGGTTCTCACCTAAAATGTCCGGTTCACGGCCTTGCAATGCATCCGTAAATTCTCATACTCTCGAGGTTTATCAAAGTAACTTTTTTTTTAAAAACTCGTTCCAGCGACGGTTTCAGGTTTACGTTCTTTATTTACGATGTTTGAATTCTACTGTAGATGCTCATAATATCTTTCAGTTATATACATACACAAACTGACAGGGCAACTTGCATAAAACATTTGCTTTTGTTACTTTCGTTTCTACTGTTACAATTTTCTTTCGGATACATCGATAAATAAAAGAAAATCATTAACTTCTTTCTATACATTAAACACCCACCCTGCCATAGCACGATATACATTCTATTGTTAAATATTACTGTCAAGTTCTTATCAGAGCTACTTCTATTTCATATTTGATATACAAGACGTAGAAAATAATTTGACCAACCATATAATAGAAACAATAATTATTGCCCTTGCAACACATATATATATGTATATTTAAACTGTAGCTATATTAACCCTGGTTCCGCATACTTATCTGGAACAGAAAATCGGTTTACTCGAGCTGTGGTCCTCCCAACCAATCCAAGTGAGGCAATCACGTCCTCACTTGCCCCCTAGCTTCAAAATGCAGGTCGGTGCCGCGGGAAATACAGTGGAATGTATTCTGCTGTGACCTCGGGAAGCCCTTCCAGTCACATACAGCTATTTTTGGCTTGTTCAAGGGTTTCAGAAAGATATTTTCAACTGGCTACCCAGCTCTAGAAAATTCCTTCCCCTCTTTCTTGCCTTAGTTTTCAGAACCCCTCTCCTCTCTTGGATTCCAACTTTATCTACTGAGAAGAGGGTCACTGTTTTTTTTTTTCCAACTGTCCCAACCACAACCTATTCTGAGAAACTATCACCAACAGCTTCAGAGATTTTCTTTTTGTCATTGGTTTCTCTTATTAATTCATAAAAGAAGAATAAAGCCAAAAATAGTAATTTGTTTCAAAATATGACCATAAAGTCTTTCTTGTTCAGAGAATAAAATAAACCAATTGTTTAAACTAGTTAATGCTAGCTAATTTCTTAATGAGGCTGTCACATCTATATAGAGCGCGCCTCATTCTCTGCTCATTGTATTCTTTACAGTCTCGGTTGCTATCTCTATGCATGACTGACACGACTTCAAGTTTTCAGCGACATCTGTTGAGAGCAGTATCACATACGGGACACGTGTCATTCTCAGCCGCTGCGCTACCTCATTACCAAAGGCACCCTGCTCCACATTCCTTGTCAACGCAAATTATCTCATTGCATTATTGTTGAAGAAATTGATCGATCGACTGCAATTAACAAAGATGGCGGAGCAGTGCAAGCAATATGGGCAGGAGAAGGCTGAACAAGCCCAACAAACAACTCAAGTAATCATTTCTGTGTTTACTCGTCTTATTTCAACTCTTGAGTTTATATTTTTAAAGACTGCAGTGTATCAGTTGGTAATTCAATGTTACTGATTTTATTGGTGTTTGTCATGGTATTTTATATTTTGCATCACGAAGGGGATGAAGGATATGACGGAGGAGAAGACTTCTGAGGCAACTGAGGCGAGCAAGGGGATGGGTCAATCCATGATGGGAAAAGCCGAAGAAGGGAAAGAACAAACTGGCTCTTTCTTCCAACAGGTTAATGTTGTTCATTTTATATGAGTAAACAATTAATTATTGAATCTGAAAGTTTATTGGATTTAATTGAGTTTGGATGATCTGTTAATGATGCAGGCGGGGGACAAGGCGAAGGGTGCTACGCAGGGCTTCATGGACGCTGTAAAGAGCCCCTTTGGTGGCGAACACAACAAATGAGGACTTGACTGCCGTGCCATGCTAAGACTTATTTATGCAGATCGAGAAGGCAGATTGTAATAATTCTCCCTTTTTTTTTGTGGATAATAAATATTTGATGCACTATTTGGTAATAATGCCAAACAAATGTATTGGAGTCTGAGAATCTGGATATGAGATTCCTGAATATTTGAGACTCATAAGTTTTGCAATTATGGAATGTCTCCCCTTTCTTTTGAATTAAGGAGCTATATATTTGATATGGGAATTATTTGCAGTACTTTTCAATATCTTTTCGAAGTTATTTTTTATTTACCTCAAGAATTTTTTTTTCAATATTTTGATATTGAAGTTATTTTTTATCTAAGTTTTCAAGTTATTTATTCATATATCTTACTTTCATATAATGATCAAAGTATCATAAGGATAAGTTCTCATTGAATTGCCATTCAAGATCGCTCTGGCCCGCCGTCGCTCTCTAGCCCGTCATAGAAGGGCATTTCTGGTACAAATAAAAATAAAATTTAAAAAGTAAAGGCAAACTCGAAAATTTAAATAAAATAGAAAGTAAAGTCAAATATGGAAAAAGCTAAATAAAAAGCATAAAAAGTAAAAATAAAATTTAAAAAGTAAAGGCAAATTGGAAAATTTAAATAAAATAAAAAGTAGAGTCAAATATGGAAAAAGCTAAATAAAAAGTATAAAAAGTAGAGTGAAATATGGAAAAAGCAAATAAAATAACAAGTAAAGTCAAACTGGAAAATTTAAATAAAATAAAAAGTAAAGTCAAACTGGAAAATTTAAATAAAATAAAAAGTAAAGGAGTCGTCTAACGAGCCGGAGGAATTGCCCGGATGGTCAAAATTGGCCGGAATCCGGGCAAAAAAAATTTAAAAAATCTTGCAGAAACAGTGTTTGAATCCTGATTTTGACATTGGAAATGGATTCAGCACCATCAAAAACCTGTAGGGCACCCAAAATATTAAACTTTGATAGTTATAACATGGATTTAGAAAAATTCCTGCCGGATTTTCTGAAAATCTTATCGGAATTTTCATGATTTTCAGGGCGATTCCTCTGGCTAGTTAGACTACGGCAAAAGTAAAGTGAAATATGGAAAAAGCAAATAAAATAACAAGTAAAGTCAAACTGGAAAATTTAAATAAAATAAAAAGTAAAGTGAAATATGGAAAAAGTTAAATAAAAAGTATAAAAATAAAGTCAAATTGGAAAAGGTAAATAAAATAAAAAGTACAGTGAAATATGGAAAAAGCTAAAAAGTACAAGTACAAATAAAATAACAAGTAAAGTCAAACTGTAAAATTTAAATAATATAAAAACTAAAATGAAATATAGAAAAAGTTAAATAAAAAGTAAAGTCAAATTGGAAAAGGTAAATAAAATAAAAAGTAAAGTGAAATATGGAAAAAGCTAAATAAAAAGTACAAATACAAATAAAATAAAATAAAAAGTCAAATTGGAAAATTTAAATAATATAAAAAGTAAATAAAAAGTACAAATACAAATAAAATAAAATAAAAAGTCAAATTGGAAAATTTAAATAATATAAAAAGTAAAGTGAAATATGGAAAAAGCTAAATAAAAAGGTACAAATAAAAATAAAATAACTTAGTAAAGGCAAACTGGAAAATTTAAAAATAAAATAACTTAGTAAAGCCAAACTGGAAAATTTTAAAAAGTAAAATTTAAAAATAAAATAATTTAGTAAAAGCAAACTGGAAAATTTAAATAAAATAAAAAGTAAAGTGAAATATGGAAAAAGCTAAATGAAAGGGTACCGAAAAAACCTTAGTAAAGGCAAACTGGAAATTTAAAAAAGTAAAGGCAAACCAGGAAATTTAAATAAAATCAAAAGAAAAGTTAAATATGGAAAAAGCTAAATAAAAAGAGTCAAAGTGGAAAATTTAAATAAATTAATAAAAAGTGAAATAAAATATGGAAAAAGTTAAATAATAAAATAAAAAGTAAAATGAAATATAGAAAAAGCTAAATAAAAGTTAAGTCAAATATTTTGTATATAAGTATCAAATCTTTCGGTGAAAATTACAATGGAGAATTTTTTGTCGACGTGTTTCGAACCAACTAGTGTGGTTCATTATCAAGACAAGATACGAAATCTGATCTAGGACTCAGCTTAAATAGAAAAAGAAGCTCCAAATAGCCATTGTACAATAATGGCTAGTTTGACCATAAAAATAAAAATTAACAATAACAAAATAAAAATAGAAATAAAATTAACACACTATTGATGTTGTATCTCGGGTCACGGATCAAGATACTGCTCATCTAGTTGAGATCTGTCTTACCTCGACTTTCTTCAGTTTTGAGGGTGAATTCTTTGAACAAACTTGCGGCGTGGCCATGGGTTCCCCCCTATCCCCAGTTGTGGCTAATCTTTTCATGGAAGACTTTGAATCTAGAGCCCTCTCCACCTCTCTTTTTCAACCTAAGCTTTGGAAACGGTTTATGGATAACACCTGTGTGGTGTGGCCGCGTGGTAAAGAAAAATTGGACCTTTTCTTTCATCATCTTAATGATCAATCTGACGCCATTAATTTTACCATGGAATTCGAAGTGGATGGTAGTCTTCCTTTTCTTGATGTCCTTATTACTAGGAATGAAGAAGGCTCTTTCTTTCATCAAGTCTTTAGAAAGAAGACGCATACTAAGTAGTATTTACAAGCGGACTCTCATCATTTCCCGGCTCAGAAATTAGGGGTTCTCAGCACCTTAGCCACACGTGCTTTGAGAATCGATGATGAACACCACCTTGAAGATGAGAAATCTCATCTTTTTAAGGTTTTCCTTAAAAATGTTTATAGCAAGATTCAGTGTCGTAGAGCTTTCCAAAAAGTGAAAAAAGGTCCTAGGGTTAAAAGTGATAATTTTGTTCCAAAAAGCGGAAAAAGGTCCTAGGGTTAAAAGTGATAATTTTGACAGGTCTTCTGGTGTTCACCTCCCTTTTATCCAAGGAACGACTGATAAGATCGCCAAGATACTAAGGAAACATAGTGTTCCTTCAACCTTCAAGCCCCTCCGCACGATTCGAAATTCGCTCAGATCGGTTAAGGACGCAATTTTCCCTAAGGAGGGTAAGGGTGTTTACTTGATTCCGTGCTCTTGTGGGACCCCTTATATTGGTGAAACTGGTCGATCTATCAGTCAAAGAATTCATGAACATGTCGTTGACCTAAAGCATAATAGATCTCGCTCCTCTGCCTTAGCAGAGCATGCTGAAAAGACAAAGCATCACATTTGCATTGAAGATGCTGAGGTCATTGCGAAGGTGGACCATTTTCACCACCAAAAGTTTAGGGAGGCCCTTGAGATTGAAAAGAGGCCTGTTAACCTTAACAGAGATGATGGGTGGAGTGTGAGCAGGTGCTGGATCCCTGCCCTTCATTCATAGCTTTTTTATTTTTGCCCTTTTGTTTGCCTAAGGTTCGTCGTTTTCTCCCCTCTTGTCTTGTTTTTCTTTTCTCCTTTATGTTATTCTTTGTTATGTAATTAATTATTATTTTAGCATAGTTAGGTTTATTATTTGTTAAAAAAATAATAAATAAATAAATAAATAAAACAAAAATAAAGGAATTAATTTCGTTTCAAATTATTTATTGAATTATGTTCAAATAATGTATATTTTATTATTTTATTATTAATATTATTTTTATTATTTTTATTTTTATTTTCACTTTTTTCTTTTTCTAATATTATATTTTTATTTTTATTTTATTTTTATTTTTATTTTATTTTCTTTAATTTTATTTTTACTTTTTATTTTTATTTTTATTTTTTATTTTTTATTAATAAAAATAAATAAACAAAAATAAAGGAATTAATTTAGTTTCAAATTATTTATTGAATTATGTTCAAATAATGTATATTTTATTATTTTATTATTATTATTATTAATATTTTTCTTTTTCTTTTTTCTTTTTTCTTTTCCTAATATTTTTTTTTTTATTTTTTATTTTTTTTTTTACTTCTTATTATTATTTTTTATTTTTTATTCTTAATTTTTAAATTTTTATTTTATTTTATTGTTTATTTTTATTGATTTTTTTTTTTTGGGGTCAAACTAGCCGTTATTTTATTTATGTTTATTTTTAGTTTTTAGTTTTTCATATTTTATCTTTTATTTTATTTTATTTATAGTTTTATTTTGTTATTGTTAATTTTTATTTTTATGGTCAAACTAGCCGTTATTGTACAACGACTATTTGGAGCTTCTTTTTCTATTTAAGCTGAGTCCTAGATCAGATTTCGTATCTTGTCTTGATGATGAACCACACTAGCTGGTTCGAAACGCGTCGACAAAAATTTCTCCATTGTGATTTTCACCGAAAGATTTGATACTTAATTTATGGATCACAGAAGTCAAATTCCTAATATTGAAACCCTAATCGGTAGGGCCTTGGAACTTAAAGTTCATCAGTTTGAAAGGGCACGTTTACGGGTATCTAAGATGAAATATGATCTGACCTTCTTAAAAAGATGTAGAGACTCTATTGTTGTTCCTTCTTTTGCTAGGATTAAACATCCCCTCCAAAATTCTACAAATAAACGCGTTTTTCTTTCAGCAAGCCTTGGCATCATTAGATCTAAGATTTCCAGGGTAAGAAGGATCTTGGATTGTGTCTCACAGAAGTTGTTAGCTGCGCACTTGGAGCTGTCTGTTATGATTCCTGCGGATA
Organism: Pinus albicaulis; assembly: GCA_034641835.2. Lineage (NCBI taxonomy): Eukaryota > Viridiplantae > Streptophyta > Pinopsida > Pinales > Pinaceae > Pinus > Pinus albicaulis. The sequence continues at coordinate 204,698,391 of CM076576.1, forward strand.
TTTGGACGATAGTGGATGCCTGTTCAGCTTTAAAGTCTATTCGATGGGAGGAATTATGGAATAAAAAGCATCGTTCTAAATTTCTTAAATTATCTAAAGAGTCTGCTTGTAACGCTGGGATAAAAAACCCCTCTAACAGCAAAATTAATGGAGGACAAGTTGTAGCGTTGCGATCATTGATTCTCAATTCCGAAATTTCAACGCACTCTGCGAGTTTGGATACCTCGTCAAGACCTGTTTCCAATGGGGGTCTTGATGGTGGACAACAGCAACATCAGTTTTCGTTAAAGAGTTAGAAGGTGACTGAGGAAGGCGGGGTGGTTGATGTTGAGACGTGTCCATCTCCAACGTTGAATCCACAGAGGACGTCTTCGGTGCTGAATCCACTGAGGACTGCTTATGTGCACGCGGATCTGGGGTCAGCTCTAGTTGATGTAATTAACAGGTCGTGTTCTGTTCTTGGTCCATGTTCGAATCAGTGGGAGCCACTCCAATATTTAACGGTAGGAGATTCTGGTTGGGATGGGTTTACTTCTGTGTCTCTTTCCTCATCCAACGTGCAAGCAGGAGCTGTTGGTCAAACATCGGCGAGCTCTTCGATCGATGTGCAATGTGCTTCCCAGTCTCATTTAGATGCTGTTGTGATGGAGGTGAGTAGATTTACAGCGCAGTCGTCAGGTTCTTTGCAATCTGATCCGCAGATCTCGAGGATGATTGGGTCTGGTTCTTTAAAATCGATGGAGGAAAACACAGTGAGCCTCGTACAGCATTCAACCTCGTCGAGCTCAGTTGGCAGTATTGCAGAAGGTAAGAAGTCGGGCTTTTGCTTCTCTCCATTTGAGACGTCCTTTGCTCATTGTGATTCATATAAATGTCTTAATAATAATAATGATATGGAAAACTTATTTCATAATAATAAGGAGAATTTTATTAACAAGAGTAACATTAATCATAATGTTAATAATATTATTATTATTGATAATTATAATAACATTAATTTGAATAATGATGTTGATGAGAACTTTAATAATATTATTATTAATAATTATAGTAATATTAATGATAATGTTAATAATAATATTATTGATAATTATAGTAACATTAATCTTAATAATGTTACTAATAATTATAATATCAATACATATGTCACTTTGAATAAATCTGTTGTTAATCTTTCGAGTTTTTCTTTTAATAAACATGTTTATAGTGTGTTAGAGAAAGGTCTCAATTATGCGCTTGCTCCTAGAAGAATCCCTATTCAGGACATTATTTGTGATATTGAATACGGGATTAGAGATCTTCCTAACAATACTAAAGATATTATTAGGCAAGACTGTGTGGTGGTTCTCAGAAAAGCAAAGCCCCCGAAGAGCAACCTTAGCAAATTGGAGTTTGAGGCTTTAAAATCTTTAAACAATAACAAAGACATTGTTGTTCTTAAGGCAGATAAGGGAGGTGCTACTGTTATTTTAAATAGGGATGATTACCGTAATAAGATGTTGGATCATCTTCTTAATAGCGGTAGCTACAAGAAGTTGGAAAGGAATCCCATTAAAAAAGTCTCTAAAGCGGTTGCTTTGGCTATAAAATCTAGTAGCACTATGGGCTCCCTTAGTAAAAAGCTCATTGAAAGTAACCCCCGCACCCCTAGGATTTATGGTCTCCCTAAGATTCATAAGGATGGGCCCCCCTTCGACCTATTGTCGACACTATAGGTGGTCTGACTTATCAGCTCGCTAAAGTTTTGGCGAGTAAGCTTAAACCGCTTGTAGGGCGCACCGACTCTTTTGTCAAAGACTCATCCTCTTTTATCAATGAGTTGAAAGGCATCACTTTGGGCCCAGATGACAGGTTTGTCAGTTTTGATGTTGTCTCGTTATACACTTGCATCCCCATTAGGGAGGCTATTGATGTTGTATCTCGGGTCACAGATCAAGATACTGCTCATCTAGTTGAGATCTATCTTACCTCGACTTTCTTCAGTTTTGAGGGTGAATTCTTTGAACAAACTTGCGGCGTGGCCATGGGTTCCCCCCTATCCCCGGTTGTGGCTAATCTTTTCATGGAAGACTTTGAATCTAGAGCCCTCTCCACCTCTCTTTTTCAACCTAAGCTTTGGAAACGGTTTATGGATGACACCTGTGTGGTGTGGCCGCATGGTAAAGAAAAATTGGACCTTTTCTTTCATCATCTTAATGACCAGTCTGACGCCATTAAGTTTACCATGGAATTCGAAGTGGATGGTAGTCTTCATTTTCTTAATGTCCTTATTACTAGGAATGAAGAAGGCTCTTTCTTTCATCAAGTCTTTAGAAAGAAGATGCATACTGAGCAGTATTTACATGCGGACTCTCATCATTTCCCGGCTCAGAAATTAGGGGTTCTCAGCACCTTAGCCACACGTGCTTTGAGAATCGATGATGAACACCACCTTGAAGATGAGAAATCTCATCTTTTTAAGGTTTTCCTTAAAAATGGTTATAGCAAGATTCAATGTCGTAGAGCTTTCCAAAAAGCGGAAAAAGGTCCTAGGGTTAAAAGTGATAATTTTGACAGGTCTGCTGGTGTTCACCTCCCTTTTATCCAAGGAACGACTGATAAGATCGCCAGGATACTAAGGAAACATAGTGTTCCTTCAACCTTCAAGCCCCTCCGTACGATTCAGAATTCACTCAGATCGGTTAAGGACCCAATTTGCCCTAAGGAGGGTAAGGGTGTTTACTTGATTCCATGCTCTTGTGGGACCCCTTATATTGGTGAAACTGATCGATCTATCAGTCAAAGAATTCATGAACATGTCGCTGACCTAAAGCATAATAGATCTCGCTCCTCTGCCTTAGCAGAGCATGCTGAAAAAACAAAGCATCACATTTGCATTGAAGATGCTGAGGTCATTGCGAAGGTGGACCATTTTCACCACCGAAAGTTTAGGGAGGCCCTTGAGATTGAAAAGAGGCATGTTAACCTTAATAGATGATGCAGGAGCATCCAGCTCAGAGGAGGGAAAAGAAGTTTGACTGTCTCGACAGGAAGGAGGTTGATACACGTGTTTACAGACAGGTTATGGAACCTGTACTTTTACTTGTTTTCTTTATTTTTATGTTACCAGAAATTAGGCAGAAGTATTAGGGTTCAGGTTTATTAATTATTTTAGTTAATTGATCTGACTGATTGTTAAATAAGAGTCAGACAGTTTTTGTTTTAAAGAAAAAGGCAAATTAGGAGTCCGATTAGTTTTCTGTTTAAAGATAGGAGAACCGACTAGACAGTTAGGATATTACAGTTACCAGTTACAACTGAGTTCAAGAAACTGTTACACATTACCTTTTCTAAACAGTATTTAAAGCAGAGAGTAAAAAAAATGTAAGGTTCGGAATTTTGAGAAAGAAGAAGCATAATAAGAACCAGAGAAATTACATCATCTGTCAAAAAGAAATTTACTGTTACAGCCATTCTCATATGAACGTGAAATATCCTACTGCATTCTGAAAAATAATTAAGTACATGTATGTTAAAACAAGTACAGGAATTAGAAATTGCTACAGAGAGGAACGTGTATCGCGAAGAAGAAAATATCCAGCAGCATACAAAAGGAACGAACGCACACGCAACGAACGAGGAGTCATATCGGACTCTATCAAATCCTTTTATCAGTACAAAGGTTCAAAACGAAAACAGCTACCATCGACAGCAAATACCAAGAAGAATCCAGGTAATACAACAAGAACTTTTCCACATTAATTGAGTAAAGAAAAGCAGTCAAAATTCATATACAGGAACAGTCCTTTTACATTTAATAGAAAACCCTTGTTTGTGACGAATTAAGCACAGTAGGGTTTTGCATAATTAACAAACAGTGCTCAGTAGCAACTGTGTAAACACCCAAAACCGGACCAGACAGAAACCCCATGGTTACGGCAAGTTGCCAACAGAGAAGTGTTGAACTAACTCTCAGGAACAAGTATACAGGAAGAGCGGGAACCAGGTAATACATAGAAAACAATTCTAAGTGAACCGGTCACAAACAGAGCGACCCTACCCGTTTGCCTCGGCTGGGATTGTTCTCCTTTCCGGACAGTCGAACCACAGGAGCCTCGAGCTTGGTCGACCTGCATCACAATCAGAACGCACAGGGGTTACAATCTGCATATATAATGGGAATTGGAAACGAATTGTGAAAACCAAGAACAGGAAGGAAACCTGTAGCTTTACCTGGAGCTTAAGGAGAACGGTGGACGAATAGACGGAAAGAGTAAAGAAAACCCTGCTCACCAGGAGCGAAAACCATCAGTAGCTGTTGAAAATGAAGGGCATAATATAGCAAGGAGCTTCAGAATTACCTTGGAAGGAATTCGAGCGACTTGTAAAGGTTGGAAATAAATCCGAAGGATTCAACCTGAAACAGTAGCGTGTGATTAAAAACCAACAAACCATAGAATCTGCAACGAGACCACGAGGAAGACCATTGAATTCAGTTCAAACTAACAATTGGACTGACTGTGCATCCAAGAACGCAGCAAGCTTACACGGCGAAACCAGAAACAAACAACAGGATCAATAACCTACCTATTCGGAGAAGCACCACGGCGCCAACGAGACGATGAAGTGAAGACACTCATCGAACCAGCAACAAACCAGTGAAACCCTCGACGGAAAGAGCATAGCAGCAGAGCGTCGAGGCGCAAATGAGAAATGAACTGTAGCCAAAGGGATGTTAGGGTTTGTTGAAAGGCGGGAGGAACGGGTTTCTAGGCGCACAGGTGTCACCACAGTGACCCACCCACAAGTACCAAGTTGTAATCGGAAATTAATGATAGGTCAAGTTCGTTCATACGAATAAATTACCACTTATGAGCCATATCCAAATGTTTGATTTTGCCAATCAATAATAACAAATATCCATGCCACGTATGAATGGGAAGACCTTAGAGTAAGGTCGAAACATTTGTGTTTGCATTTATTAATTGTGGAGACCTGTTGGTGTATAGTCGGAGGCTTAGGCCTTCAATTTTTGGTATCAGAGCCCAGTTATAAGAGTTAAGGAAAGACAATGGAGGTTGGCAGAAGAGGAAGAGGGAGGGGTAGAGCAGTTCGAAGGATAGCAGAAGAAGGATTACGAGAAGAGATTCGTATTCTGAATCAGAGATTGGCAGCAGTAGAAGCTGGGGGAAGGAGGAACCCAGCAGATGACAGTGATGAGGAATTAGCAGAACCGGAAGATGAGTTCGAAGGGGTGACACCAGAACTTAGATTGTTGAAATCAGTTCTGTTGTCTAGTCATAAGCCGAAACATGAGCTTTCCACTTATGACGGGAGTTTGTCAGCAGATGTATTGTTAGATTGGCTGAGTGAGGTCAACAAGTATTTTGAGTTTGAAGAAACTAGTGAGGATAAGCAAGTAAAATTCGCCGCCACCAAGCTGAAAGGACATGCGTCCTTGTGGTGGGATAGCATACAGGCGGAAAGAAAAAGGCTACATAAGCAGCCTATTAGAAAATGGACCAGAATGGAAGCCAAACTGAAGGAGAAATTCCTACCTAAGGATTATCAAATAATGTTGTACAGACAAGTACAAAACTTGAGGCAAAGGGGAATGACAGTAAAAGAATATACTGAAGAATTTTACAAGTTAAATTTGAGAGCAGGATATATGGAAGATACCCCAGAAAAGACAGCAAGGTTCGTGAATGGGTTGAGAGGAGAGATACTGGATGAAATTGGTATTCTCTCACCCAGAACCTTGGATGAGGCATATCAGTTCGCCTTGAAGGCTGAGGAGAAGATTAATAGGAAACAGAACACCAGACGAGGAGGTGGATCTGGTTGAGGAAAGGGAAAGGCCTTTGGTAGAGGCAGAGGTACAGGTTCAACTGAAGAGAGCAGCAGTTCTAAATCTGCAGGAACAGCAGAAAAGGACAACAGCACTAGAGGAGGACGACCAGCCCAGCGAGGGAGAGGAAATGGTCGGGGCAGAGGAGTTGTCCAGTGCTATCGGTGCCAAAAATGGGGGCACAAATCGTATGAATGTCCTAAGGGTGAACCAGCAGGTGGGAGAGGAACTTATGTTGCTCAATCAGAAGAGGTGGAGACACAGCCACAGGAAGTGGAAAATGCACCAGAAACTGGTGAAGCTTTGGTGCTGAATAAAGTGCTGTTAAAACCAGCAAAGGAAGTGGTGGACCCGGATCAACGGAAAGCTTTGTTCCGGACAGTATGCAAGTCACAAGGAAAGTGCTGCAAACTGATCATTGACAGTGGAAGCACGGACAATCTGGTGGCCACAGAAATGGTGGAGAAATTGGGGTTGAAAAAGCTGAAGCATCCCACTCCTTACAGGGTATCGTGGCTGCAGAAGGGACATCAACTGTTGGTTGATGAGCAGTGCGAGGTGGAATTCCAGATAGGTAAGTATAAGGACAGAATTATCTGCGATGTTATGCCAATGGACGTTTGTCATATACTGTTAGGAAGACCCTGGCAGTTTGACAGAAAAGTGGTTCATGACGAGAAAACGAACTGTTATAAGTTTGTTAAAGATGGGATCAAGCATACGCTTGTACCCATTAAGGAGGAAGGTGCAGCAGAAGCCAGTGGGGTAAAGGCACTGTTGTTAGGTGGGAAAGAGTTTTTAAAACAGATTGAAAACAGCGACGTAAACTTCGCTGTTGTAAGAAGGCCAAGAACAGTGATCTTGCACACTACAATTACAGATTTGCCTGAGGAGGTCCAAAACATGTTACAGGATTATGGGGACATAATAGTGGATGATCTGCCAGATGTATTACCCCCCGAGAGAGGTATCAGCCATTGTATTGATTTTATACCAGGAGCTAGCTTGCCCAACAAGGCAGCTTATCGTATGAGCCGAAAGATCATGAAGAAATTCGGAAGCAGGTGCAGGAATTGCTGGACAAAGGACTGATTAGGGAGAGTATGAGTCCCTGTGCAGTTCCAACAGTATTGGCTCCTAAGAAAGGTGGCGAATGGCAGATGTGTACAGATTCGAGAGCTATTAACAAGATTACCATTCGGTACAGGTTTCCGTTACCGAGAATGGATGATATGATGGACTGTCTGAGTGGGGCAGCCTATTTTTCGAAGATCGACTTGAAGAGTGGTTATCACCAAATCCGAATTCGAGAGGGGGATGAGTGGAAGACAGCTTTCAAGACAAATGAAGGGCTGTACGAGTGGCTGGTGATGCCATTTGGGTTGAGCAACGCTCCCAGTACGTTCATGCGCCTGATGAATGAAGTACTGAAGGACTTTATTGGAAAATTTGTGATTGTATACTTAGATGATATTCTAATCTTCAGCAGAACCAAGGAGGAACACTTTCGCCATGTTCGAAGTGTATTGCAGAGATTACAGCAGAACAAACTGCTGATAAACTTAAAGAAGTGTACCTTCTTTCAAAAAGAATTAGTGTATTTGGGTTTTGTGATTGCAGAGAATGAGCTGAAGATGGATCCGGAGAAGATTGCAGCGATAGTTAGCTGGCCATCCCCAAGGAGTTTGTTCGAGGTTCGAAGTTTTCATGGCTTGGCAAGCTTTTACAGGAAGTTTATCAGGAACTTCAGCGAGATCTGTGCACCCATGTTGGACACAATTAAGAAGGCCAATCAGCCTTTTTGCTGGACTGAAGCAGCAGAAAAAAGTTTTCAAACTCTGAAGCGAAAGATCACAGAGAGGCCGATCTTGCGATTACCAGATTTCAACAAGCTTTTCCAAGTTCGTTGTGATGCTAGCGGTACAGCCATTGGAGCCGTACTCAGCCAAGAGGACAGACCAGTTGCCTATTTCAGTGAGAAGCTGAACGAAAGCAGGCAGAAGTATTTGTCTTATGAAAAAGAGTTTTATGCGGTCGTTCAAGCCTTGAAGCATTGGAGGCACTATCTGTTAGGTAATGAGTTTGTGTTATTTTCTGACAATTCTGCTTTACAGTATGTTATGCAGCAGCACAAGTTAAATCACAAGCATGCAGAATGGGTGGAATATCTGCAGAGCTTTACTTTCGTACTGAAACATATTAGTGGGAAGTCCAACAAGGTGGCAGATGCATTGAGCAGAAGAGTTTTACTCTTACAAGAGAGTACAGTACAGGTGTTGGGATTTGATCACCTGAAGGATTTGTATCAGGTGGATCCAGACTTTAAGGAGGCCTATGAGGCCTGCCAAAACCCTCTGTTAAGAAATAATAGTCCATGGTTGGACTATAATCTACAAGAAGGGTTGTTATTTAAGGGAGTACAATTATGCGTCCCTGATTGTTCGATGAGAGAGAACATCATCCGGGAAAATCATAGCGGGGGTCTAGCCGGGCATTTCGGTATAGACAAAACACTTTCACAGGTGGAGCATTTCTATTTCTGGCCAAGGTTACGACGAGACGTGCAAAGGTATGTGAGCCGGTGTAAAACATGTCAACTAGCGAAGGGCCACAGCCAAAATGCAGGTCTTTACATACCACTACCCATTCCGAGCAGACCATGGGACTCAGTCAGCTTGGATTTTGTCTTGGGTTTGCCTAAGACGCAGCGGGGTTTCGATTCCGTAATGGTGGTAGTGGATCGGTTTTCCAAAATGGCACATTTTATACCTTGCAGCAAAACCAGCGATGCTACTCATGTAGCACATCTATTTTTTACAGAGATTGTCAGGTTACACGGTCTACCGAGATCCATCGTTTCCGACAGGGATGTGAAGTTCACCGGGCATTTTTGGCGAACCTTGTGGAAAAAGTTGGACACTCAGTTACAGTTCAGCTCCGCTTACCACCCACAGACTGATGGGCAGACTGAAGTGGTGAACAGGAGTCTGGGAAATTTACTACGGAGCTTAATAGGCGAGAATTCGCGAATGTGGGATCGTGTACTGGCTCAGGCTGAATTCGCATACAACGATTCACCAAATCGCAGCTCGGGTTACAGTCCCTTCCAAATCTTGTATGGCATGCATCCTCGCGGAGTGCATGAACTGCGAGACTTGGGAAAGCTTGAAAAACGGAGTGCAGACGGGGAAGACTTTGCCCAAGCAATGAGCGACTTGCATGAAACAGTGAAACTGAAATTACAGGACAGCAGTCAGAAATATAAGCAGCGGGCTGATTTGAAAAGGCGAGAAGTTCAGTTTAACGTGGGAGACGAGGTCCTCGCGCACCTGCGCAAGGAACGGTTCCCAAGAAAGGAATATAACAAGCTGAAGTTTAAAAAAATTGGTCCTTGCAAGATCATTCGCAAGTTTTCCGCAAATGCCTATGAGTTGCAGCTGCCACCAGGGATAGGTATTTCACCAATCTTTAATGTGGCAGATTTGTTTCCTTATGTTGCTGGTGCTGAGAATGACGCAACAGGAAGGCCGGAACGGGACACCAAGGTTGAGGAAGATTCCTGGATGAGGCAGATGCCCACGGCACAGCCACTTGAGATCGAGAGTATTCTCGATACACAGGTAGCCAGGCGTACCCGAAGGAAAGAATATCTGCAGTATTTAATCAAGTGGAAGAACCGTCCAATAGAGGACAGCTCGTGGCTTGACGCGACGCAGATACAGAAAGCAGGTTACTCTGTCGACGATCTCATGGAACGGAGCCATGACTTTTTTCCACCCCGGGAGCCTGATGCAGGAGCATCCAGCTCAGAGGAGGGAAAAGAAGGTTGACTGTCTCGACAGGAAGAAGGTTTATGCACATGTTGATAGGCAGGTTATGGAACCTGTACTTTTATTTGTTTTTATTTAATGTTACCCAGAAATTAGGCAGAAGTATTAGGGTTCAGGATTATTAACTATTTTGGTCAATTAATAGTCTGACTGTTTGTTAAATAAGAGTCTGACAGTTTTGTTTTAAAAGGCAATTAGGAGTCCGATTAGTTTTTGTTTAAAGATAGGATAACCGACTGGACAGTTAGAATATTCCAGTTACCAATTACAACTGAAAAAAAGAAACTGTTACTCGTTTTTTTTCTTGAAAAGTATTTAAAGTAGAGAGGAACAAAAATGTAAGGTTCGGAATTTTTAGAAAGAAGAAACATAATAAGAACCAGAGAAATTGAATCATCTGTCAAAAGAAATTTACTGTTACAGCCATTCTCATATGAACGTAGAACATCCATCGCATTCGAACTATAGAAAACATGTATGTTAAAACAAGTACACACAGAATTAGAAATTGTCATGCACAGAACGGTATCACAAGAAGAAATATCCCCAAGATACAAAAGGGAACGAACGTACACGCAACGAACGAGGAGTCAATAGCCCACTTATCAAATCCTTTTATCAAGACAAAGGTTCGAAACGAAAATGTCATACCATCGACAAATAAATACCAAGAAGAACCAGAAGATAAATGAAGAACTTTTCCACATTAATTGAGTAAAGAAAAGCAGTCAAAATTCATATACAGGAACAGTCCTTTTACATTTAATAGAAAACCCTTGTTTGTGACGAATTAAGCATAGTAGGGTTTTGCATAATTAACAAACAGTGCTCAGTAGCCACTGTGTAAACACCCAAAACCGGACCAGACAGAAACCCCATGGTTACGGCAAGTTGCCAACAGAGAAGTGTTGAACTAACTCTCAGGAACAAGTATACAGGAAGAGCGGGAACCAGGGAATACATAGAAAACAATTCTAAGTAACCACAACAAGAGGACTCAATTGCTTGTTCTCTTACTGGGATTGTTCTTCCTGACCAAGTCAAACCAGCGGAGCTTCGAGTTTGGTCGATTCGTGAAGATGGTTAACGATGTGGTTGGTGCACCGTATATAATGGGAATTGGAAATGAATTGTGAAACCAAGAACAGAAGGAAACCCTAGTAGTTTTACCCGGGAGCTTAAGGAGAACGCAAGGGGACGAACAGACCGAGTAAAGAAACCCCGTCGACCAGAGCGAAACCATCAGTAGCTGTTGAAAATGAAGGGCAGAGTATAGCAAGGAACTTCAAAATTACCTTGGAAGGAATTCGAGCGAATTGAAAAGGTTGGAAGCAAATCCGAAGGATTCAACCTGGAACAGGAGCGTGTGATTAAAAACCAACAAACCATAGAGTTTGCAACGAGACCACGAGGAAGACCATTGAATTCAGTTCAAGCTAACAAATTGGACTGACTGTGTATCCAAGAACGCAGCAAGAATACACGGCGAAACCAGAAACAAACAACGGAATCAATAACCCACCTATTCGGAGAAGCACCACGGCACCAACGAGACGATGGAGTGAAGACACTCATCGAACCAGCAACAAACCAGTGAAACCCTCGACGGAAAGAGCATAGCAGCAGAGCGTCGAGGCGCAAATGAGAAATGGACTGTAGCCAAAGGGATGTTAGGGTTTGTTGAAAGGCGGGAGGAACGGGTTTCTAGGCGCACAGGTGTCACCACAGTGACCCACCCACAAGTACCAAGTTGTAATCGGAAATTAATGATAGGTCAAGTTCGTTCATACGAATAAATTACCACTTATGAGCCATATCCAAATGTTTGATTTTGCCAATCAATAATAACAAATATCCACGCCACGTATGAACGGGAAGACCTTAGAGTAAGGTCGAAACATTTGTGTTTGCATTTATTAATTGTGGAGGCCTGTTGGTGTATAGTCGGAGGCTTAGGCCTTCAATAGAGATGATGGGTGGAGTGTGAGCAGGTGCTGGATCCCTGCCCTTCATTCGTAGCTTTTTTATTTTTGCCCTTCTGTTTGCCTGAGGTTCGTCGTTTTCTCCCCTCTCATCCTATTTTTCTTTTCTCCTTTCTGTTATTCTTTGTTATGTAATTAATTATTATTTTAGCATAGTTAGGTTTATTATTTGTTATAAAATAAAAAATAAATAAATAAAATAAAAATAAAGGAATTAATTTAGTTTCAAATTATTTATTGAATTATGTTCAAATAATGTATATTTAATTATTTTATTATTATTATTATTATTTTTTATTTTTTTTTACTTTTTTCTTTTCCTAATATTTTATTTTTATTTTTATTTTTATTTTTTATTAATAAAAATAAATAAATAAATAATAAATAAAGGAATTAATTTAGTTTCAAATTATTTATTGAATTATGTTCAAATAATGTATATTTTATTATTTTATTATTATTATTATTAATATTTTTATTTTTATTTTTTACTTTTTTCTTTTCCGAATAGTTTTATTCTGGTTCGAAAAGCGTAGACAAATATTTCTCCATTCTGATTTTCACCGAAAGATTTGATATTTATGGATCACAGAAGTCAAATTCCTAATTTTGTATATAATATTTTGTATAACATAATATAAAATTTTGTATATATCTTGTCTTGTTTGTTGGATATTTGAAGAAACTTTTATTTCATTTTACTGTTTGGCTGCTTTTGCTAAACATAATTATTTTTTCTCTTTATAGGATATTTTGCATCGATGGCAAAAAACATTAGAGGTGGAAAACAAATTCAAAAAGGTTAAAATGGTGATGGTAGATGTTATTGCCCTTGCAACAATTGTTGTTTGAAACGTACTTTTAATAGTAACAACAACACAACATTGTAGAAAATATAGACACATTAATGGTGGAATGACTATCGTCCAGTGGTAATTAATTAACAATATATATTTTCATTATCTATCTTCATTTTGATTATATAGTAAAATTTTATATTATTTTAATATTTGTTTTTTTCGTAAAAGATTGTCGCGCTCGAATATATTGATGATATATATACAAGACATGTTCGTATGATCACATAATCTCACTGTATAGACAATAGAACTACACTATTTGTTTCCTAAAAATCGCCAAGTTAAGCAGAGTCGGATGAATGGGCACCCTCATAAGTCGAGTCAAGATCCGACCCGGTTCTAATACAGACATTTGGGAGGCATGAAAATCAAAAAGGTTCAGAAACATCCCTCTGCCTGATACAAATCAATACAGAAGATATAGCTAGATCAGACTAAAATGATAAAAAGAAGAATGTTCTGAGATAGCATGTTAGAGATTAGAAATAGATATATTCAGCTCTTCTCAGGAATGATAAGAAATATGATGAAGATACAGAAGCTGGATCATAAGGCTGTCAAAATAAGGAAGCACGCTCTCCTGAATATGTCCCGCTCGCCTGTATCAAGAGTAAATACACGCTCGCCTGAAGACCACGCTCGCTTGAAAAATAGCCCGTAAGCTTCACGCTCGCCTGAAAAACACGCTCGCTTGATATATAGCCTGAAAGCTTGTCACTGAAGCCAGCTGTGAATGTAAAGAGGATGAAGAAAAAGACAGTCGAAACAAAGATGCCCATGATCAAAATACCACCGGAGCAGATGAGTGTTCAAGCAAATCTGTATGGACAATCACGCCTGTTGAGAGAGAATAAAAACGTGAAGAACCCTGGTATAAGCACGTATAACTAGGATCGATGTAGAGTAGTGCTGAAGTCGATATCTAAAGATCCGCAAAGTCCAAAATACAAAAAACCAAGACTAAAAAAGATCATTGAAATAAACTTATAAAGACAGAGTTGCCTCTCAACTTTCTGCGAAGGCTTTCACAACTGCAGAACCGGCTTCCACAGCTAAATAGTAGTAGAATGGATGACGTTGAAGCACAGGAAAATATTGCGACAAAGGAAATGGATCAGTGCATGATGAGAAAAGCCGAAGAAGGGAAAGAAGAAACTGGCTCTTTCTTCCAACAGGTTAATGTTGTTCATTTTATGACTAAACAATTAATTATTGAATATGAAAGTTTATTGGATTTTATTGAGTTTGGATGATCTGTTAATGATGCAGGCGGGGGACAAGGCGAAGGGTACTACGCAGAGCTTCATGAACGCTGTAAAGAGCCCCTTTGGTGGCGAACAGAACAAATGAGGACTTGACTGCCGTGCTATGCTAAGACATATTTATGTTGAGAACGCAGATTGTAATAATTCTCCCATTTTTTTGTGGATAATAAATATTTGATGCATTATTTTAATGCCTCCCAATCTGAGACTCTGGAGATGAGACTTTGAATACTTGAGGCTCCCATTTTCTTTGCATTCACGAGCCATATATGTTTAATATGGCATTCTATTTATGGTTTTTGCAGTTTGTTACTTTTTTGTATTTTTAACTCTTCTGTATCCAGAAATCTAAAGAAATATTTGTGTAGTATTCGGGTTTTGAATTTGATGTAGCAGGTACTGGCCTTTTTCCTTATAGAAGGATTGGTAGATGATTCATCTACTTTCTATCACTTAATCTGTGATGGGTGAAACATGATTTATGTCGTTGCCATTGTTTTATTTCATCATCCATATATAGTCGCTACACCCATTGCCCCCATGTCGTTGCTATTGTTTTATTTCATCATCCATATATAGTAGCTACACCTATTGTCCCCAAAAGATTGCCCCCCCGTTGCCATTGTTTTATTTCATCATCCATATATGGTAGCTACACCTATTGTCCCCAAAAGGTGTCTCCAAAAGATGCAAAAGGTGTCTCCAAAAGATGTAAAGAGAGGTTGATAGGATTTTGAAATTAATAAGTGCAAAAATGCAAAGGATTTGAAATTAATAGGTGCAAAGATGCAAAGAGAGGTCGATAGGATTTTGAAATTAATAGGTGCAAAGATGTGAAGAGAGGCCTATAGGATTTTAAAATAAATGAAGTTGTTTATTGAGACATTAAAATAATAGGTGATAGGATTTTAAAATAAATGAAGTTGTTTATTGACACATTAAAATAATAGGTGCAAAGATGCAAAGAGAGTTTTTTTAATAGGTGCAAAGATGCAAAGAGAAGCCGATAGGATTTTGAAATAAAAGAAGTTGTTTATTAACACATTAAAATCAAAATTTTGAAGTTAATAGGACCTGCAAAGATGCAAAGAGAGGCCGATAGGATTTTGAAATAAAAAAATTGTTTATTGACACATTAAAATAATAGGTGCAAAGATGCAAAGAGAGGCCATAGGATTTTGAAATAAAAGAAGTTGTTTATTGACACATTAAAATTAAAATTTTGAAATTGCACATTTTGAAATAAAAGAAGCTGTTTATTGACACGTTAAAATTAAAATTTTGAAATTAATAGGTACAAAGACGCAAAGAGAGGCCAATTTTGAAATAAAGAAGTTATTTATTGACACATTAAAATTTTAAGTTGTCAAGGATTTTGAGATTAATAGGTGCAAAGATGCAAATAGTCTTAAGTTGTCAAGGATTTTGAAATAAATAGGTGCAAAGATGCAAAGAGAGGCCGATAGGATTTTGAAATAAAAGGAGCTGTTTATTGACACGTTAAAATTCTAAGTTGTTTATTGACACAAAGGCTGATAGCATTTTGAAATTTTAAGTTGTTTATTGACACATTAAAATTTTAAGTTGTTTATTGACACAAAGGTCGATAGGATTTTGAAATTTAAGTTGTTTATTGACACATTAAAATTTTAATGTGTCAATATTGACACATTAAAATAATAGGTGCAAAGATGCGAAGAGAGTTTTTTTTAATAGGTGCAAAGATGCAAAGAGAAGCCGATAGGATTTTGAAATAAAAGAAATTGTTTATTGACATATTAAAATTAAAATTTTGAAATTAATAGGTGCAAAGATGCAAAGGATTTTGAAATTAATAGGTGCAAAGATGCAAAGAGAGGGGATTTTGAAATAAAAGAAGTTGTTTATTGACACATTAAAATTTTAAGTTGTTTATTGACAAGAGGCCGATAGGATTTTGAAATTTTAAGTTGTTTATTGACACATTAAAATTTTAATGTGTCAATATTGACACATTAAAATATTAACATGTCAATATTTTAATGTGTTTATTGACACATTAAAATTTAAGTTGTTTAGGATTTTGAAATTGAAATTTAAGTTGTTTATTGACACATTAATAAACACATTAAAATTTTAAGTTCTGAAATTTTAAGTTGTTTATTGACACATTAAAATTTTAATGTGTCAATATTTTAATGTGTTTATTGACACATTAAAATTTTAAGTTGTTTAGGATTTTGAAATTGAAATTTAAGTTGTTTATTGATACATTAATAAACACATTAAAATTTTAAGTTGTCTATTGACACATTAAAATTTTAAGTTGTTTAGGATTTTGAAATTGATAGGAGTTTTTTAGGATTTTGAAATTAATAAGATTTTGAAATTGAAATTTAAGTTGTTTATTTTTTTTAGGATTTTGAAATTAATAGGATTTTTTTAGGATTTGAAATTAATAGGACTTTGAAATTTAAGTTGTTTATTGACACATTAAATTTAAGTTGCCTATTTAAGTTGTTTATTTAAGTTTTTTAGGATTTTGAAATTTATAGGATGTTCCATTTTTTGATGATGGTAAATCCATTTTCACCATAAAAACGATTCAAACAATACTATAATCAAAATTTTGAAAAAAATACCTAAATAAAAAATTATTTACCAAATAAAATTATAACCTTGATAGACAATACAAAAACTAAATATTCCAACTCGTAGGCTTGTTGCCTCCAATCTCAATTGAAAGTGATTGGCTAGCCGGTGATAGTTAGAGTTGGAGTCTATATGACGAGTATTCGGAGTAAATGGAAATAAGATATTTAAATTCTATGTACTTGTGTTGAAATAGAGGACACTAATTTCTCAATATTCTTGACCAAAATAAATATAGTTGAGGAGGCAATTATCCTTTTAGGTTTTATATTGAAAAAAATTTAGGGGTTTTATTTTGCAACAAATTTAGGTTTTTTTTGGAAGGACACTAACTTCCAGAGATTCTTAACCAAGATAAACATAGTAGAGCTGAGCTGATAATTATTTGATATTCTTAACCAAAATAAACATAGTAGAGCAGAGGGAATAACGTGTTCGAGTAAGCACGACATCTAAGCCAACAATGAAGAATAACATGTTTATGTTAGTAGAAACAAATTTCAAAATAATAATCCGTATATAGGAGTCTCAGGAACAAAATGGAAGCATTGAAGTTCTCTATTTTTCATCATAAATAGTGATAAATTTGTTTGGAAGATAGTGAAATTCTGGTATGATTTTAGTAAAAATTTGTTAGAAATTTTGAAAAAATTGTGTTACAATAGTCAATACCCAAATAAAAATTTATTTTCCAAATAAAATTATAACCTTGATAGACGATGCAAAAACTAAATATTCTAACTCGTAGGCTTGCTGCTGGAACCACACCACAACCTTCATTCTCAACTGAAGAGTTGGAGTTTGTACGACGAGTATTGTCATCTTCAAACTAAGCCATACTCAAACCATGTCACGGAGTAAATGGAAATAAGATATTTAAATTCTATGTACTATTGAAATCGAGGACACTAATTTTCCGATATTGTTGATCAAAATAAATATAGTTGAGGAGGCAATTATCCTTTTAGGTTTTATATTGCAACAAATTTAGGGGTGTTTTGGAAAGACACTAACTTCCAGAGATTCTTAACCAAAATAAACATAGTCAAGCGGGCAATTATCCTTTTAAGTATTATTTTACAACAAATTTAAGGTTTAGGTTTTGCTTAGTTTTGCTTTTATTGAATTTTGAATTTTGTTTCTAGTAAATTTTGCAACAAATTTAAAAATATTTTCAAACAATAAACCTATATAAACACATTTTAAATAACTAAATTTACAATATTACAAGCAAATCCCAAAAAAACTTAACCTTTATCATTTTATTTTCCTTTTACCGATCTTATAGTGATTCCTAAAGCCAAGTTACCAACATATTAAGTGCCACTGCCAAGTTATTAGTGTGTTCCCACGTTATTAGTGTGTTCCGAGGAATTAGAGACTTGCAACCCTACTTTTCTTCTGTAGTTCAGATATTAACTACATAGTACTTAGTTTTGCAATTATACTGAACACCTTGGGTTTTGGAGGATTCCTCAAGCTAGTTAATGGTTACTGTCAAGTTATTAATGTACTTGAAACTAGGCTATAGGAGTTCAGATATTAATTACATAGTCCAATGTGAAAATGTGATAATATTGGCTTTGTCAATCTTCGTGATAGCCATATTCATTGTAGCTGCAACATACATTTTTTTTTTCATTTTTTTTAAATCTTTTCGAAAATAAGTAATATTACTATATTTTATTGAAAAATAAAATTAGAAACCAACCCAAAATAACACAAATTCTAATTGGAAATATATTAAATTTCAAATTTAAGATTAAGTATACTCACCAAAATATATATAACACAATAACTCAAATCAATTCTTTAGTGCTGGTTATCCACTCAGAAATAGTTAAAAGTCAAATTACATGACATAGTTATAAGTTAGACATAGTTATAAGTTAAGAGTTAAATTACATTGAATTTTAATTAATTTTATTGGCATGGTAATTTTATACCCAAGTTTTTGTGAGTGTTCTATTTTTATTTTTTAAATTCTATTTATTGAATATATATGATTTTTCAATTAGTTCATTGATGCAGGGGCATTAGGCTAAAAGCAAATTCCATGTATTTTATTAAACTTATGTTAGAAATTAATGGAGATTAGGTGGTATTTGGTTACGTAGTTGTGATTTTACATTTTATTAGACATTCAGTTCCTATTATTTAGGAATCTGTTCTACCTAATGTATCTATTTAATTATTGGTGTTTAATGAGAAACCCCAAGCAGGTGCATTTTCTTGTGGGAGCTCCTGGTGATCTGCACCTGTGAGCTCCTTTGTTGTTTGTCAAAATTCATGTCTTATGCAACTGTTGACATGGTATCAGAGCTCAGGAGAGCTGAGAGAAGTTGTGTGTGAGGCAAGCCGTGAAGGCGAATTTCATGGCTCGCTGGAGTGGAGCTGCGTTCTCTATTGGCTATACTGCGTGAGGTTGTGTGGAGGCCATGAAGGCAGTTTTATGTGGTGTGATCGCCTAGAGGTGGAGCATATATCTGTTTGTTCTGCCGTGAGTGGATGGTGAAGGCATTTTTTCTGGTGGCATCGCCTGGAGGTGGAGCAGATCAGTCTGTCGAATATATCAGACTGTGGGAGTGAAGGTTGATAAGCCAGTCGACCATAGAGAGCGACTGTGTAGAGATTTGTAGTGAATCGATTGCATGGAGCAGTTCTGCGTTACTGCAAGAACGTGCAGAAATTATAATCCTACGTTGCTGCAACTGTTAACAGGAGTGTTAACTATCATTGGCGGTCTTGCCTACAACAAGAAGAACACTGCGGGGAAAAATAAAACAGTAAGTGTCTCTCACAGATTTATTGTGGCCGCTGCAGAGTTTTTTAACGTTGCACTGATTGAGGCCGCAGCCATTATTTAAATGCAATCCGTGCTTGCTTTTGAAATATAATTGAAGTCCGTTGCTTGCTTCAGGAAGATCAGATAAGTGTTGTGCGTCAATTGAACAGTTCACTGGTTTCTGAATTTCTTGAATCATCAGTTCACTAGACTATTTATTTATACTCCTCGTGTGGAAAGGAAGCTTTGTATTGAAGGAATAACAAACAAATGTGAGAGGAAGCGTCGAAATGGACTATGAATGAGAGTGTGGAAGTTAATTTAACTTTGGTCCATAGGGTCTTCTGGTCGAATTCATATTTAAATCTGTATTTTTCCAGGTTGCATGTCGGCCTTATTCCAATATTTTTTTAAAGCTCCAATTCTGTGTTGATACTTCTGGAAAAAAATTGTTGAATCGTTGTTGATCTGGAGACTTGATTCTTTAGGCCGCTCCGAGCTTTACATTATAAAACTGGGTATATGTGAAGAGTTTACTGCTTACTGTAAACTACGAAAAGTATTTCCTTTTTTTGAGCTGCGTTAAGGAGCTATTGTCTATACCAAAAAATAGCACGTTCTTCGCTCTTCCTTCGACCTTTTTTTTATGTGCCCAATATTTGCAGAGCAGCATCACAATGGCCCTGAATGTATGAAATTTTGGTATCATATGCAGTGAAAAGTGAAAAGGCCCTCATTAATAGAATATTATGTGTTAATTTTTTTTTATCCAATTTTTTTTTCCCAAGATGAATGCTCAGATGGCAGATTACTTAAATGAAAGCAACAAATTGGATGGTTCCAATTACACAAATTGGAAATTTAAGCTTCAGACTTTGCTTGAGGGACAAAATTCCTATAGCAATGTCATTGGAGATGAATTTAAGCTAACTGTTGCAAATGGTGGAATGAATGCAACAATTCAAGAGTGGGAGAAAAGGGAGATGAAGGCAAAAGTGCTACTCAAAATGTCAGTTAAAGATTGCATCATCCCTCATATTCGGGATTGCAAGACAGCGAATGACATCTGGACAACTCTCAAAGACATGTATGAAATCAAGAACACTAGTCGAACCTTGTTCCTCAGGAAGAAGATTCTCTCAATCAAGATGGAGGAGAATGAGTCTGTTTCGTCATTCTTATCCCGGATAAAGGAAGTTAAATATAAACTATTTGATATCGGTCGAATCGTGGCAAATGATGATTTGGTGACAATCACCATGAACGGCATGACGGATGACTATCAGATGTTTATAACCAGATTGAATGCAAGAGAAAAGCCTCCGTGTTTTGAAGAGCTTACTGGGATTTTGCTACAAGAAGAGAAAAGGAGGTTGTCTCTCAAACCTCAAGATCCAGATCTTGCATTGATAACAAAGTTCAAGCCAAAAGGGAGAGCAATGGTTGATCAGAGGAGGGGCAACACATCAAAAAGGACACCACAAGGTATGACCTCACATAAAAATGACTCTGCTCTTAAATTCTTTTATTGTGGTAAGATAGGCCATATTGCTAAATTTTGTCGTAAGAAGAAGGCAAATCAAGAGAGGTACAAGTAGACAAGACATGCAGGTCATTTGGCGGATGCAGATGCAGATGCAAACACAGATTAGAATCTTGATGTTATATTGTTTTATGGCTGAGGCTAACACTGCTACTAAGGAGGATGAATCAGATATTTGGTTCGTGGATTCTAGAGCCTCCTCGCATATGTCAGGTAAAAAGCAATGGTTCAGAAATTTTAAAGAATCCAACTCTGGAGTAAAAGTCTACCTTGGAGATAATAGAGGGTATGAGATCAAGGGACATTGAGATGTCCTTGTTACTCTGCCTGATGGTAAGATGAGGAATATATATGATGTGTGGTATGTTCCTGGCATTAAGAAGAACCTGATTTCTATGTCAAAGATTACAAATCAGGACCTCAAAGTAGAATTTTTTAAATCTCATTGCATTATTAAAGATTTTTTGGATCAGATGAAGGCCATTTCTATTGGTATTCACATAGGAGGACTCTACAAACTGGATTTGAAGAGTACGCATTAGCAAGCCTTGATGTCGTCGGATAAGTCTGCTGAAAATTTGTGGCATCAGCGACTTGGGCATATCAATTTCAGTGATCTCCTTCTGTTGCAAAACAAAGGTATGGTAGATGGTCTTCCAATTTTGAAAAAGTTGCATATTGATTGTGAAGCATGTGTGTTAGGTAAACAGCATAGAGATGAATTTCCTGCCATTAAATATAGAAAACAGAGGGATATACTCGAACTTGTACACACTGACTTATGTGGCCCAATGCAGACAAGGTCGTTAGGTGGGACCTATTATTTTTTAATCTTTTTTTATGAATGTACAAGATTCACATGGGTGTATTTTCTTAAACAGAAAAGTCATGCTTTTGAATATTTTAAGCAATTCATAAACATGATTGAGAAGTAAACAGGAAAGTTCATCAGGATTCTTCGATCAAATCAAGGGGGGGAATTCAAGAAAGGAGTCTTCATCAAACACTCCAACGAGCATGGGATACAGTAGTAATTTACAATACCTTACACTCTATTACACCATTTTTTGGTCATCTAACCTATTATCATTAGATGGACCCAAGTACACCATGTAAGACCAATTTTACCCTAAGTAAAATTGCTTTCACTATGTAAAATAACTTAATAAAACACGTTTATTAGGTTGTTTATGGTCTAAACAGGAAACCCCAAAAGGAAATATTAAACAAACCTATATTTGTTTGATTTTCCTCAAGGAATAATTAATTAAACAATAATTTAATTATTATTCCTGGTCATGTTTAACCCAAAACAAAGAAATTAATTAGATAAATCCTTATTTATCTTATTATTTTCTAAGAATAATTGTTTAAATATTATTTAAATAATATTCCTTGTTAAATATGACTAAATCACCCATAAATAATTAAATAAATCATTATTTATTTGACTATCCTTCAACCACTTCCTTAAAATGATAAATAAATCATTTATTTATTTATTATTCACAAATAAAGGGATTTGACTCAAGTCAAATACTTTTTCCCTCCAACAAATATAATAAAATATTCCATAAAAGGTGGATCTAGATTTGGTTAATGTTATTTTAATCATGCACTTCAGATCTAGCATTTCTCTCTCTTGTTGGTGTAGAAAACCCAGACAAAGATAGAATTCAAAGGGAGCTCACACAGCAAATAATGGAAAATATGACAATGATAATGGCTCAAAGTCAGACCAAGAGTTTAGATCCAGAGTGATTAAAATAACATTAACCAAATCTAGATCCACCTTTTATGGAATATTTTATTATATTTGTTGGAGGGAAAAAGTATTTGACTTGGGTCAAATCCCTTTATTTGTGAATAATTATCATTTTAAGGAAGTGGTTGAAGGATAGTCAAATAAATAATTATTTATTTAATTATTTATGGGTGATTTAGTCATATTTAACAAGGAATATTATTTAAATAAGATTTAAACAATTATTCCTAGAAAATAATAAGATAAAATAAGGATTTATCTAATTAATTTCTTTGTTTTGGGTTAAACGTGACCAGGAATAATAATTAAATTATTGTTTAATTAATTATTCCTTGAGAAAAATCAAACAAATATAGGTTTGTTTAATATTACCTTTTGGGGTTTCCTGTTTAGACCATAAACAACCTAATAAACGTGTTTTATTATGTTATTTTACATAGTGAAAGCAATTTTACTTAGGGTAAAATTGGTCTTACATGGTGTACTTGGGTCCATCTAATGATAATAGGTTAGATGACCAAAAAATGGTGTAACACACTCCTCAGCAGAATGGAGTTGCTGAGAGGAAAAACAGAACACTGGTGGAGTGTGCTCGCAGTATGTTGAAAGGTAAGAATCTACCCAATGGTTTTTGGGCAAAAGCTATTAATACTGCAGTGTATTTAAAGAATAGGAGTCCTACTAAAATTCTTAAGTATAAAACTCCTTTTGAAGCATTTTTTGGCTTCAAGCCTGCAGTAAGTCACCTTAGAGTATTTGGATGTAAAGATTTTGCACATGTTCCCAAAGAGAACAGGAAGAAGTTAGATTCAAAGACCATTAAATGCACTTTCATTAGATACTGCAGTGAGTATTAGGCTTATAAATTGTTTGACCTTTCTACTCACAAGGTGTTTGTCAGTAGAGATGTATTATTCCATGAACATATTGATGATGGAAATCCTGTCCAAAACAATGAAGAATGGCATGTACCCTTACTTTCAGAAGAGGATAGTGAAACAGGAATCAGTCAGCAGCAGGTACAGCAGGAGCAGGATAATATGGAGTTCAGTCCACAAAGAGAAGAAAGAAGCAGAATAACTGAACCCCCACCACTCAGAAGATCAAGCAGGCCAAAATAGTTACTAGCTCGATATAGGGATTGTGCGCTTATGACTGGTATGTTAAACATTGCAGAACCTTCTAATTTTTATGAAGCTAGTAAAAGTCTTGAATGGAAGAAAGCAATGAATGAGGAATATGAATCTATCATTAAGAACAATACTTGGGATCTAGTAAAAATTCTTGATGATAAACAACCCATAGGTTGCAGATGGTTATTTAAGTTGAAATTTAGAGCGGATGGGTCTATTGATAAGCATAAAGCAAGGTTGGTGGCAAAGGGATATTCCCAGATAGAAGGTATTGATTTTGAGGAGACATTTTCCCCTGTTGCAAAATTAAATACCATCAGAATGATTATTGCTTTAGCCACTAAACATCATTGGAAAATACATCAATTAGATGTTAAATCTGCCTTCTTAAATGGTGATTTAAAAGAAGAAGTATATTTAATATAGCCTGAAGGGTTTGTTAAGAAGGGAGAAGAACACCTAGTATGTAGATTAAAGAAAGCTTTATATGGTTTAAAGCAGGCACCTAGATCCTGGTACGAAAAAATTGATTCTTTTTTCCTCATGCATGGTTATGAAAGGAGCAAAAATTATCCCAATTTATATACCGTGTTTAATAATGAAGGACGGATAGTAGTGATTTCTTTATATGTAGATGATCTGATAATAACAGGAAGTGCAGACAATCTCATTGAAGAAATCAAGCAGCAATTATCACAGAAATTTGAGATGAAGGACCTTGGAGAAATGCAATATTGTTTGGGTCTAGAAGTTTGGAGAGATTCAAGCCAAACTTTCCTGTCCCAGGGTAAGTATGCAAAGAGTCTGTTGTCTAGGTTTAAGATGGATGAGTGTAAGCCTTCATGTGTACGTTTACAGCAGAACAAAAAACTTCAAATGGATGATGGTTCGAAATATGCAGATGCAACATTGTATAGACAATTGGTTGGTAGTCTTATTTATTTGACTACAACAAGACCAGACTTAGCTTATGCAGTGAGTGTTTTGAGTCAGTTTATGACTCAACCCCATGACAGTCATTAGAGTGCATCGAGAGGAGTATTAAGGTATCTGCAAGGAACATCAAACTTCGGTATTTTGTATTTTGACTCATTTGATGTTAAGTTGACATGTTATACAGACTCTGATTGGGTGGGAAATCTAGATGACAGAAGATCAATTACAGGTTACGCCTTCAACATTGGTTCCGGGGTCATCTCTTGGTGCAGCAAGAAGCAGCATACTCTTGCTTTATCCTCAGCAGAAGCAGAATATCAAGCCATGTGTGCAGCAACATGTGAGGTAGTTTGGTTGCGTAGAATTCTCCAAGATGCAGAGGAAGAACAGACAGAAGCTATGATCATCAATTGCGACAATAAGAGTTCCATCAAACTGGCTTACAATCCCGTGTTTCATAAAAACACTAAGCACATCGACACTCAATTTCATTTTGTTAGGGAGAAAGTGCAGTCCAAAGATATTTATGTAGAGTATTGTAATTCTTATGATAATATGGTTGATATATTCACTAAGCCACTAGGAAGACTGAAGTTTGATTTGTTTAGGGATACATTAGGTGTGTTTAAAAATCCCTTTCTCCATTAAGGGGGAGTGTTAGAAATTAATGAAGATTAGGTGGTATTTGGTTACGTAGTTGTGATTTTGCATTTTATTAGACATTCAGTTCCTATTATTTAGGAATTTGTTCTACCTAATGTATCTATTTAATTATTGGTGTTTAATGAGAAACCCGAAGCAGGTGCATTTGCTTGTGGGAGCTCCTGGTGATCTGCACTTGTGAGCTCCTGTGTTGTTTGCCAAACTTCATGTCTTCTACAACTGTTGACAACTTAGGGGTTTCATGTTTTCAAGGGAGTTGGATTTTTATGAAAGATCTGAGTGATTTTTAATGATTTTTAATTAAATATTGTGAGGAAATTGTAAATGTTCTCGAATTTTGGAGAACATGAGAGAATTAGGAGTGCATAAAGATTTAGAGATTTAGGGATTAATTAGAAATCCTAAATTAGAGTTTGTTTCATTATTTTTGGGATGAAGGAGGATCTTTAGGGATTAAATAGGATTCATAGGGAATTGTTGAGAAAATACTGGAACCGAAAAACACAAATAGATTCAGGACCATTTGTATAAATGTAAGCCTCAAAGGCATAAAAAGACAGAATAGAAATCTGAAGAGACCGCAGGGTAGAATAGGAACAAGGTTTTGCTTGTAAGCCTTCGAGCAATTATAGGAAAAGGCCACTGATTGAATATCAGGCCGAGGAGGAAGATTCCTATGTAAATATTGTGTGTTAATATAGAAAACTCGATTTTGAATTAATATTCATTTACGAATTATATAGTTTGCAAATGAATTTGGGTTATCGGAATTATGGATGTGTGTAATTAGCAGAGCCTGCATTTTAGATGACTCGAGTAAACTTGGAAGAATGTTGTTTTTGGGGGACTGTGTGGAAATTCAGTTTATAACTGAATTCTGGATAGATTGGATATGTGAATCGATCACAGAATGGATCGATCTCACATCATAGTCCTTCATATTGATGTTAATATGCATAGCGGAGAAGTAAAATGTTGGTTCCAACGAGAGGGTTTTATCACACATTCTACTATGTAACACACAATACAATGAGATATGATGTTTAAAGTCCAAGTAAGATTTCCTGTGATAGGAATTAGACAGTAGTATTTAGCCATGCATTGTATGAATGTCGAAGAGGATTTGGCCTGTTCGAATTGTTAAATTGAACAGCAACGCAATGAAACCTTGATTCGAAGGCAAAGAGGAATGATCGAATTATAAGGTGAAGGGAGGACTGGGGTTTGAAGTAAATGTGAAGGTTTTTATAAACCACAGAAATGGAATAATGAAATTCAACTCATGTGTATGGTGAATGTAGAATGGCTTGAAGAATTGTTGGCATTCTAGTGTATTCGCAACATGGGTTTGAATATGGGATGAACCTGAAAATTTTGAATTAAAATCATAGTGGAATCGATGGAACGACGTTGAAAATTGGAGATTCAACCAATATGCCGAATTAGGGGAAGCAGAACGATGGAGGGGATCGTAATTAGTAGCGAAAATTAATCGAAATGATGCAGGCATAAAGGAAGGTAGAACACGTGATGGTGTTGAAACCTGAAGGTGCATAATATAGTAATGGTGCAACGATGGATTATTATGATTGTAGTGATCCTGTATCAACTGAAGGCGCAGAATTAGCAAGGAAACCGTGAATAGAAAACAACGTGGCAGAATGAGCGCGTAAACAACAAAGGCGATTTTGCAAACCCATGAACTGGTTTTCACGTGATTTTAAAATGGTAAGTGTTTTATCTGTTTTGAATGCGATAAGCCTCAACGCTTGACACATAGTGTGAAGATGATATGGGTGGTATTTAAATACCACGAATTTTGTGTGCGTTTTAATTGTTAACTCACGGAGTTCGAATGGACGTGATTTCCATCCGATCATGAGCTGTGGAGAATCAATGGTGGTCGCATCATCAAGTTGCTTGAAGGTTAAGGAGGTAAGGTAAGATGTGGGCCCAAAAATTCATATTCATATATGCATTGGTGCATTGGTCTATGTTTAACCAAAGTCAAACTTTGGTATCAAACAAAATGTTAGTTGTGGCTGCATATATATTAATGCTTTGTGGCATTCGAATGGGTGAGTGTATTTAACAAAGTTTAATGGGATGTTAATTATGTGCGCAGATTTAATTTGAGTTTTATTGCAATCGAATGTTGATTCGATATTTATGAGATGGTTTTTATGATATGGTTTTAACCCTTATAATGAAAGCCAAAGCTTCCGCATAAGATAATGAAATCTGGGTTGTACTGTATGGTTTTATAACCATAGATTTGTAGAAGGTAGCTTCCGCATATAATTAAAGATTGCCCAGATTGTAAAAATGTATAATCATTTTGGGTTTTAAATGGACATGCATTTTTATATGCATTGAAGAGTGAGAATGTGGGTTTGCAGCCCTCAGGCTGCTATCAAGTGGTATCAAAGCAGGAAAGGCTCTGTTGAATTAAAACATTTTTTTTAATTAAATCTAAATGCATGTGTGATGAGAGGAAAGAAGAGATCAGATTTTAAAATCTGATATGCAGCAGATACACAAATGAAGTGAACAGACATTTGCAGAAATGAATGAACATAAAAATATCATGCAGAGATCTTGCAGGTGAGATAATTTTAGATTTGATTTTAAAATTATGATTGCAGAATTATGGTTGCAGATATGATGAAGACATAGGTTTTGATGGTGATGGAAGTGAACCTGATATTCCACCAGAAGGTTGGATAGGGAGAACAACGAAGTGTTCTCAAGAGAAGGTGAGTTGAGGATATAGCCTAAAGAGAGAAAAAGAGAGTGCTCAAGAGGTTCTAGAGATAATGAACCAGTGCTTGCCAAAAGAACAAATCCAGAGAAGGAATTGGTGAGGTAAGTGGCAACAGGAGAGTTTGTTGTTGTAGAGGCTTAGTGCAAATCATGGTGAGTGAGGAGTTCATGAGGATGATCATGGAGGATCAAAGAAGAGGTTCTAAAGAATGCCATAGAGATAAAATGAAGGATAGAGAAAGAGAAATTGTAGTGATGAAAGTACAACTAGAGGTACTAAAGGAATGGCTGCAAGAAGAGGAAAACCAGAGAGAAGGATGGATCTTTCCATTGAAGGGAAAGAGAGTAATTTGGCAACCATTGCAAATGAAGTGGAGGTAGAAGGAGATTACCTTATTGAAGGAAGAACTCAGATTTTTTGAGTCAAAGATGGAAGTTGAGGATTTCACATGCAAATCTGTTCAAGGGGAAGTGCTTGAAGAAGCAAATGAGGCTTAAGAGTCTTGTGTTTTTAAAATTAATAAGTGGTGTATGGTTGCAGATACATCACAGGATGATGAGAAAGCTTTAGAGTTTGTTCAGGAAGGAAAATTGAATCTGGAATCTATTCATATCAATGCTAGGATAGCAAGATCTCAGGAAGACATGAAGACAGAAGGGCCTCATGTGAATATTCAGCAAAATATAGAGGCAGAAGAGGAAGGACCATCTAATGAATGGTCAAGAACAAGTGAAGGTATGGAAATTCATATGAAATTTCCAAGTTCTACTCCAATTAAAATTATTGAATTATATAGGAAGTTAGATCTTCGGAGAAGAGAATTGGAGAAGCAGAGGATCTATGCACAGGATAATTTGCTGAAGAAGCAAGGCAAGAAAATTTTCATGAATGATAGTCAGGAAACAGAGGATAAGGATAAAATAATGATTCAACAAAATGAAGACGTTCAATTTGGTGAATCAAAGCAGAGAGACATTCATGAAATAGATGATGGAAAGAAGCAAAGACTAGCTGACAGTCTGATGGAGAATGTAAATTAGCATACGGATGTGCTGACAAAGGATTTGGAAGGAAACTCAAAACAACGTATTGATGTGTTGTCAGAGGAGGAAGAGGTATTGAGACCTTGTAATTTTAATGTTGATAATTCATATGTTAATTATGCAGGCAAAGAAGGACAATGAGAGAAAATTTTCAGAGAATTTAATGAAAGGGAAACTATGTTAGCTGAAAACATAGTGAAGGAAGCTGAGAAGAAAGACAATGAAGATTTTCTGAGCCTTGAAGGAGACTTAGAACTAAAGAAAGAAGATTTGGTGACTGGATCATCAAATGAGACCATTGGGTCTTGTGACTTTGAAATTGACAATTTGAATATGTTTACAGGTGATGCAGAAGACAATCCATCTCTTGGAGTTGTCTTGAAAGAAGAGGAACTGTTGCAGAAAGAAGGTGAGACATTCATGTCTCATATGCAGAAACTTGTTACTGTTGATGACAAGGAGGAGCTGATTTGTCTGAATAACCAAGAGAAGACTGTGGGACATACTTTTAAAACTAACACAGTGATGAAGAATCAGAATTCTATTCTGATAAAGGATGAAGATACAGTATTTGAGAAATTTGATTTGATTGCCAAAATCAATCAAGGAAGTGATGGAAAATTACTGAAGATTGTCAAAGAAGAAGAAGGATATGTTGAAACTAAATTGCAGCATATTGTTGATGTGTTTGAGATGAAACAAGCACAAGGGGAATGGCTCAAATTTTTGTTGGAAACATTTGA